>CM027120.1:61161279-61518795 GCA_015476505.1 Urochloa ruziziensis
AAAGGAGGGTTTGTACCCGGTGTTGAAAGTGATTTCTCTAGTAGTGCAATACAGATATTTTCATTCTTGTCAGCTGTATACATATAGTTCCCTAAGCATCCGTGTTGCCTCCGTTGTGTCAATTGAGATAATCAGCACTAATGAGAGTTAAGAGTGGCATGCACGACTGAGGATTTCTCTAGTTGTGTACCTACACATACATCATGTGGCAACTCACTTAGTAACATATGATAAGCAAGAAGCAAGTAACCCTCTTTTGGATTTTCATTTCTTTCTTTTGTAGATCCTATGGATAGCTTTATTAACTCATTCCTTTCTTCTCTATCGTGCTAGTAGGTATATAATTGTTATTGATGACGTATGGGAGATAGAGTCTTGGGAAAGAATCAAATTAGCTCTTATTGAGAACTGTGGAAGTAGAATAATCGTAACGACTCGAAATTATGAAGTTGCCAGAAAGGCCGGTGATGTCTACAAGCTACCACCATTGTCATATGATAACTCTAGAAAGTTATTCTTTGGGAGGATATCTGGTGGTGAAAGCAAATCTGCCAATGATCAACAGGATGATGAGGTACTTGATAAAATTTTAAAAAAATGTGGTGGCATACCACTAGCTATCATCACAATGGCTAGCCTGTTGTTGGATAAACCTAGGGAAGATTGGTCAGAGGTGCATCACTCTATTGGTTTTGGCCATAATGAAGGAAACACGCAAGTAGAGAACACTATGAAGATACTATCATTTAGCTACTACGAGCTGCCTTGTCATCTAAGAGCATGCTTATTGTATCTAAGTGTGTTCCCCGAAGATCATTTCATTGAGAAAACCCCGCTAATATGGATGTGGATAGCTGAAGGTTTTGTTCATGAGGAAGAAGGGATATCTTCATTTAAGATTGGGGAGGGATACTTCCACAAGCTAGTAAAAAGAAGCCTGATCAAGCTTGTATGTGGATTAAAAAGTGGAAATGATGACATGATATATGGTTGTGAAGTTCATGATATGGTACTGGATCTCATCTGTTCCATTTCATCTGAGGAGGACTTCATCACTAGATTATTAGATGGCAACAAAGCAGGGGCATCATCATCATTGTCATCAAGACTAGGACAAGGCAAAGTTCGCAAATTAGCCCTCCAAAGCGATGGAACCGTCAAGGCCCATATGGAGGACATGAAACAAGTGAGGTCATTCATTTCACGTGGTTATAATATTGGCGGCAAGGGCAGGATTGTACTTTCGAGCTTCAAGTTTGTACGTGTGCTAGTGATGCATACTTCTTTCGACCAATGTATGACACGCCGGCATCTGAAGGCAATCCAGAATTTACTTCACTTGAGATGCCTCCAACTAAGTTGTAGATTTGTGGATTTCCCAGAAAAAGAAATAGCAACCCTAAAGTTTTTGCAGACACTGGACGTGGATACTAAAGAAGGGAGCAAGCAAGTGGCGCTAAGCGTGAGCCTGCTAACACAATTGCGGTGCCTGCGAATTAGAAAACCGGTTGTTAGAGTTCCATATGGGATTGGGAAGCTGTCGTCCCTTGAGGAGCTGGAGATAATCAGTGATGTTTATGTGAAGGGTCGTGAGCAAGATGCATGGAGAGGATTTATAAATGAGCTGGGCGGCCTCAGGGAGCTCAAGGTGCTCCGCGTTCGTATTGTTGGTATGGTTCTGTCACTGGAGCGTGCACAGGAACATATGGTGCGGTCCCTGTGCAATCTCCACAAATTGGAACACCTGGCACTGTCGGTGTTTCCTGTAATAGATGCGGACACAAAGATGTGGGAGGAAGCAGAGGGCGGCAACTTTCTTCTCCCACGGCGCCTCCGCCAACTGTTTCTTCCCTGGATAATTTTCACTTTGTTCCCATCATTCTTCCTCAATGCCTCGCGTCTTCCCATCCTCTCCCACTTGTCCCTGGCTGTGCTTCATCTCGATGCACAGGACCTTAGAATCCTCAGCGAGCTGCCCGAGCTCTGTTACCTCCATCTGCGTGTGGAATTTACTGTACAACTGGCGCACACTGATGCTACTGATGATGCCTACTTATTTCGGAAGCTGAGGAACTGCAGCTTGCACTGGTATGGTGGGGTCCGATTGCTGTCCAGCGAGGTGGACTCCGGCGGCGTTTCCATTGGTTTGGGGTTGCTGGAGGCTTCCATGGTCTTGGACTCCGGAAGGAACAAGGACGTCGCGCTGACCCTGTTGCCAAGCGTCCAGGTGCTTGAGTTTGCCATGCACGTGCGGGATTTCAAGCAGGATGGCAACGGCAGCCTCAACTTGGAGTACTTCGCCTCGCTTCAGCATGGCAAAGTAAGCATCAAGTGCGATGGTGCCTCTGCTGCGGAGGTGGAGCAAGTGGAGGCGGCGCTGCGGAGCGCGGCTGACGTCCATCCCAACCGTCCCAAACTTGAGGTGAAGAAGTTGGGAGTCGAAGAAATGATATCAGAGAATACACAAGGCTTAGGGGTATGATGAAATACAGTATTTATTTATTACTGATTGATGGATACATCACCCTCTGGCTTAGTAACATGTATCCCCCTATTTCTATATTACTTCCCAGGTCCAGCAGGAAGTCAAATCAGGAGGAGTTTGAACAGCAACAGGGCTTGAAGGGAATCCATTCCAGGCCATTAAAGGACGTTCCACATGGATTACCAATTACCAGTGGTCATTCAGCTTCAACGTATTGTCCTGTCCTTAGTGTATTTCTCTTTTTTTGTTAATAATGCTGTTCAGGAAAAAAAAATAAACTCGATAGATTCTGAATACCGAACAAGTTTGGACCTAATAAACGTCGTCAAGTTTTTAGCATTCTTTGGGCAAATAAAGGCCTGAAATATATGGCATGTTTCTTTCGTAACTGGAGGATGTGGTCGGTCGTACCCACTGCATGCATAAACGCTGATGAAATCCCAGGTTCGGAATTTGTGAGTCAAAACAAGTTGAGAGAGCAAACGAAGCAGAGCAACCGGCAACTCTGCTTCCTTTGTTCCTCTCGCTCTTAGCTCCGTAGTACAAAATAGTCGGCTATAGCTCCGCTATCTCCCGCTATAGCTGATTTTAGAGAGGTACCGCTATTTGTTTCTACGTGCAATTTAGCCGCTATTTGACGCTATAGCTCCATTTAGCCCGCTATTAGCTGTTTTTAAGACCTCCCGCTAAATGTCTTAGCCCGCTATTTTGTACCCTTAGCTCACGTCTCTCACCGTCTCCCCTTGCTCCATCTGCCGCCGTCGCTTCCAGCAATTGGCGCAACCTAGAAGCACCAACAACTCGTCGCAGCAGCTTGCTACGTGCGGACGAGGATCTCCTCGAGGGAGACGGAGACGGAGACGTTGAGCTCGATCGAGGTGGTGGTGCAGCGACGCCGGGCTTGGCGTGGGCGTGGTCTCTGCGCGGCACATGGGGCAGCTGGTGCTCCCTTGCAGCCACGTCCCGATGCACTCGGCGTGGAAGTAGTGCAAGCACTCCGGCAGCACCCGCACGGGCTCGCCGTCATCGAAGTCGGCAAGGCACACGGCGCACGTCGGCTCCTTCCACTCCTCCTCCTTCCGGTACCGGCAAACCACCACCGCCGGCGACGCCACCTCAGCCGCCTTCACGAGGTGCGTCCGTGACGTGGCCGCGCTGACCTCCACGCTGATGCTCACCTCCTCGTCCTCCTCCTCCGTCTCCTGCTGCTGCTGGTGGTTGTGGTGCCGGTGGTGGTGCTGCCGCCGGCGCCTCCTGTCGGCGCCGGTGCCACTGCCGCTGCGGCGGCGGCAGCAGGTGACGAGGACGCAGTGGTGGAGGAGGAGGACCAGCGCCACGCACAGCACGGTCACCAGCGCGATGAACGCCGGTGACTTGTACGCCTCCGGGCTCATCAGCGACGACCACGACGCCGACATGCTATGCTGCTCTGCTCTGGTCTGCCGGCCGTCATGGGCTCATGGCCGGCGGGCGGAGCATGATCGGCCGGTTTGGGAGGAGCAGAGGATCGGAAGCCATGGAGGCCTTATGAGTAGCAGGCAGCGTAATAAGCGGACAAGGCTCCGCAGCGATGGTTACGAGGAAATCTCCGGTTTGTAATGGTTGATACCATCCTTTCAAAATGTAATGGTTGATACCATTGATGGGAACGTCCATGCCGTTGCTGTCCCCTTGCGTTTGGAAACTAACAGCTCGCTCGGTCGGTCTCTTTAATTGCATCCCTCCTACGCATGCCGTTTGTGCTCCTTCGATGAACCACGATCTCATATTCCATTTATATCACTAATATCACTGCCAGATTACCTATAGCTAGATAATGTTACCGAGTCCACACGGCGCAGCGCAGCGTGGGTCACCATCGTCCAGCCGCCGGCTGATGCAACGCCCAGAAGGCGGATGACGCGTGCACCTCAAGACAAAGAGAACACGGGGACCATGGTACCCCCAGCCTCCTCCAGCATGCGCGCCCTGCTGAGTCCCACAGCCGCCTTCTCCTCTGATGCGGGCCGGCGTCGAGGTCGGCGTGCTCAAACCATTCGACAAAAAGCTCACAAGGCACAATATTTTCTCTTTTTTTTGTTCATTTCTAGAACGCAATTATGTGGCGATTTCCTGATTGTGGGAGGATATTAGAATTTCACAAATTTGATCAATTTTTGTTCCTGTAAAAAAAACTAGTTTCGGTAAAAAAATATTGGAAAAATTTGAGTTCCACTATGGTGCTAATATAGGCTCACTAACCATTTGAGCACACATGGAAACTTCTACCATAGTGGTTGAACCCCTCCCTTAAACCCGGGAGCACAGAACTTGGCCGCGGTCTCTTGTTGTCTGCGAGGCCCAGCGCGTGGAGTAAAGCGCTGCTACATGGGATTTTGGTGGCCGTTGGTTCACAACGGGCGGTAGATGATCGCGACTGCACTCCGCAGTCGCCCAGGCCGACTGCAGGGGATCTGATTCCCCTAACCCCCCCCCCCCCCCCCCCCCCCCCCCCCCCCGATCTTCGCCTGCTTGATGTGCTTTCACCAGTTCAATTTCCCACTGGAACAAGGCGTAGCCGTCCGGAGTTTCTGCCTTGGAGCAGTGACCTGTCGGGTGCTAGCTTATATGAGAGTACATTATTTAATAAGGCTTAGGCGCCTTATTAAATGTACTCTCATATAGCTAGCACCTGACATGACCATCATCCATCAGCCGACTGTGCGTGTTGTTGTAGCCATGTGCCTCCGTGAATTGCTAAGTGTCGACGAAACTCTGACCGTAGACTAATCTTCATCCCATGGCCCAGCTCCTGTCCATCATCAACAAGTATAAGAGACAAGCTAATTTTACCTCCCCACCGTGAGGTCAATTGCCGAATCATTCCCCTTCCAAGGTTATTTTTGTTGTCTGAGTATCCTTATAATGTGTTTCAGGGTGTGACAAGGCTCCCAACGATGGTTACGAAGATATCTACGGTTTGTTATCGTTGATGCCATTGATTTCCTGTCCCCATGTGTTTGGCACTAACAGCTCGGTCGGTCTCTTCAATTGTTCTCTTGCATCCCTTGTACGCCCGCCGTTTGTGCTCCTTCCATGAACCACAATCTCATATTCCAGTCTAGCTACATAATGCTACCAGATCCACGGCGTGCGTCAACGTCGTCCAGCCGGCGCCAGATGCAATGCCGCGGCGGTCACTGGCCTCAACGGAGACGTGCTGCCCCCAGCCACAAGATTACGGCCCCGGCAGCAGCAGCCTTCTCTTCTGATGCCAGTGTCTAAGGTCGACGTGGACGACGTGCTCAATCTGTTGAACGAAACGCCATAAGGTACTATACTTCCTCTCTTTTCTTGCTAATTTCTAAAGCATGATCATAAGGTTCATACTGCTCGCTCATGTGGGTGCTCACGGCTCGTCCGTTTTTCGTAATAATGAAAAATGGATGAAAGCCACGTAGCTTACTTTAATGTTCTCAAAAAGGTTGAGAATGAAGAAAACATTTGCATCCTATGATTACATTTTTTTTAGATTCAGGTAAAAACCGGCCTCCGCCACTCTAAGGGAGTGTTTACAGCCTAGAAAACTGGTCAAACAACCAATACAAACAAGAGTACATAGACTCCACACCTCATACTGAGGAACAACAAAACAAGAAAAAAAAGTTAAGAGAAGAAACTAGAGACTAAGCTTCATATTTCTTCTGAGCCTTTGCTTCCGCCTTGTCTTGATCTCCGAACACCTCTTGTCGCTTGTTGTGTAGATACCGCATTGAGTCGATCTCCAACACGAACAGCCACACTTCTTATTCAACTGCAATGGCCATCGTCGAACCCACACGGCAGCCCCTCTCGCCATTCCAAGGACTCCAAAGTGACACCCTGCAGGAGAGCATCGTAGACGCTGTTGTCACTCGAACCACTGGTTCTTTGGTTTTCACCTGGAGAATTCCCTGGACGTCGTGATCCTCCTAGCAATGCCTTCAAGAAGGAGAGCGATGCACCGCGGCACCGTTGTCACCGGCCCCGGTCGAAGACCAGGCAAAGTTTTCACCTGAGAACTGCACAACCTGACGAGCGCCCACCCATGTCTGCCACCATCGCGTTGCCGCCGGTCCCAGACTTCCAAACTCAGTACCATGCACTTAAGCTCTGGTAACGGGTTACCAGGACTCCAGCTTCTAGCAGATGACGCAACACGGTGCACAGAGGAGTAGGCGGAGGCTCCCGCCACTGCTGCCGTCCAATCCCTAGCCGGCCATGGCCGCCGCCGTGTCTCGCTGGAGATGGAGTCCGAGCAGAGTGTAGCCCCACCGCCGCCCACCCCTCAACAAGATTATATGGCCATCCATATTTTGAAAAGACTTGCATCACTACTACTTCCAAGCTTGGGATGCTCCTGTTGGTCCTCTCTTTGCAACAACCTCTACAAGTGAAGTGCCTGTGAAAATTTCTTACATAATGGTTACATTTGGATGTAAAAATAATATTATATTTTGACAACCGTATGGACCAAAACACTGCTGCTATACCCTGCTATGAGTTGACACTTGTAATTATCCATGGATGTCTCCACCTAGGTCTATGATGTTGTGCAGCATATCAGCAGATATGGATTATCAAGGGCAGCTTTTGTGCTTGTCCGGCTACATATATACCCCCTGTAGGAACTTTCATGTGTGCCCTTGAACTTGGCCACAGTATCCTCAGAGTGACTGCAGAGTTGTTGACACTCAAAATTCCTTTAACTAAAAAAAAAGGGAAGAGAGACAAACATTATATTCACTTGGATCGAAATGAACATGAAGCCAAACTGCATATTTGCGTTGATCTGTTGTCTGCGAAGTTTTTCTTTACAAATCTAGCTAATGCTTCAGAGGCATAGAAAATCATATGATCTGGTGCCTCAAGTCCCTCACCAGCATCTCTTGTGTATCATGCTTGGCGTCATGTGTACTTGCGATATGTTCGTATCGCAACACACTCTATGGCGATTACATACTAGGGAAGAAAGAAGATGAGTCGTCAGCAGTATTGGTGGAAGCAGTATTCGAACCATGCTTGTGAAGCCAATGAAAAGTACATGAGAAAGCATGCATGATGAGGAGGTGGATAATTTCTTGTCCCTCTCAGTGAATGAGGTGAATTTTTTTAACACACGCTTATTTGTATAACACGTATCCATGACCGATGTGATTCATTCGCATCTCCTACCAACCTATATTTTGATTGATACAAATTGTATTCATAATCGATGGCAACTCATGTCTGTGGAAGCACACTCTAGTATGACTAGCAACCCATAAGCTAGATGGCAACTCATGTCGTCTGCGCAAAAAGTAGACCTGACCACCTGCACCAAATTATGTTGCAATGTCAGCTACAACCAAGTCCTGTGATGCCAGACAACAAGCTGCAGAGGAGAGAGAGTCGCTCGTACTAGTAGAAGTTTTAAACTTCGTCGTGCACGTAGGAATCGAGATGCTAAATAAAAATTAGTTCTTGGTACTACAACAAAATTTAAACTTCCTCGGGTACGTAGGGATTGAGAAATTTTGTCGCGCGTGCTACTAAAATTTTAAACTTCCTCCCGAATCTAAATGCTAGATAAAACTAGTCGGTCGTCCTAATATAAATTTTAAACTTCCTCCTGAATCGAGATGCTACGTAAAATTGATGGGCTCGTCCTACTATAAATTTTAAAGTACGTAGGAATCTCGATGCTACACAAAATTTGTTTACGACGATGCTCTCTTGGATCGGATCGCATATGCATGCGGCAATATTAAAGCACCATCCAGACTCAGGCTTCTGTATACTTGTATAGCAACACAATAATTTGTATTCTTTTTTATGTAGCAGCATATGAGTCAAGTCTTACCCTCAGCCATTCAAAAATACTACTCGTTGTTGGTTTTTGCCCATAGCATTTGACTCTTCTTCGTCTTATTTATAAGTATTATTTATTTGTTTTACTTATATTATCATTGAAGATACTTCAAGCATGATTTATCCTTTCCATGTATTTATACTAAATTGTTGAATAAAACGTATGGCCAAACTAATATATAACCTGCTTGAGAGAGATATAGAAGTTTTGTTTTCAAAGACTTTATCATTATCATGGAAGATTATTTATTTATTACTTACATTATCATTGAAGACACTTGAAGCATGATTTATTTATTCTATATATTTATACTAAATTGTTGAATAAAATGAATGGCCAAACTAATAGTGAATAGTTGTTTGGGACCGGGGAGAGCATATTGTTTGTGATATGATACTCCCTAGCGCCTGACAGAATGAAATAATATTTTGATTTGTGTTGAGATGGGTGCATGCTGGCGGCCACGTGAATGCACCGTGCGCATGCCTCGGAATAGCACAAGTTGCTATTGTGCTGTACTAGAATAATTGATTGGTGCTGTTAGTGTCGGATCTGGCTGCAGTTACTAGTGAGGGGGCAAGCAAGGTAATCCAGAGCGTTCGTTAGGGAGCTGAAGGTGACTCACAACACCTCCACCAAGCAAGTGCCCTACCTTCCTGAAGCTAAATTGTATATTTGTATATCAACACAATAATTTGTATTCTTTATCTAGTAATATATGGGTAAGTCTTGTCCTCGCCATTCCAAAATACTACTCGTTGTTGGTTTAATTTTGCCTATAACATTTGACTATTCATCATATTTTATAAGTATTATTTATTGGTTTTACTTATATTATCACTGAAGATACTTCAAGCATGATTTATTTTTTCCATTTATTTATACTAAATTGTTGAATAAAATGAATGGCCAAACTAATACACCCTCCGTTCCAAAATATAAGTCATTCTAAATTTTCTTGGAGAGTCAAACTTTCTCAACTTTGACCAAATTTATACAATAAAGTACTAACATTTATAATATCAAATAAGTACCATATGATATCAAATAAGTACCAAATTTGTACCTGGTGATGGGCGCGATGGGCAGCCTCATCACCAAGCTCGGCGAGCTGCTCAAGGAGGAGTACAAGCTGCAGCGGCGTGAAGGAGCGCGTTAAGTCCCTCACCGTGGAGCTCGCGAGGCCGCTCAGGCCGCGCTCCGCAAGGTTGCCCAGGTGCCATGGGACGAGCTCGACGAGCAGGTCAAGCTCTGGGCACGCGAGGTCAGGGAGTCCTCCTACGACATGGAGGACGTCCTCGACACCTTCCTCGTGCACGCCCAGCAGCGTGATGACTCCAAGGAGAGCTCCTCGCTCGCCAAGCGCCTCGGCACCTTGTTCACCAAGAGCAAGGCACGGCGCAAGATCTCCGTCGGTGTCAAGGACATCATGAGTCATCTCGATGAGGTGACGGAGCGGTGCTGCAGGTACAAGGTCGACGACATAGTTGTGGCCCGGCCGGCCTCGACTGCCGCTGTCGACCCTCGCCTCGCCGCCATGTACAGCAAGGTGAAAAGCCTTGTTGGCATCCACAAGTCAAGCGGCGACCTCATTTCCATGCTGCAGCTGCACCGCCCGCAGCGCCAAGAGGTGAAGATAGTATCTGTCGTCGGAGTTGGTGGGTTGGGCAAGACCACTCTTGCCAAAGCTGTCCATGACAAGGTTAAGGGCTCGTTCGCTTTCGTTGGAACGGTTCCACCCGGATTGAGATGAATATAGTACAAACTTTATGATACTTGCAATGAGAGATCGGGATTTAATCCAGGTGAAGAACCAATTTACCCATGATAGGGACAAGAAGAGACCGGGAATTAGTCCACTAGTCAAGAGGTGGGGAACCAATACAGGTCTTTTGTTGTCCATATCATGAGTAAATTGGTTCTTCACCTGGAATAAATCCCGGTCTCTTATTGTAAGTATCATAAAGTTTGTACTATATTGATCTCAATCCGGGTGGAACCATTCCAATTAAACCGAACGAGCCCTAAAGGGGATTTTGCTTGCTGGGCTTTTGTTCCTGTTGGCCGGAATCCGGAATTGACCAAAGTCATCCAGGGGATACTCATCCAACTTGATAAGCCGGAATATTTTTTCCATTATCTAAAAAAAAAAATCCAACTTGATAAGCAAAGATACATGGGATTCAATTTTGGGCTCTTAATTTCATCACATAACTCAATTCATCAACGAACTCCGAGAGTTCCTCCTTGAAAACAAGAGGTACGCACACGCATCAGCCACTCATCAGTAAGTAGTGATCGAGTTTTCTGTTTCATGTACTACTGTATGTTAGCATCAGTGATACTCCAATCCCCCCTTTGCGCGCAGTCGGTCACAAATAAGTGGTTTTTTAAGGATGCGTTATATATGCCTAATTAACTAAATCCTTTATTTATTAAATCTCTAATCATGAATTATTTTTATTCATTTCGAATTATTGTTAGTGTATTTGAAAGTAACAAAAGTATCTTTGTCCTGGACGAATATAATTTATCTCACAAAACAAGTCGTAAAAAATTCTACTTTGCAGACCGCTTCTAGCTAGCTATTTCTAAGATAGACACAAATTATTTCTAATTAGTTAGACTGCATTAAGGGCTTTTTTAATAATTTACATATGCATGTTCATATATAGAGTAACTTCATTGAAGATTTCTACACCTTTTTAACACATAGGTATTTTATCGTCATTGATGACATATGGGAGGTACAATCTTGGGAAACCATCAAACTGGCTTTTGATGATGACAATAGTTGTGGAGGTAGAGTACTCATAACTACTCGTAAAATGCATGTCGCCGCAAAAGCTGATGAAGTTTACATGCTACCACCACTTCATTATGCTAGTTCTAGAGAGTTGTTCTATTCAAGAATATGTGGTGATAATGAAGGGAGACGTGTGGATAATAATCAACCGGATGATGAGGTATCCGATGAAATTCTAAAGAAATGTGGCGGCATACCGTTAGCTATTATCACAATGGCTAGTTTATTGGTGGGTAAACCAAGGGACAAATGGTCTGATATATATAAATTTGTTGGTTTCGGGCAGATAGATAACAAGGAAGTGGCAGTAAAAAACAATATCATGAGGATATTGTCCTTTAGCTACTATGACCTGCCTTCACATCTAAGGACATGCTTGTTGTATCTTAGTGCATTTCCAGAGGATTATTTTATTCCTAAAGAGTCCTTGGTTTGGAAGTGGGTAGCTGAGGGTTTTGTCCATGAGGTACAAGGATTAAGGTTATTTGAAGTTGGAGAGGGGTACTTTAATGATCTCATAAACAGAAGTCTGATCCAAAAAAAATATACAATATTTGGGCAGATACGATGACAGTCTTTGTACTAGAGTACATGGTTGTCGTGTTCATGATATGGTTCTTGATTTCATCCGTTCCATATCACGTGATGAAAACTTTTTCACTATTCTAGATAATAACAATCAAGTCACACTGCCACAAAGTAATGTACGTAGGCTAGCCCACCATAATAGGACCATGGGGCAGACTCATCATAAAGTTAATCATTTTGATGATATGCCGAAAGTGAGGTCATTTAGTGCCCACATGAGTGTTATTGAGACATGGGCCCCACTTTCTAGCTTCACACTTTTACGTGTGCTGGCTATAGAAAACTGCAGTACAACATATGGTTCTCGCATTCATATTGAGGAAGTGGGTCATTTACTTCACTTAAGGTATCTCAGTCTGAATGACACAAGTGTTGATAAGGTTCCGGAAGAAATAGGAGCTCTAAAGTTGTTGCAGACACTGGACTTGTGGCGATCTTTCATCGAAGAATTGCCGCCGAGCATCAGCTTGCTAACACAGTTGATGTGCCTCCGTATTTCATTTGGCAAGGCCCCAGATTCGTCGTCTGACACGGTTTGGTTAGAGAGGCTGACATCCCTAGAGGAGCTGCAAGTTCAGATCGATGACACTGGGACTGGAAGGTGGCTTGTCAGGGGTCTGGGCAGCCTGAGTTCCCTCAGGGTGCTCAAGGCTGAGTTTGATTACGATGTGGAGAGCGAGAGAGAATTGGTGGAATCTCTACGCCGTCTCCACAAGCTCCAGCACCTATCAATTGAAGGATACCACTATTATTCTAGGGCCACGTGGGAAGCAGCAGGATTTGTCCTCCCGCGGCATCTCCGGCTATTGGCAGTGGGAGTCGGCTTCTCCAAGCTCCCATCATGCATCAATCCTGGGTGTCTTCCTAGTCTCTCCCACCTGCAGTTGACCCTGGAGAAAGTGGATGAGCAGGACCTCAAAATCCTTGGCGGGTTGCCGGAGCTCAGTTGTCTTCATCTGTTTTTGTGGTCGTCGGCCACAATAAGTAATATTGTCAGTGACAATGACGATGCTGTCTACTTCCCGAAGCTGAGGTGCTGCAGACTGCCGAATTCAATGGTGGTCTTGTTCCCTGGCAACAAAGAGGGCAAGGGTGCTTCATTTCATCTGTGGGATGGAGAAGATGATAACGGCCAGATGTGCTTGATTTTTGTGCCAGCAACCTTGGCTTGGAATATCTCCCTTCGCTGCGGGAAATCAGCGTTCACGTCAGAAGACCTCGCAATGTCTCCGATGCAGAGGCGGAGAAAACGGAGGCGGCCCTGAGGTCTGCAGCCAACGTCCATCCCAACCGTCCTACACTTCATATGACGACGATCAGAACAGGGATTCCGTTCTTCGGTTCTTGTGGATAAGATTGGTTTGCTCAGTGGATAACGGTGCTCATTAGACTCTCCCACGCACTGCTAATTTTCTATTCGATGTTTTTTGCCATTTCGTGCAGAAAGATCTTTGTTAGATAAATTTTTGACATATCTGTGGTGAATGTTTGGTTTGCAATTCTTGAATTATTTCTCTTTTCAAATGTCGATTTTTGCAACTGGGCGATGGGCGATCGGTGCTGGGCGCGCGTTGCAGACGTGGGGATGGACGCGTCGTTGAGCGCTTTGTGCGGCCAGCCACCGAGAGCTTTGCTCTTTGCAATGCACTAGGTGTATGCCCGTGCGTTGCTACAGGACACCAAAATTTTATACTAAAAATATATAGATCGCACAATAGCACAACAATATTGTGACCATTATTTTCTTGAGAGAATTCCTTATTTAGCATTGAGAAAAGTTGGAGTTCCCTCTATAGCACTTAAAATTTTGTTCACCCTTTCTTTTGTAGCACCTAAAATTTTCTTCCTTCCCTATCTAACACTTCCGTCACCTCGGTCGCTCTTTTCTGTTAAGCCCTATATAAAAAGACATTTATACCCCTGGGCCCACCTGTCATATCCTTCTTCTTCCCTTTCTTTCCCGATTCATCTTTCTTCCTCCGTCGGTTGTCAAAACGGGAGCAGACTGAAGTTGATTTTTGCCGAGCCAAGCAGAGGCCCCCGGCTCCCCGCGCCGGCCGCCATTCCTGCGCCCACCGTCCCCGCACGCCGCTGTCGCTGTCCCCGCGCCCGCCGTGCCCGCGCGTTGCTGCCGCCATGCCTGTGCCCACCGGCCCCGCGCCCGCCGCCGTCCCCTCGAGCCGCCGTCGGACCCGCGCCCGCCGCCGTCCCCTCGAGCCGCCGCCGGCCCCGCCCCATCGTCCCTGCGCGCTGCCGCTAGACCCGCGCCCGTCGTTGTCCCTGCGAGCCGCCGCCGGTCCTGCGCCCATCGTCCCCGTGCTCGCCTGCCCCGCGCCCGCTGCCCGTTTCCATGCGCCTCATTCGCCGCCGTGCCAACCGGCAGCTCCGCGTGCCCAAGGGTCCCGTCCTGACCCCCTGCGCTTGCTGTCCCCGCTTGCCTGGGATAATGGGGGTATGGAGGGCATTTTTGTCCGTGAATCAAACTCTACATGTGTCTCACGGTGTTTTTAACAGAAAAAGGTGACGGAAGTGACGGGAATGCTAGATAGGGAAGGAAGAAAAATTTACATGCTACAAGAGGGAGAACAAAATTTTGAGTGTTACAGAGGGAACGCTAACTTTTTTCAATGCTAAATAGGGAATTCTCTCTATTTTCTTCCCTCTGATAATAGTTTGACAATATTTCTTTCAAAATATAGATTGTAGGAGTATTTGTTTTTCTTTGCCCAAAATATAGATGTGTAGACTCTATATCCAAGATTTACATGAGTTCGGAAGAAACACCAGTCACATGAACATTTCACTAACAGCACCAGCGGGCAGCCTCCAACCAACCACGCACGCATCAGAGAAGACTGGGATCGACCAACTCCTTCCTTTTATTGCTACTCTCTTTTTTCTACATGACACAGAGAGATTGGAGTATTTGTCACAGTTAGTTTGCTAGGCAGCAGAAACAAGTGTCGATATTATAAGAAGATAATAGAAAATTTACGCCAGATATGATTATTTCTTGAAATCATTGATGGTCGTTTTCATCAGCTACTACTTTGTAATTTGCATTCAACTTATTCTGAACAACTGTGATGCCAATGGCTTCAAATAACTATAAGGTAAGAATCATTGTTAAAACATGGAATAGAAGGTTTGAACTAATGGAGCCATAAATATCAGTTGTTAAAGATCTGCAAAAATAGTTTATGGGAGTGTAGCCAGTGCACTAACATTTGCAACCATTGCAAGTCAAATCCACGTCTAAATGAGTGCAAGGAAATTTAGAATAGAACATATGGAAAAAACACTTGGAATGCATAAGTGAAGGGTACATTGACTCAGTGAGCAAGCTAACAGATCATGTATATATAATCAAGCTCAAATGTCATGTTCATGTTCCCTGGGAGATGTGTTGTCATGGGCAATAAAATTTCTTGTTAGTTGTTACCCCTGAATTTTGTAGATAATGGGTTACCTTGAATATGAGAAGCTGCTGAAAAAATACTCCTCCGACAGTGGCACCCTGGACTCCATGCTGCGACACGGATCATCGTGAAAATGTTTCCAAAGTAAAATCAAGGGACCCTCACGGAGTAAGTTTCTTGAGCTTTTTGAATTAATTACAGCCTTCATTGATTATAATTAGAGAAGGTATGAGCATTCATTGATTATAATTAGAGAAGGCTGTTAGAAAGCTACGAATACTGATTACCTTTATGTGGCCTTCGAGACTGACAAAATGTTTTGCCACCGGTGCTGCGAGATGTTCAGCTTTCTGATTGTAATCCTGACCATGGCTAATTAATAAAGCTCCCGTTTCTACTCAAAAAAGACCGATAACGGGTTGTCAGGCTTCAGGCCACGGCAGATGACATTCTAGGAATGCAGGTACTCTAGCCATGACAAGGTTTCTTATTGATGAGAGCCCATAATCCCTACACATTCTGAAAAGTACCATAAATCCATGAAAACCATCATCCATTGTACCTTAAATCAGGAGATTTACCAATTAGTATTCTTGCTCAATGTTTTGAATGCGGGATATTTATCAATTAATATGCACACAGTTCAATATTAACACATATATGACTTCTTATGGGATATGTGAATGGGATCAGCAACCGGGTATTAATTTAAGTTGTAAGCAAGTAGCTTCAACAGGAACATGTATTTCTATTGGTAAACTCGTTGGAAGGCTAGTGATACGGATTAAACTGTTCACCTTTCATTCTCAAACTATTTTGGTGTCTTGTACCATGGTCTGCACATCTTGGCTCACTGAAACTTCAGAAACTCTGTTGGCACACTGAAAATAAAGAAAAATTGTTAGCAAAGGATTGAGCATACCAAGATCTTGAACATGCACATAGAAAATATATGCGATTCTTTGAAATCCGTATATTAGGGTGAATGTCTGTCTTAGAAATATCCAAGGAATTATAGATGGAAAGGTTACCAAAAATCAGAATGCAAGCCACTGCTTCAGCCATTTAGCTATATTTTTTCCTTGGCCTTTTTTCAGGCTTGAACATAAAACCAAACCAAACTTTGAAATTGACAGACATTCTAAATAAAATATGAAACTTATTGTCGATGGCATATTGACAAATGAAATGTAATCTTAGCAAAGCAAGGACAAAGACCAAGAACTCTTCCTAACATAGGAACCAATTCTTTACCAGCTAGCGATGGAACATAGAAATTAAAAAAAATGTGCATAAGAAGAAATTTAGCAGGCTTATGTCAACATGCTACGAATAGTGAATAAAAAAGCATGATTGGACCTCATGCATCAATATGATGCTCATATTAACACCCATCAATCATGTCCTAATGCTTATTTACACCAACTGCAACCTATATATATACCAGATCCCCATCAAGGTTGAACAATTCAAGAAATACATTCACATGATCCTATAGGACGACTGTAAAACTGGAGCCACCTCTAAATCAGATGTATTGAATAAAAATGATATACTAAACTTGGCCATTCCCAGCCATGAATGAAACAGGCATTGAACAAACTCAATTAATAAAATCCAAATTGACTGAACACGTGCTGTAACAAATCGACCCCTACCTACAAATCTCAACGAACAAGCAAGCACCAAATTAACCACAATGACGAAGCTGCAGAGTACGATTCCAAGATACAACGAGCGGAAGAAGAGAGAGCAGACGTACTTGGTACCCTGGATCCCGGACACCAGTGTCGTGCCTAGAGGTGGGAGGGGGCCTCCATCGCATATCTGCGGACCTCCACGATGCATAACATGGGCCATGGAGCAGAAGTGGCGCAGTGTCAGGGACTCCATGACCACCGCCGCCGTGCACTTGCACCTTGCGCGGGAGTCAGATCCAGATCGCTCGCTGCTGCAGCTGGAGCGGAGGAAGGAGATTCTGTCGTGAGGTAGCGGTGGCGGCAGCCAGTGGCGAGGACTTACCAGAGTCATAGAAGAGCGCCGCAGAGCCGCAGGTGTCGAGAAGGAGGGCATCGAAGATGGCCTCGCGCATGTGGGCGATTGGGGGCGCGAGCAGATGGCGGCGCGGCGTGGATGAGGAAGGGAGGGCGAGAGGGACGGGGCTGCGGCGGTGCCTGCTACTCCACCCGGAGACTGTAGTCGGCGGCGGCCTCCGCATCGGGATGGTGGTGGGGGGGTGTCGGGTGTCGATGGTGTGGAGGAGACTGGTGGAGTAACAGGAGCGTGGGGGAAGTCCTCCGGGTTGATCCCTCGCTCCTCTGGTTACAGACCGTAGTCACGATCCGGTTGACCTCGTTAAGAAGGCTAATCCCTGCCTGCGAAACGAAGAACACAAGCAAGAACGCAGCACTCAATAATGGTGACAATTGCAGATGAATGATTAAAGCACACGAGTTGGGGTTTCACAAACCGATGAACGGCAACACTGTCACAAACAGAATAATCTAAGCAAAACCTGAGTCTAAACGGCGACGGCTGCCCTTGTTTACGATGGAACAGGGGGCGCCCTAGGGTTGAAGGCGTCCAAAGGGGCGCTCTCAACTTGAGCCAAGGCCCGACACGATACACGGCCCGAACACGGCCTAAAAAGGTGACGCAGCACCTTGTCAGGAATCGACGCCTCGGTGACAATCGCCCGTGGAAGGAATCGGCGCAAACTCTCCGCGCTGAGTACGAGATGATCAAGCTCCACGACGGAGAAGGCATTGAAGACTTCGCACTCCGCCTGACCGGTATCGTCCAGCAATTGGCGACCCTGGGTGACTCAGAGCCAGACGCAAAGGTCGTGGACAAATACTTGCGGGTACAAACAACTCATCATTTCAATGGAAACTCTACTTGATATCTCCACGCTGTCGATCGAGGAGGTCACTGGCACCATCATTTCAATGGAAGGCAGCGAACGATGTCGAGCCTGCACCATCTCCAGCCTTTGGCGGCAAGCTGTTGCTCACGGAGGAGCAGTGGATGGAGAAGTACAAGCAGCGCGAGCCGGACTCCAACCACGGCGGCTCCAGCTCCGGCGGTCGAGGCAAACGCCGTGGGAAACCACACGGTCGAAGTGGAACGAGGGCCGGCCCAGATGACGAATGCAAGCGCTGTGGCAAAATGGGTCACTGGGCCCCACACTGCCGTGGAAAACTCAAGGTGGATGAGCAGGCCCATGTGGCCCAAGATGATGAGGAGGAGCTGAGGAGGAGCCTGCTCCACTCATCCTGGGTCATCCCCAAGCAGAGCAACCGCCACTCTGCTTCGTCTGTTCCACTCACTCCTCACTCTGCTCTGCTCCAGCTGCTAACCTGCCGGCGACTTTACGCCTCCGGGTTCATCAGCGACGACCACGGCGCCGACATACTGGTCTGGTCTACTCCCTTCCTAGCGGCGGCCGGTGGTCGTAGGCGTAGCATGATCGGTCCATCTCTTTAATTGTTTCTTGCATCCCTGCTAAGCTTGCCGTTTGTGCTCCTTGGTAATATCATCATATTCCATTAGGTCACTAATATCACTGCCAAATTACCTATAGCTAGAAAATGTTGCGATTAATCTCGATACTAATTACTCTCCCTCCAGTGCGCGCGTACACAAGCATGTAGCAGGTGTCGCTTCTTATTCCACAGAGTGATGACCATCGACATGTCACGCTAGTGAAGCACTACTGAAGAAGCATGATGGCTGGCGACGCTGTCTGGGATGGGGCAGAAGACGACCTTGATCTCTCCGGGGCCGACACAGTCCTGCGGCGTGGCCTCGACGTCCGTGGCGTTCGTCCGCGTGTCCGGGCACCGCGCCTTGAACCACGCCGCCGCCTCCGACGAACACCCTCCCCGTGGCCCCCGTGCTCCGACGGGGCAGTCGGCGGCGAGGTCGACGGCGCAACCCAGCGTGGGGCACCGCCTGCCCTCTGGGAACCCGTGCGGCGTCACCACGACGGCGACGTTGAAGCCGTCGACGAGGCTGACGCTGTACGCCGCCCGGGTCCCCTCCGGCCCGCCGCCCACGCTCACCTGCGCCACCGTCACCGGCGGCGCGTCCCCCGTCGCGCACCGCCCCACGATCTCGTAGCCTGTGTCGTCGCCGTCGATGGCGCAGCCCGTGCGCGCCACGACGCGGCCCGACCAGGCGCCCGGCGGGAAGGACAGCGTGGCCAGGCCGGAGCCGTTGCCGTCGAGGCGTTGGCCCGCGGGGTCGCCGTTGGCGTCGGTGGGGACGGAGGGCACGCCCGCGTTCGCCGTCACCAGTGGCCATACAGGGAACGGGCACAGGTTGTGGAGGGTCAGGTTCGCCGGCGTCGGCATCGGCTGGCTGGATGCGGCGGCGCTGGCGAGCGCCAGCAGAAAGGCCATCATCATTAGAGCTTCTACTGCTGCTAGCGTTGTCTTCTTCTTGGACAGCGGCGACGACATGGCTGATTGGATGGCTGCTGCAGATATGGGATGCAATGCAAGTGTTGGGGTGCTACTGATGGCGTCGGCCATGTATTTAAGGGGAGGTGGAATCGGAGATGGTGGTGGTGGTTAAGTCGCAGTAAACGCATGCATTTCAATTTCATCGGCACGCATGGCGCCGCCACCTCCCATCACTTCTTCACCTCACTGCAGGCTGCAGTAGAAACCAAATGAGTTGCCTGTGCTCTGCAGATCACACCGGCCCACTGCGGCAGGCCACAAAGTTGTTACTCAACTTGCTCTCTTACTACAGTCGACAAAATTAAATTACTTCAGGGGGCTTTCTATAAGTGGAGCAAGTGCAAACCTCTTACACGTTCAACAAATTTATAGAAACTACTAGAGGAGTCTTGATGTTTCACAGGTAAGCTAGTTTGCTTAGATTCGGTGTGTGATTTTTTTTTCTCCCTATTTTAAACTACACATTTGAAGTCGATGATGATCACCTACAGTACACAAGCCTCAGCCAATATCAATCATTGCCAGGATAGTACCATTTTCACTTTCATGTCCTTCCAGAAAAATAAACAGTTTCATTTTCATGCTTCCAAGAAAAAAGAAATATATTTCCAATTTCATAAATATTTGTGAAAAAAGAACAATTTTTAGGACCAACGAGGCACCAGCACGATAAACCAAACAAGGAAAATTGATTTGACATTGTTTTCAACAGCTCTTTCATGTGGACCCACAGCATCAGTGATAATTATCTTACTGAACTCGTTCTCTTCATATAATTCAACAAAATTAAGTTACTTCAGGGGGGTTTCTATAAGTGAAGCAAGTGCGAACCTCTTACTTCTAGAAACTTCTAGAAACTACAACGGTCAGGGTGTTCCCCAGCCCCCAGGCGCTGCTTATGTTCCGCGTCACTTTTTTCTCTTCTACTAGTACACATTTCAAGTCGAGCACCTACACAAGGCTCAAACGACATCAATCATTGCCAGCATAGTAACCTTCCTTTTTATTTTCATGTCTTTCCAGTTTTTTTTTTCATTTTCATAAATATTTGCAAAAAATAAATCAATCATGCAGTTTTTAGGACCAACAAGGCACTAACACGATAAACAAAATTGATTTGACATTGTTTGTAACAGCTCTTAAGAGGACTGATTACAGTGAGTTTGACTACGACCGGTGCCCTCGTCTGCCTAGCTTCACAACTCTGCAAAACTGGAACATCAAAAAGGATTCAGAGCCCCTGCATCAGACGAGAAGAGCACAAAGGCGCTCTTCTGTATCATCTCATACGCCCACAAAGTTTTCCCTCCCCTTGGACACCTCACCTGTTGATCAGGTGCTTGGACAGTTTGTCCCGCGCCTTGACACCGTTATCATCGGCTAACTGGCACACCTGCTGCCTGTAATTCGCGTCGTGGTCGCTCGACGACGCCCGTGGCTCGTCCACGCCTGCCTCCTGGAGGTCTATGATTATGTTGTGCAGCATGCAGCAGACATGGATTATCCGGGGCAGCCTGTGCTTGTCCGGGCGCCACATCTCTCCCTGCAAATACTTCCATGTGTCCTTGAATTTCGCCAGTGTCCTTGGAGCCACCGTTCTTGCTGCTAAGTGCCTCCTGTTGAACTCAGCGCTGGACTCTGTGAGGTCCTTCTCTTGGTACGGGGTGAGGAGCCAGGGAAGAAGGGGGTACCCTGCATCGCCAATCAAGTATTCTCCAATTTCTGATCCGTCTGATACCTTCAACTTGCTGCCATTCAGCCTCTCACCTTTCTCGCACAGCTTGAAAAGGCCAGAGCTGTGCAAAATGCTCGACTCTTTCATGCTGCCAGGCCAACCGGTCACAATGTCTGTGAACCTCATATCCACATCGACAACAGCTTGCAACACCATGCTGTAGTTCCTCTCCTGGTCAAGCCAGACCTTGCAGTTTGGTTCAGCTGAAGAAAGGCACATTGTGATGTGTGTCGTGTCTACAACGCCACAGCAGTTTGGCAAACCGTGGATCTTCTCAAACTTGGATTTGATCTTCTCCATTTCGCCAGAGTCTGGCCAGCGCAAGTGATGGCTTGCTCGCTCCTCCATAGCCTCAATGAACCTCCAGGTTATCAGCGAGACGGTCGAGTGGTTCACGCCAACAGAAGACCCTACAGTCACCAGTGACCCACCAGAGTTCAATCTTCGCAGAGAAATGGCCACTCGATCTTCCAAAGACAGCAGTGTCCCATCAAGAAAGGCATAGCTGCTGGACCTCACCATCATTTCATCTTTCACCAAGCTGCAGACATAGTCGAAGGCTTTTCTTGGCATTTTGAAGACAGACTCAAATCTTTGTGCATCCTCGATAGAGGATAAGGTTCCTAAGAAGGAAACATAAGTCTGGTAAGGCGATTTCAGTAACTGGTAAGGCAAGAGCAATCTTGTAATTAATTCAAAATGACCATAGTAATCACAGATGATTAAATTAAAGCATTCTATCTAGCTTTATTAAATTTGACAGAAACACATTTGTCCAGCCGATGCTAAAAAAAGCATATCTGTCCAGTACAAATAAAATTCAAATCTAAATAAATGCCATCCATTATACAGAATCCTATTGTATCTACCAATATGCTAGAGTGAACATATATCATAAAGTTGTAATAATCACAACATAGGCATAACAAATCAATACAAGTAGTAATTACTAAGTAAGTTCCATGTCGAGTAGTCCAGTGTCAGGAAAAAAAAAAAGTCACATAAAACCACACCAGTCATCTGTGTGATTTTTACAAAGGAAAAAAAAAGGTTCTCTACAAATACTTGTTTGCAGTAATACTCAGACATTTCCAAAAACAAAAGTAATACTTGAAAAAATTGGGACACAGAAGTTTAGCTTATGAATAATAGTCCAGGAAAAAGTTTCAGGGTTGATCTTGTTTTGTTACGAGGCATCTCCTTTCTCAAAATTACTCAGAAAGAGCAACATTATCCTTTATGAACAGCTTCCTTCATGCTATGTTTATACTTTACAAAATTCTGATTTCAGAAGTCCTGCAACTTCTGAGAAATTAATGCAACAAAAAGGGGGGGTCCAATGTACTGTGAAACATAGAATGGTTGATGTAGGTCTGTAGGTGCTGCTATGCTACACAGGTGCATCACAAGGGGGGGCTCAATCACACAGATAATACCCCGGGCTTAGAGAAAGAATAGCTATGATCTAGCTACTAGTCAGATGGCCTGATCAAGAGCACTGCTATAGTCGAATTGCAGGACTGAAAAGAGTGTTTAATTTCAGACTAACCTGCAATTTAATTTTGGCCAACCAGTTTGACTAAGCACAGGAACGAAAACAAAAACTGAACTTTTTGGCCCATCTATTCCAGGCTAGTAATCAGAATTCAGAACAGAGATGAAGGATTCAGAGCTCAGGTGTTGGCAGCCCAGATTCTATTCCCTCCCATTCGAGAACCGAATCACACCTAAAACAGGAGTGTACACTGTTCAGGTACCACGACGCAACACCAGTGAACACGACAGATACAATCCTCAATCAGGCCAGTGGCATTGCTCCAACTCCAGCATAACAGCCACACTAATCAGTAATCACGGATACTCCCGACCACGATTGACAAAATCACGAGATTAGCAGCATAATCAATCCCGGATGCAGCCTAGATCTCAATCGCCACCTGATGCTGCGGAGCAACGAAGCAATCCGCAACAAATCTTTAATTGAGGCGTACGGCCGCCAGCAGCGCCGGTCGGGCAGAGCTAGGACGGGGCATGGGTGGGGGAGACGACTGACGACGCACCTGACATCCGCATGCAGAAGGCATCCCACCAGTCGGCGGGCGTGCCTCCGGCGCCCGCGGCGGCGGCGGCTGCCATTGCGGCGGCGGCCTTCTTCTCCGCCGCCGCCTTCCGGCGGCGCTTGGGCGGCATGGCGCGGCGGGCGAAGGAATCGAGAGGAGCGGCTCCGGGGGACGCGACACACGGGACGAATCAAGAAACCGGAGCCGGCATGGGTGGCCTCGTCACGGCCGCGGCGGCGAGGGGGACGGGTGAGGAGGAAGCCGTAGCAGGCGAGCGGTGGCGGGGCACGCGGAGGAGGATGCAGGGCATGGGGAGTGGCGCCGGGATGTGTGACGTGGGGGCGGGGCGCGCGTGTCTGTGCTGGTGGTGTTTGGGGGGAAAGAAGCAGCGGCGAGAGGGAGAGGAGGGCGGAGGAGGAGGAGCACGACGAGGAAGGAGGGACAGAGGCTCCCTCTTGTTGTGCAACTTCCTTTGCCAAGCCAACAACGATGGATGGTACGGAGGCGTATTTCTACACGTATAGCATAGAATAGATGGTGTATCTTGTAGGTATGTGGAGGAGGGGAATGACAATGTGCCTGATAAAATTGTCTAATGCTACTATTATGTAGCTTTTCTATATGCTTGTATACATGCCTATACAAGGTATGTACGTCATGTTTTTGCGGACACTAAAATGGCCGAGACATTACATATCCAATACCTTTTTATGTCATGAATATATTTTCGTGACATAAAAAACAATATCCATTTCAATATCGGGTATGTGCAGGAGGGGAATGGCAACGTGCGTAATAAAATTGTCTAATGCTAGTATTATATAGTTTTCTATATGTATTTGTATACATCTCTGTACATATATATACGTCACATATGTAATACCTTTATTATGTGTCAGGAGTACATTTTCGTTGCATAGTCCGTGGCTGTTATATATTGGGGGTATATTTTTGGGAAATTTGTCCACAGCACATCCTAAAATCGTGGTTTTGTATGCAACACACTGTCAAACCTGTTTTTGTCTGCAGCACATCATGAAAATGCAATTTTGGCTGCAACACACCATTCGGAATAACATTACAATTTATGTAGCTGACACAAGAGAGAGTGAATGTGAATAGACATTTTTACCCTGGACAATGGGACCCACATGCCATCTTCCTCCTCTCCTTTCTCCATTCTCGTTCCTAAAATGTTTAAAAAAATATATTTCTCGTTGGCAGCAAAAGGAAGAGCTCATCCGCCTCCAGCCAGACCCCAACTCCAGCTTCTCTGCGCTCCCCGCTGAGGCGTTGACTCCCAACTCCACCGCCTGCGTGTCGTTCTACCTCCCGCTAGGATCCTCCCCGTTTGGGATCTCTCGCAGCATTGGCACTTTGGCAGCTTGGCGCGCATGCGGCGGGGCATTTGTGGGCAGCGGCGGCGGTGCTGCTCGTCGGGCATGTGCGGGCAGCGGCGGCAGGGGAGCTCGGGCGGCGCGGCTTGCGGCGGCCAGGGGCGGGGCACATGCAGGCAGCGCACGCAGGCTAGTTGACGTTCGCAGAGAGGGAGGCCGCCTCGGCGGTCGGCGCGGAGCATGGGGGTGAGGACGGCAGAGGAGGGAGTGTGGGACGACGGACATGGAGAGGGAGCAGGATTAAGCAGCAGGGAGCTCAGCTGGTGGCCAGCGGTGGCAGCAGGGAGCTTGGGCGCAATAGCAGCATATGAGGTCAGCGGGGTAAAAGGATAAGTCGATAGGAGAGACAGGGGCGAGCAAGAAGAAGAAGATTACAGGTGGGCCCAAGGGTAAAAGAGTCTTTTTATCTCTCATCCATGTCAAAAAAGATTAGTTTATTCAATTCAGTGTGTTATGGACCAAAGCGTTCTTTTACAGTGTGTTGCATACAAAATCGGATTTGACGATGTGCTACGCACAAAACAGCACTTTCACGATGTGCTCTAGACAAATTTCCCTATATTTTTCGTCACACAGGTGTCACGTGAATTGAATCGGGTTGAAGAATGTGTAACGAAATACCAACTTGTATTTTAACAGTATACTCAATTTGATCCTCAAAGTAATATGCCTTTTTCATTGGTCCTTGAAAGCAGTTTTTTTATATACTTTTATTTTCTCCATTCCACAAAGTGGAAACAAAAGGCATTGTTGCAGAGGGAGCAAAGTGGCATGTGAGGCAAATGTAGCCACTACACGCAAGAGGGAGTGACGTGGACCCGGTCAACCCACCTTCCTATCCCTTTCTCAGAAATGTTCAGATTGGATTGGAGATGTCGCCATTAGCCTATCATTTGCTACTCGTGTTTATCCAAATCCTCCTTGACAGGCCGTACCCTGCAATAACAAAATAAAATCCCTCCACATTCTACGTAATTCAGCAGCAGCCTCAACCGTTGTTGATGTGTGAAACTTCAGTTCAGTACCAAAAAAATGGTTTCAATATCCATTTCAGTACATGATATTGAAACCATTTTTTGCACAACAATAGCAAAAGCAATAAACCTCTATGGGCTATTTCTTACATGGGCTGTCTATTCAGTTCCGGCCCAGTAATTAGTAGACTTTACTGCCTCCTACTTTGGCCCATAAGCTAGTTCTTTTGGGTTCGGTCTAAATTTCTGCTTGTTCTTGCTGGGCTCCTACCTAGGACAATTTGCTACATATATGCCCATGACAAGTTTTCCATGTGGGCATCCTTTTTGTTTTCTTAGTTCTTCTTGGCCTTTATCCTTTACCTTTAGTTAATGACTTGAACATCCCTAAAAAAAGTTAGTGACTTGAAGATTTAATTAAGGGTGGATAAAATGCTTTTCTGAAAGTACTTTAACTTGGTGTCTTGCAAAGTAATTGGCCAACCTTTTAGGAATGCAACTAACTTTCAATCTGAGAAGTTTTAATCGAATTGTTGGGTAAAGAAACGTTCGCCATCGTTTGCTGCAATATGAAACTGTCAATCAATTTATTGGGTAAAAAAATATCATCACCACATGTCCTTTTTCTGCTCAGAAAAGAGATATGAATACCATGTGCAACTTGCATGTATACTCCTTGCAATGATTGGTTACAGACGCACGCAGTTCTGCTTATGGCTTCTCACTAGGTACCTAAACACGTGACGTCTGCGAGGAAAGGCCAACAAATACGTTAAGAAAATTATATATATATTGGACTTCTGAATTAATTATATATATAGATGCAAAGGTCACTTTATTTTATATGTGTCACGATGTGAACCCTTAGATTCTAACGAATTAAAAATCAGCAAGTGCAATTTTTTTCGGGGTCATCATTGTGTGTGCTGTAGTGATGATGATGGAAACCCCAACTGATTTTTTATCAAGACTTGTAGAAGCATATCAACACGTTTACTAGCTACTCGATCATTTTCTGCATCATGTTCAGTGTAGATTAACTGATTCAAACAAGACGCGTGCATTGCTTAGGTTTCTTCCCTTAGGGAAACACGATAAGCTCAGGGCTGGTACCATTGGCACACATAGAGTAATTACCTGCTACTTGCTGCTGACTTCTTGCGAGTTGTGAGTCGTCGTCAGTCTGGAGCTCGATCCACAGTCAGTTCCACACTTCTTGTCAGTTCTATCACTTACACAAGTCTCGCGGTCTTCATCAGTACGTTGGTCACCAGCCAGCCAACGACGCCACGTTATTAGGTATGTTCCGGTTTCCAGTGAGAATCCATAGAAATCTCATTGCACTGATGTGCGCATCTGCATCTATCAGCCACGCTAACCATATTTTATCTCAAGTATGAACTGTGGGAAAATTTACTTATCAATTATTAACAATTGTTATTTGCACGGATTAGGAACACGGAAGGTTCAGATTTTGTATAATCATCTTGCGAATTATTAAGGTCGTTGGCTGATCAATATATTAAGATTTTGCGTGTGGAAATAAAGACTAATTGGCCAACCACATGTGAAAAAAGAAAGAAAGGCAGGTCATAATTTTTAATCTGCTAGAATGCATGCATATGAGCTGAGGAACACAACGCATGCTTTTTCAGGTACAAGAAAACCATTGTTACGGTGTTAGTGTTGTCCACTTGTACAGTCTGCACTACGCAGAAATAATGTTTATGTCGCAGATCCAATGCAAAATGCGCATCACATTTTCATTACCAACCAAAAGCATGCGTATCATCTATAGGGTGCTTTTAATTTGGATCGGAGCATGCATGTGGAATTGATGCAAAGCGTGCATGCGGCTCTTACATGGTTCATCTTCAAAGTCATGCATATGGTCAGAACAAATTAAATCAACATATATACCGGTCACATCGCTATTTTTAATGTAATGTGCATCACATTGCCAATCAAAAATAGAAGAAACTATGCTTTCAACTCTTCTTAAAAACAGGTGAAATTAGCCAAGCTGACACGCTAAGCGTTTGCATTTCTTTTTCGATGAAATAAGCATTTGCATCTTCATTTTTCAGAGGCACACTTCACGCTAGTCTTAATAATTAGACCTCGATAGTCTCAAACTACTAGGATAATCATATCGATGGAACACGCGCGTCATTTTGAAACCGGCCGGTCAGGAAATATATATACTCTTGTGTTCGAACCTTATTACGCACGAATTGAATGATCCTTGAGCAAAACCGACGAGCCAAGCACGCCCACAAAGAAGACACACTTGTACGGTGACGCCACGGAGCTCGCGTCAGGAAACCGGTGCGGGAAAAATCACAGAAGCTTCGTTTGTCATACGTGGCGGATTCCCATTGGCTGAGGCTACGTACCAACCTCAAATGCTGCTTGACTTTGACTCTGGGTCAATGCCCGGCCCGCAGGCATATTTCTTCGATTCCAGCGCTGATCGAGCTGAGGCTGCACACACAGCCATCCTTTGCACTCGACCATCGGCCTATAAATACGAGCCCTTGGCTTACCATGAAAACATTCGGTAGCAGCTTTTGTCCTCACGACATCTGACGACCTAGCTAGTAATAAGCACGTGCTAATTAACACGTACGGTGATCTAGTCGTATTAAGCCGGCCTGGAGAGCTAGCTAGCTAGCTGATGTGTGGACACATGGCCACCACCACCACTGCAAGATCCACGCCGCCGGAGTTTCTGAAGCTCTACCTGTCGCTGTCGACGGCGAGCAAGGTCATCGCCAAGGGTGGCAGCAGGCGGCACCTGGCCGACGGCGGCGGCGCGTTCCGGTGCCGGACATGCGGCCGCAGCTTCGCGACGTTCCAGGCGCTGGGCGGCCACCGGACCAGCCACAACCGCCCGCGGGTGCGCGCCGACGGCCTCGACCTCCTGCTCGGAGCCAGACCCGGCAAAGGCGCCGCCGCCAGCGACGTCCACCGCTGCAACACCTGCGGCATGGTGTTCACCACCGGGCAGGCGCTCGGAGGACACATGCGCCGGCACAGGGTGGCCGCGGCGTTCGATGCCGCCGCGGCGCCCATGCAAGAAGAGGGCGATAGCAACAGTGATGACGAGGGCCGCCACCACACGTTATTCAACTTCATATGAACGGTCGACCTGTATATATCACCAAAGTTTATTTTGGTTTGGACGACTTTGTAGTGGTTGTTGCTTGAAAAAAATACGAGCTCATCATTAGCGCATGCAGATAATTACACATCACAGGGTTTTATTTTATTTTTGCAGAAATGGTTGTAATAATAAGTCAAAATAGTTATATTGCGGCAGCAAAGTTTGAGATTCAGTATATATAAGCCCATTGTATATCATCATGCGTCTGGAGAAGATACTAATACATCACTCCACAATAATATTGTAGATTTAGTGATTCTTTTTTTCCTTGGAAATCCTATAGGGGATGCCTTGGTATTTTCTTGCCTTCGCACATTACCCGAATTTTTGTTGTAATCATCTTCGTCTCCTCTTCAACTTTGGCGAGATCTTCCACCATGCATCTCGTCCATTTGTGGTGAGATCTATCTCATCTAGTGAATTAAAGCTAGGAATTGGGGATTTTGGGACCGCTAGGGCACCGCTAGGAGTTGGCTGGTGGGAGGGATGACTAGGGCACCGCTAGCCGGAGTACGTGGTAGAGGGTGGTTAGTGGAGAGCAGTGGGCGGCATGGGAAAAACTGGCATGGGAGAAACTCGATCCGACGAGTTAGCGTGGCATAAGGAAGTGGAGCCGGAACCACCAGATATGACAATGGTAGTTGGGTGGGGAGGTATGTTGAGCTCTTCTTTGGCATCCATGACTTTTGGTTGTTGAAGAGAAAGAAATATAAGGTTAGAGAAGAAGAGGACTATGTGTCGTGAAGAAGAAAGGAGGAGAACCATTGGATGAAATGTTGGTGCATGTAGATGCAAGAGGCTCAAAACTTGCATAAAGTCACTGTAGAGGCTAAAATCATTATTGTTCGATGATAGTAAACCTAAGCCCTTTTGTTAATAAAAATTGAAGTGTTGTGGGGAACTCCCCACAGTTTTGCCCTTCAAAAAAATAAAACAAACCTAAGCCTTTAGTCCCTAAACCGAGTAAACCTAGGCTCTAAAGGGTTTGTCTAGGCCTTTTACTGCACAAAATTACTAGAATCTCAAAATTAATTACTATCTGTTCGCAAACTAAAAAATAACTTTCTTGGCCATGGTTCCAAGAACACATACAACATTCGCACCAATTTTCAGTAGGTGTATATTACATGTGCCTAAAGAGATTGATGAAGTCATCACTTGGTACTCTCGATTCAGAAGTGGCAGGGCTCATCACTGTTGTCACTGTGGCTCACAATGGAAGCAAGAGGCGAGCCACTGAGAATATATTTGTTTGGTGGTTGCAAAGGAAGGAAGATAATGGTTGATGAATTTCCAGGAAGCTTCTGAGAGATGTCAGTGAACAGTGACAGCACGTACTTGAGTTCGCCGCCAACTTCTAAGAAACTTCATAAAAGCTTGATTTTTCGTTACATGCATATGCCAACACAGGAAGGCAACATGCGTGGATATGCTTAACAACGCCGAAGAGATAGCTTTGTTCCCTGATATGACTGGCTTGACCTCTGCGCGACCAAGTCTTAAGCTAGACGATGCATTAATTCTAGCATTAGTGGATGCTGAGATTATATTATTCCCTTATCTTGTTTGGGGTCTTGATATACCTGGTGTGGTGTTTTTTTTTTCAAGCATTCTTTTCATACTAGCTGCTGGTAATGCACGAACCTAGCTCTCCTTTCACTTCTGGTTAACAAATACTCAAAGAAAAGTGACTTGATAACAAATGAATTAATATGTACTATACATGGTAGCTAGCTGTCACAACTAACTGACAATTAAGTAGTCCTTTAGTATTATGCATTATAATTGCATGATGGACAAAATAAATTCAAAAGACGTGTTTGTACAAGTCCAGCTGAACGTGTACGCGTTAATCGACATGATGTTGACAGCATTGCTTCCACACGCAGATTGCTCAAATAATTCGATGCAGCCAACACCCATGGGTCTTTACACAGGATGACTTTCTTAGTAAGTTGCGTGCAGCCGTGGAATCAAAGCAGCAGAAGAGAAACAAACAAACAAACAAACGAGCAGCAAGCAACGAATGCGAGCTGCACCATGAATGCGAGCAGCAGGAAGCAACAAGCAGAGGAATCCTCTGCATATATACGACCGAATACGACACGGACACGGCAAGAATCGCACCGCGTGTTGGTGTGAAACGAATGAACATTCTCTTTTGTGCCAAGTACGTTACGCACATCATAGCTCTTCAGAACCACACCTAGCATTTGCAAGAAGCTATATATACAAGCATGGGCATGGATCATCGTATCACCTCATCACCTGGATCACATCACAAACACATAATACAGATACGGAAAAAAAATATAATGAAGCGTGCGAGGGATGACACCGACGACGTCATGGAGCCTCATAACGATCTCCTCCATGTTCATGGAAGAGAAGAAGAACAAGAACAAGAGCACGGTCACCAATCGGCAGCGTTCTTCGACGACGACGCATTTCTCTCCCTGTCCAGCTCGTCCTCCGCCGCCGAACCAGCTGCATCCACGGCGGCGGCGCCGCCACGTAATAACAAGCGCTGCCGCCCTCATCGCCGCCGGCGAGGGCTGGAGGACGCGTTCGAGTGCCGGACGTGTGGGCGGCAGTTCGCGACGTTCCAGGCGCTCGGCGGCCACCGGACCAGCCACCTCCGGCGGCGCCCGCCGGCGGCGACGAAGAGCCACCACCGGCCCAAGCAGCCCGTGGTCGCCCACGCTTGCGCCGCGTGTGGGCTAGGCTTCCCCACGGGCCAGGCCCTCGGCGGCCACATGAGGCGGCACCGCCGGGCCGAATGTATGATGGATTCTGATGATGTGGGCTTTGTGGAGATTATCGCGTACGACAGGCCCAGCTCGGCCTCCTTGCAGCTACTCGACTTGTTCGTGTAGAACACCATCATATAGTCGTCCTTAATTAAGCTTTTTTTGTCATTCAATTCCGGTGTAAATATCCATTTCTATGAAATCTTTTTTATCTAAATAAAAAGATTATCTCAGAAAATAAATGCGTGTATAGCATCTTAAAATAATAATGAATAAATGTCATTTTACAAACAACGCAAGTAATCAACATGGGCCAAATGTATGGATTCTCGGCGGAGATAGATACCACAGCATTGATGATGATGTATCATACACCACGTACACCGAAGAAAGAGGTTGTGGTGAATAGAGGATACATGATAGATAGTGTCATGTTTGTTCGACTCAATCCATCTATAGGATATCGTGCTATACCAAAATCTAGGTTGAGAGAGAAAATAAATAAATTCAATATATCTGAGAGCCAGGGCAATGCCTTTCTACTGTATCTATCTATAGAGAGCATATCAGGTGCAAACCAACCTCTCCGTGCTCTCCCTCTATATATATATGCACCCAGATAAGATGGACGATATGCTAGAAGAGGCACAGACGACGGCCGAAGTACATCGTTAGTTTCCTCTTCTCCGACACATCGAGGTTGGCCTCATGGCGTCTCCGTTGAAGATGACCAACACAGCAGCTGCTGCTATTTGCATTTCTCTCCTTGTGATCATGTCTTGTGCCCTCTCCTCTGCCGGAGAAGAAGAAGAAGGTACACACGTACGTTTATGATCGATAATAAAAAAAAAATGATGCACTCTAAATATACGTACTTGCCAATTATTATTCAGAAGCGATAATTGATTTTTCGTAGTACTGATGAACTCATGGAGGAGCTGCTGGTCTGATGCCATATTTGCATTGCATGTTTTATGTGCAGCTGAGACGATCTGCCATCATGTATCACACTGCAGCGGGGCGAGGGACGAGGAAATGTGCAGAAAGTACTGCGCGGCATTGGCCGTGGTGAAAAAGTATCGGAAGTGCGAGGGTAAATGCTACACACACGTTCCGCCTATCCAGTGCTGCTGCACCTTTTTCAAGAATAACTAGTGACGGCGGCGCCGATTCTTGCTCGGCTGGCTCACATGATTACATCTATGATGGATTTGGATGTCTGAAAATCCGAATTATCCGTATTCGTATTCGATAAAGACATAAATATGGATATCCGTATTCGTATTCGATTTTAATATGGATGTCAAATGGATGTATCCGAATTCGATTTCCAACAATTTTCTCTATCTGATTCCACATTCGTATTCGGAAAAAATCCGAAACATTCGACATTCGTATTCGAGAAAAATCCGAAACATTCGACATAAAGTAACTTCTCTTTTTGACTAACTATTAATTATAAATGATATAAACTGTTTAATCAATTTAAAAATTATCTACATGATAATTTCTAATTATATTAATTATAATATTACTAATGGTATATAAAATAAATTTTAATTAACTTTAAGATGGACAATCATATCAATTTTAACTACTTTAATTTATTTATCTAATTAATAAATTACAATATACTTACTAATGTAATATTTCTTATTAAATATTTTATATATTATGAAAATTATTTACATTTATATTTGTATATTTAATTATTCAATTATATATAATATACATGAGATATACACACATAATTTACTCTTAAAACAATCCATAAAGTGAATTAATACACACTACGACATTTTCTGTCAAAATCAACTAAATATCCGAATGCGAATCCGAATTCAAACTATTCGTTTTGTATTCGTATTCGATAAGATTCGTATTCGTATCCGAATTCGAATTAAAATATGGTAAATAGTGCTATCCGAATTCGAATCCGTTCGTATTCGATCCGAATCCATCCTTAATTACATCATTAACTAGCTAAATCGACCTGTGTGCGCCTCGCTCTATGAGCTTTATTAGTCAGGACTAGAGAGCACGAGAATAATATTTGTGTAAGAGATTTGAGAAATGATGACAAATACTATCCAATCAAACCAACCAAAGATTTCGAAAGTTGTCTGGCGCCTGACCTCAAGTCTGGTCGCCGGCGAGGGCAGGACACATACTCCCTCCGTCCCCAATTATCTGTCGCCCGACAAAAAATGCAGTAACCAATGCAAAGGTAAAAAGACACAACTGCTCTTTTACTGTGCCAGTCTCTCCTCCATCGAAAGCAGGCCATCTATGCCACTCGCCCCAACCTCCGTCCGTGCCAGGAGCAAGAAGCCGAAGACCGAGCGCGGAGGACGCGAGGAGCGCGCGGAGGACGCGAGGAGCGCGCGGCGGCCGCGAAGACCGAGCGCGGAGGCCGAGAGGAGCATGCGGCGGTGGCGAGCCGGAGAGTAGCGCGGGGAGCCGGCAGATCTGGATCTCGACCCACGCGGGGAGGAGGGCTCGCGTCGGTCGGCACAGGGGAGGCAGGGAGAGCGGCGACGCCATGGCAACGGGCGTCCACGCACCTCCGCCGCCTCGACTCCTCTACCATGGCCGCCTCGCACCGGGCTCGATGGAGGCGCCGCCGCCGGTCGATTCGCACCGAGCTCGATGGAGCGGGTTGCGGCGGCGAGGCGGAGAGGAGCACGAGGAGGAAGGCGAGGAGGCCGCCGCCGCCGTGGCCTTCCGTCCGGCTGCCGCGCCGCTGCTCTGCCATGTCGGGAGCTCCTCCACCCTGGCCGAGGTCGAGGAAGGCGCCGCTTGTCGATCCGCGACGAGCCTGCCCTGCCTCAGTCGGGGATGCGCGGCCACGCCGCCGCTCCTGCTCCGACGCGCGCGGATCCAGCGACGGGCGGGCCGGAGGAGGCCGGTCGACGGCGAGCGCGGGTGAGGCTGGAGGAGGTCAGCCGACGGCTAGAGCGGGTGAGGCCGGAGGAGGTCAGCCGACGGCGAGCACAGTTTGTGCCGAAAGAGGCCGGCCGGCGGCGACGAGCGCGACCAAGGCCGGAGGGGCAGCGCAGCTGAGAGAGGAGAGAGGGAGGGCCGGTCGAGTGGGGGGAGAGAGACCGTGTGGGCGTCAGTGGGCGAGTAAAAAATTATACCGGTGACGGACGACAGATAAATCGGGACGCCGCACTGTCGCTACCGCGACAGATAAATCGGGACGGAGGGAGTATGTTCGAGGGCAAGTTCATGACGTTCCAGGCGCCGCTAGGCGGTGGCGATGCTTGCGCCGAGTGTGGGCTAGGCTAGGCTTCCCCACGGGGCAGCACCGCCGGGCCAAATGCATGGATTCTGATGACATGGGCCTAACCAAGTTTATCGTGTACGACAGGCCCAGTTCGTCCTCGTTGCAGCTGCTCGACTTGTCTGTGTAGAACATTAATACATCATCTGATCATAGTCCTCGGGTGTAAATAGTACATTTCTTCAAAAGCTTTTTTTAACCTAAATCAAATGGTTATCTCAGAAACAAATGCGTGCAGCATCTGTTAAAAATAATAAAAATAAAATTATCACGCTCGTTTTACAAACAGCAATTTGTCCGAATAGCGTGTGCCCGTGCAGCAAATCACTACAAGCAACTGTAACACAATGCCACAGGGACGAAAAGAAAGCCCTGCATTTCTCGCTTCACCTGTGGCGGCGATCACGCTCCCGGCTCTCGTACTCGTGGTGGTCTCTTCTTCCCCTGTCCCTTATTCTTTCCCTGTCACGGTCTCTGCTCCGGCTCCGGCGCCTTTCCCTTCCATGATCACCTCTGTCGTAATCGTCCCTACCACGATCCCTGCCTTCTTCCTTTTTACTGGAACCTACAACAGCGGATTAACACCAGGGCATGTTCAGCACTGACAAAGCAATTCATGCCAGTTATCAAAAAGCACCAACTGGGCCATAGATAATCTTACAACAGTCTGAAAAAAGACTAATCAAAGCGTGTCGAGGAGAATACCACGCTGCTGCTCGGCTTCCCATCCAGCACGTCCAGACCCAGGAAGAGTCTGCACACTTTCAGTATGCTGTGCTTTAGCACGGAACTTCTTTTTGAGGTTGCCAAACTCATCATATATCTCTCCATCATCCTATTTTACAAACCACATTTACACATGGAAAGCAATGGTACAAAAAAAAAAAACAATATGTTCAGCAAGGATCCTACCTCCTCGGCCTCTTTCCGACGCTTTTTAACTTCCTCTAGTTCTTCTTCATCAAGCTCTTTGTACCCACCACCTCGGCCACCCCTAATGCAATACATGATGAGCGAGACAAGCCTCAGCATTTAAATAAATGCCTTTCAGTTATAAATAACTAAATGCATGTTTTCTCACGTGTGGACATAAACATAACATACAACACCCAGTTATGCTATTCTATACGCGTGTGCCGGTTTGTAACATCACATTTCACCAATAAATAAATAAATAAAAATGCGCCGCAAGATTCACAACTAGACACTCACTATTGTTGATGAGCCAAAGTGCCATGGCACTGCACCGCACCTCATTTGAGGACAGTTTTGAGCCCGAAAGCCAAAAACTGGTCACAAGAAGGGCACCATATCATATCACTGCAGTTGACCTTCTGCATTTTAAGGACTAACCTAATGTTGATGCAAGGCTACACTTAACCTGACAGTGAGTGTATCAGGTGGAAAAAGCAAGATGTTTAGCAATTAATGAAACAACCCTCATCTTCACCACATATAACAATGCACTGCTGTTTGCATAATTTGGTATTAATACAGGCTTTTGTCGCAGCAGGTCAGCCAGCGAGCCATATGGGCTGAGAAGCACAAACTGTAGATGCTAGTGTAAATTTCATTTTCAACTTCTTAAACAACTTGGTTATAAACAAGCCAAATGCAAATAGTAAATCCTGTACTTACCTTACACCGCCTTCATTCGTACCAGGCTTGGAAGTGTTACATATATTACATTTTGACCGCTTAGCCCAGTTTATATTGCCACACCTGGAACTCAAATGAAGTTGGGTATCATAAACATCACATAAGACAGCAGGTTTATTAAGTACAGTAGTTTAGTTTAAGCATAAACAGGCATAAAATAGAGGCTTGGATACATGATGCATGCAAATGATTGTGAAGACCGAGCCCAAAATATGTATCCAATCTATGAAACAGAAAAACTTGAGCTCTTAGCCTCTTACATTGGACATGGCCAATCATTTGGACCGAACAATCCAGGTGGACCACCACCAGCACCAGCAGCAACGCCAGCACGGCTGCTTCCTCTTGCATCAACGCTACCACGACCTCTACCCCTACCACCACCACCACCAGCAGCTCCACCAGCACCAGCAGGGCGAGCAGCTCCACAGCGATTACAAACACCACGGAAGGCAAAGTTCACATTGCCACAACTGAGAAAAAATATCATATCAGAAAGAACGGAATACACAATTAAGACCACACTAGTCAACTGGAAAACCAAAGTGATAGAGAAGTTGCTCACCAATCATAACAGACCTTGTATTTGGACACATCCAATCCCCATCTTGCTGCCAAGCTTTTCCTGGAACATCAACGGATCCTCTACCTCTGCCAACCCCATTGTCCAATTCATCTTGTCCACCAAAGTTAGCAGTGACAGCCACACTCGTGGAGCTATCGAATGTATCTTTACTTTTGACTCGGCTATGTGAACCTGGATAATACTTCCATGGAAATCTTTGTTATTGAACCAGTCCACAGCAGCTGAAGCAGCATGTGGATCCTCATAGGTAAATGTTGCATCACCCTTTGGTTCATTGGTAACCTTGTCCCTATACATCCAAATTTTTGGACGTCCGGTCCTTTTGTCCTTCTGTGTGGTTTAACAACAAAGAAGAGACAAAAATGTTACCTGAAACAGAATTTAAAAATCGCATAAAGGGATCTTTACAAACTTGATAGTTGTTGCAAAAATGTTACCTGATAAGACCCATACCTTTAGCAACCCTATGGTGCCAAAATATTCAGCCAGCATAGTCTCATCAGTTCCAGGAGGCAGATTGCACACATAAACTGAACCGTTTGGGGGCCCTCTTGACATATATCCAGCCATCTGTAACAAACCACCATTATCATTGTTTACAAGCCAAAAAAAAAAAAAAAAAAAAAAAAAAAAAAAAAAAAAAAACGGCGTAAAATCTGAAATATACTGATACAGGACATTGTAGTGGGGAGGGTAAGCACGAAAAATCTTTGCTCAATCTCAGAAGTGAGCTGTGAACTAATTTTGCATGTGACATTCTAGTTGGACATAAGTTCTTGCTTGATGAGTAATGATGGAGGTTGCAGCCAGAATAAATATACTAAATTTTTACAGTGGAACCTATTCCTATGGAATACTATGACCCTGAAAGAAAGCCTAAGAAACTAGACGTACTTTCTGTTTCCATTCAAATGACAATCCAAAATGTTTACGAAAATGTTTGCAAGCATTTCAGTACAGATGTAGTCAGATGTCAAGGAGACAAAAATTGACATATTTCTAATGCTGAATGGCACACACACACAAGCTACTACCTTGGTGATTCAGTATGCAGTAGAATATAGCTGATTCATAACAACACTGTGTGAACTGCAATTGTATGTGGCGTGCTCCTACTTCCTAAATCAACGATTCATTTATAATTCAGCAAACTACCAGCCATGAGTAGACTAACCAAACTCACCAAGCATGGCCAAATGACATTTACACGAACATGTGAAGAGTCCAATCAAGGCAGCAGATTACAAATGCGTGAAATCAAATATGAACCAGAGCCACACACGCAACAGATCAAATATGTTGAATCGAAATTTGCACAATTCAATGGCCAGGGTCACACACGCCTAACAGCAGTACAAGGGCCTAATCTTTTAATATACTACTACTAGGAAAACCCAAAATTACAGTCCCAACCGATTGACCCAACATTACACTGGCCAATCGGAAATACAAGTGGTAGGTCAAACGCAAACCCCCCGGGCCGAGAGCACCACGAGACGCTAACTCCCCTGCATCGCATGACGCAAGATCTGAGCGCATCGACTTGCGCGGTGGCAGAAAATCAAGCTACCCTTGACCTACGGTTTCAGCGGATAGGCGAGACTAACGAAACCGCGCAGGCCTAACCATCGGCAAGATGAGCAGAAGGGGGGCAGCGGCAAAGCTCACCTCGCCGTCGCCGTCGCCGCCGCCGCCGCCGTTGCTGGACACGAAGAGGCGACCAAGGAAAGAAACCCTAGTAGGCCTGCCCGGGCCTCCAAAAGTGGTTATGGTAGGATGGGTAGAGTGGGCTTATTGTCAAAAAGGCCGTGTGATGGGCCCAAAACGATGTCCACGCACAACGGCCCAAAATGCTAGTGAGCGCTGTGGCCCGTGAACTGAAACTGGTGCCTTTTTACTTTAGTTTTAACCTTAGTATGCTCATTTTGTTTTCCTGCACATTTTGGTTGGATGCACAACTAAGATAAGACCACTAAATTTTATTTACCAACCAGACAGATACTGTACAGACGCTCACCCAACAAGAAATGCAATCATTCAGTCAGTCCCCATCAGTAGCAGTAGTAGCAGTGAAGAATGCAACGAGGCGGTCCATGAGCATCTCCAAACGCGCGATCAGTGACGGGCTTGGGAGGAAGAGGACGTCGTCCGCCGCCGCCTCTAGGCACACCGCTGCCCACAGCTTCCTCATCGTCGCCACCCATTCCACCCACTCTGCCGGTTCCTCGGCGACAAGCTCCCTCCCACCGAACCACATGTGGAGCAGCGCCGCTCGTCAGCCGGGAAAAATTTGTTAGATCCACATCTTTTAAAACAAATTGAATCGATTGTTTTACTAAAAAGTTAAGCCAACATTTCAACTAAAAAAATATTGCATTGGAAACGTTGAACCAAATTTGTTTAAAAAGTTGGTCCAACAAAAATCTTATCCAACATTTTCATACAAAAATATTGAATTGAAAAATATTGAACCAACATTTTGTTTAAAAAATTGGTCCAATAAAATGTTTGCCAATATTTTCAAAAACAAAATTGGATAAAAATATTGAACCATTTTTTTAAAAAAAATTCAACAGGCGTTTCATTACATGAGTCTCAAATATAGATGGCCATTCGGGCCGCCCGGCCCGGCCCTGGCACGGGCCCGCCCTGGCCCGCTCTTTCACGGGCCGTGCCTGGCCCGGCCCTATGCTCCTGCGGGCCGTGCCGGGCGCGCCCACGGGCTAGGGTGACGGCCCAAGCCCGGGCCCGTCGTGCCATTTCGGGCCAGGCTAGCCCGAAGTAGCCCGGCACTGTGTCACAAACCGGGCCGCCCGAAGCCCACGCTCGCTGGATCCTGGCTACTGACGCCGCTCTGCCTGCCCTGCCCCCGACTTGGAGCCCAGCTCTCCCCACACTGCTGCTCGTGGCATGCTCCGGTGCCGTCGACTTCTCCTTGCTGCGCCGCCGCGCTGTCGCTAGAGGAGGGAGAGGAAGAGAGACCGGAGGAGAAGGCCACAAAGGAGAGCTGGAGCCTGGAGGAGGGGAGGAGATGTGTCGTCGCCGTCGATCCGGTGCTCCCTGATGCGGCGGCGGCGACGTGGTGCTGGAGGGGAGGGGCCGCGGCGGCTAGGTGTTGCTGGAGGGGAGGGGCGGCGGCGAGGAGGTGCTGGAGGGGAGGCGCGTGTAGCGGCGGGGGAGATGGGCGCGCGGTGGCGACGGGAGATTGGTGGCCGGCGGCACAGGACGGGAGGCGCGTGCGCCGGAGTGGGGAGATGGATGACCGGCGGCGGGGGCACATGGTTGACTGGCGATGGCGTTGGAGGGACTGGAGAGGAAGGGAAGCCGGGAGAGAGAGGAGGTCGGGGGAGATGGATGGAAGGCCGAAGGCTGTTGGGCCAAGCGGCTAGGTAGGCTAGGTTTCTGAAGTTTTTGTTTATATATATGGATGGAGAGGTGGAGATTGCGGGCCGTTGTCGGACCTGATGTTTTTTAACGGGCCGTGCCGGGCCGCCCGGCGTGATGAGGCCAAGGCCCACGCCCGGGCACGACTACCGGGCCGGCCAGCATGGGCCCGCGTGCCACCGGGCCGGACCGTGCTTCGAGCGGGCTTTCGGGCTGTGGGCTGCATGGCCATCTATAGTCTCAAACACTAAAAAGTTATGTAAGAAAAAAAATCCAAAAGATATATAGATTTTCCTCTACGTGTCGTTGTTCCCTGTCTCACTCAAACTGATCCACCGCATGGGTAGGTCTACTGCCGCATACCTTCCATCAGTTCATGTAGTTAGGTATATGGCTAGCGGTGGTTTAAGTTTGGGGGCATAAGCCCCCCACCCTGCTCCCAACATAAATGTAACAATATTGTATTCAGGATTTCTTATACACTTGGATAATTTATTCGCACATTCTGAAAAGCTGGAAGATTGAGTTGGGGTTATTGAGATGGAGAAAGTTGTTCGAATTGGGGATAAGAATACCGCGGAGCGAATGATCCGAACACTTACTTGTGACTCTCATAGTGTGCCGTGCTATGAAATACTAGTAGATTGGCACGTGGCACAAGCACGTGTTATAAAAATAACATAAATTTAAAATCTTAATTCAAAAGGAAATAAGTATATAAAAGAACACACACTTTTGTTACATTGCTTGGGCCTCTCACGAAAACAGAAGGAAATTTGTATGATCAAATCTTAAACAATCAGCAACATATACAGAAGAAAATTTTCACGATATAGGTATCCATGAGAAACTCGGCGCCGCAGCCAACTTCTTGATGATGGGGAGGTCGAGAGGGTTGTTCTCCTCGTCGTTGACAGTATGAAGCAACGGCGTCATGCACTCGACGGCTCCGGGCACTGCCACATCGCGAAGCACGTTCGCTTCTATCCGGTGAGCTTGGACACGACGAGCATAGCGGCCATCCTTGTGCCGCACTCGGCGCCCTCACAAAAAATATGAACTCTGAATAGGCGATGGGAATGAAGGGAGAGATTGCGTGTTTTAAGGAGGAGGGGGCGCCTTATATAGGGAGCAGGAGGGCTAAGGAGATGAACCTGAACACCCACGACTATGGTAAGTAATCGATTTCCCTGATTGACTTCCACAGCTATGGTAAGCAATCAAGTTTGAAAAGGAAGGAGACACCCGATTGCGTAGATGTCATTCCTTTTTTCTGAAAGGAAACCTTATCCTTAATTGTCGGACTTTACGGTAAGCAATCAAGTCTTAAAAGGAAGGAGACTTTGCTGGCAATTGTACAAGGAAACTTTGTTGGCCGTGTATTTGAGTTTTGATTGCACACGCTGTTTAGGGAAGGAGATACCGACTGTTTCCTATTTAGCTGTGACAAAGATTGTTTCCCTTCCTTTTTACACTGACGGGTAGAATGGGTGCCACAAATTCGTGCGGTGACTAAATGAGAGGCGCGGGGGCTCAGCCTGGGCGAAAAACAACTGGAATTGTGACGACCATGGGTCTCCCCCCTCCCCCCTTTGGTCGTCCGGGGCCACCGTTTAACATTAATTTGTGGGTCCTTTGTGAGTGGTAGGCTGGTAGTGCTATGAGTGGTAGGCTAGTAGTGTTGTGAGTGAGAAACCGTTTCATTTTGATCATCCTTTATAATATAGACTTGTATTACCGTGTTAAAAACTACCTAAAATAGTCTGTGTTATGAAATATTTGTATTGCCGTGTTAAAAACTACCTAAAATAGTTAATATACTATTTTGTTGATGCTTAATATAAGGATATAAACGTACACACGGTAAAATATGCCTTACCTATCCACAACTAAAATGTATTGAAGACATACTACTTCATCCCAGCAAAAAGTTCCCTCCTTTTACTTACAAGATAGGCATGCATGCATGAGCATAAGAGAGTTTTTTTTAGCAGAACGAGCACAAGAGAATTGAGAAATAAAATTTAAGCCAACCTTTTTCCAACATATGTTGTCCATGTGCGCATATAATTATAGTTGGCCATATGGGCTGCCCAGCCCAGCACGGCACGAGCATGACGCAGCACGAAGGAGGTTTCGTGCCGTCTGGGCGGCACACTGGGCTGGGTGTGGGGCTTGCCCGTGAAATGGAGCTCCCCAAGTACCTGCATTAGCCCTGGAAGTCCTAATGCAAGTAGTTCTTCACAAGCGGTATCGAAAACCATCATCGAATAACCTTTTATTTATAATTTACATCAATGTACAGCTTAGAGTCTGTACAAAGCTACGAGCGGGCCTCAAGGCCTCCGCTTATTCAGAAAATATAAAACTACCAGTACTATGTAGAGCCTCAGCATCGCGGTGGAGCACGTCACCATTCCGAGCCTTCGTCGCCTGCGCCGTCTTCGGTGAAGTCCTCTGGTATGAAGTGGAAGCAAGGGTGAGCACTCCTGTCAGGGGTACTCAGCAAGTCCCAAAGTAATTTAATAGATTAAGTTTGGTCCTGGAGGGGCATAACCTCCCTACCAGTCCCGGTTAGTGAACAGAGATATATCAACCTGCGGTAAGGGAAATCCGCGGGTCATGCTCATTTTAGTGAATCTAATCGACGGGGACTTTTACCAATTGGACTCTTGCCGGAGTCACGGCTATCCAGATAGGTTTGTCGCTCTGCAGAGGTCGTACTTTCCTGTCCCGCATTCGGTCAGCCCGTACCGTGTACTTTGGCGGTACTGTCCTACGAGATCCATTCCCACCAGCGTCTATTACTAGACAGCCACTCCCTAGCTCTGTCCACAGAAACTGTTGGGGCCTAAGTAGGAGTCGCGCACGTCCACACAGGGACCTTCCCGGGGAAAGATTCTTGATGCATCAAGAATATATATATCGTGGCACTCTGCCACTGGGTCCTCCCGACCCCATCACCTGCGACTCGTACCGGCCAGACCCAGCCCTCTGTCGGGGTCTGTCTCCAAGAGTTCCGTTGCCCACCGTGGCCCCTTGGGACAGTTTACTAAAGCTGGCTAGTGGGGTGCGGATCAAGGCCTCACATAAATAAGCATTCCCGAAGGCCATGCTTTTTTGGCATGCGGGACTGTACTAGGCAATGGAAAGATTCTTCCGCGAACTGGTCCTTAGTGGCGACCCGAAGTGGCTTTTAGGACAAAATCCCCTTCCTTGGGATCTTCCTTCCACTTCCCGGTCTAAAGTAAAGACTGTGTAACCAGGTTCCGGTTCTCCAGTTTCAATTATCCAGCATACAAAAGTAATTTTCACAATTATTAATATGGGCAGGACTTGCCTTGTCCAGCGTCGGGGTCGTCCCCTGCTTCCTCTTCGTAATCTGGATCCTCAGCGTTGTTCTCCGGGTCGGAGTTTGAAGTTAGTCACACAAATCAAAACATCAATCAAGGGTTAACGGCGATTTCTTTAAAAGGGATTTAAATCTAAAAAGAGGTGACTATCTATTCTAGAGGTTGTGGGTGAGATTTTTGGGAAAGAAATGTATTTCTAGGCTTAAGAATTATTCTAGGATTTTTGGTGAATTTTTGGGAATTTTTGGAAAGCTCTAAGGTTGAGAATTAACTTCTTGTGTGCAATTAGCCGGGTGTACCTAGCAATTAATCAGGGGAGAGAGAGACAAACAGGCGGAGCCCGCGGGGCGCGGCCCGCGCTGGGTACTGTGCTGTGGACCCGTGGACTGCGGCCCGTGGACCCGAGACCCTCTTGGGTCAGCGGTCCACGAGGACCGGGTGCAGGGAGTGGAACAGGGTGAGGTGGCGGCCGCGTGGGCGCGGCTGAGCCGCTGACCTGCGGGCCCGCGGCCAGCGTGGCTACCACGCGGCGCCAGCTGGGTAGAGGGGAGGAGGGGACGGCGGCGTGCGGCGGTGGTGGCAGGGGTGCTCGCCGGAGTTGAGCGCCCCGGCCACGCCGGGCCGCGAGGAGGGCTGGGGTTTGGCAGGGAGGGAGAGAGCAGTGCGGCGGCGAGGTTGAGCATGTGCTGGCGGAGCGGCGGGGCTCGTAGCGGCGGCGCACGCTCGCCAGAGTTCGAGCGGTGGGCGACGCAAAGGGGAAAGCGCGGGTAGAGGGTTTTCGGGTTTAGCAGGGCGGCGGGAATGCGGCTGGCGGTGCACTGAGCACGGCGGCGTGCTCAGGCGCGGCGGCGGGCGGCCGGGGCCTCCCAGCGGGTCGCCGGAGTACGGCGGCGCGCTGGGTCCCGTGGTGCTCGGCCGGCGGCGCAGGGGGAGGAGAAAGGGAGGCAGCGGCGAGGTTGCGGCGGGGGAAGGCTTACCGGAGTGCGGCGGCGTGGCCTCCGGCGGGGTTTCCGCCCGTTGCTTGCGGCAGCGGGGCAGCTCGCGCTCGGCCGGCGCCGGCGAGCTCGTGTATGTGGCGCGGGGGCGAATGAGTGGGGTTGGGGCTCCAAGGGAGCACGCCCGGGGCTATTTATAGCCCGGGGGTGAGCTCCCGGAGCTCGCCCGGCGCCCTCCGTGGCCGGACGCGTGGCGCGCCGGCGCACGGGGCGGCGACGCGTGCCCCCCGGTGGCGAGCTCCGCGCGGAGCTGCGGGGCGCGGTCGGCGCCGCACTCGTGGTGCGGTGGAGGGCCGTGGGGACGACACGCGGCGTGCTCGTCCCCCTAGGCTCGATCCGCGCCGGTGGAGGCGGATCGGGCGGCCGCGGCGACGAGATGGGCGCGACGGCGAAAGGAGGAAGAAGGGGGGATGGATGGTGACGTCAGCGTGACGTCACCAGGGATGTGTAACGCACGCGCGCGGGAGTTGAGGGAGGTGGAGTGGACTTCGGCTAAGGGGAAGCGGGGCTGGTTTGGGCCGCGGCGAGCGGGGAAAGAGGCTGGGCCGCGAGGTGGAGCTGGGCCGGCAGGGTGGTTTCGGCCCAAGGTAAGTTTTCTTCTTTTTCTTTTTCCATTTTTCTCGTTCCTTTTCTATTTTGAGTTTAAATTTGAATTTAAGTTCTATTTCACATCTAGCTTGAATTTTTGGATGGTTTCTAAGGTTTAGAATTATCCTAGGGTTAGAGCAAGCATATGCATATGGTTGGTTTCAAAATATTCTAATGCAATTTATTTTTCTAATGCATTATCCTGTTGAAGTTAATCCAGTTTTTAATATTAAAAATACTTTTAATGTTCTTTTTAAATGCTCTCTAATTTTAAGGTGTCACAGACCTACCCCACTTAAAGTGAATCTCGTCCTCGAGATTCGTCTGGTTCCTGGAATAGATACGGAAATTCTTTTCTGAGATTTTCCTCTTTTTCCCACGTGGCTTCTGCTTCGGTATGGTTGCTCCATTGTACCCGGCAAAACTTAGCCGCAGTCCTTCGAGTTTGTCTGATGGTCGTATCCAATATTCGCGTGGGTCTTTCTTGATACCTCAAATCTGGTTGTAAATCTACTGTTTCTGGAGCTGTTTGTTCCTCCGGTATTCTTAGGCATTTCCTTAGTTGAGATACATGAAATACCGGGTGTATATCTCCCAGTTCTTCTGGTAATGCCAGTCGATAGGCTACCTTTCCAATTCTATTCAATATCCGGTAGGGGCCGATATACCGGGGTGCTAACTTTCCTTTGATTTGGAATCGGCGTGTCCCTCGGATTGGAGCTACTTTCAGATACACATAGTCATTGACTTCGAAAGTCAATTCCTTTCTTCGGGTGTCAGCATAACTTTTCTGCCGATTTTGTGCTATCTTTAGATTCTCCTGTACATGTCTGGTTTTCTCTTCAGCATCCCGTAGTATAGCTGCCCGAATAATGATCTTTCTCCTGTCTCTGACCATAGTAAGGGAGTTCTACACTTTCTGCCGTACAAGGCTTCAAAGGGGGACATTTGCAGACTAGCTTGGTAGCTATTATTGTATGAGAATTCTGCGTATGCTAGGCTTTCTTCCCAGTCCTTCCCATATGTCAGTACACAAGCTCGTAGCATATCTTCTAGTATTTGATTTACCCGCTCGGTTTGTCCATCAGTTTGCGGGTGGTATGCCGAGCTATAATCCAGGGTGGATCCTAAACTTTTATGCAGGGTTCTCCAGAAAGTGGAAGTAAACTGTGGCCCTCGATCTGTTACTATTCTCTTAGGTACTCCATGAAGCTTTAAAATATTGTCTATATATAGCCAGGCTAACTTGTCACCTCCATGAGTTGTCTTGACAGGAATGAAATGAGCAACCTTAGTTAGTCGGTCCACAATTACCCAGATCGAGTCATTTCCTTTAGCTGTCCTGGGTAAGCCAACGATAAAATCCATACTAATTTCTTCCCATTTCCATTCAGGTATGGTAAGGGTTGCAGTAATCCGGCTGGCTTCTGGTGCTCCGCTTTAACGGTCCTGCAGATGTGACAACTGGCTACATACTCGGCTATGTCTCTTTTCATGCCTGGCCACCAGTAGGATTCTCTGAGATCTTGGTACATCTTGGTGGATCCGGGATAGGCTGAGTTATGAGCTTCATTCATGATTGTTTGTGTAACTCATCCTGGGGTGGTACGCATATTCGATTTTGAAAGTAGAGGGTGCCTTCTTTATCCAGTCGAAGGTCTGGCCCTTTTCCAAGCCCAATAGAATCCTGCTGCAAGAAGCTCCAACCTCATGGCGGACAGCATATAGGGGAGCCTTTAGAGAGCAGCAGGTTCCTCGCCTGCTTCTTCAATGCTGTCCTCTCCTTTGTCATTTTGTGGCAGATGAACAGGGCGGAGAGGATTGTGAACTAGCAATGCGTGGTACATGGACTCACCCTTCACAACAGGAAACCAGTAGTCGCAGAGTGTCCTAGACACTCGGCGAAGACCATAATACATTCGGCAAAGAGCACACGACAACTGTAGACCCGGCAAAGAGCTCTTTTGCCAAGTGTCATATTTTGCGCATAGGGACCACACTCGGCAAAAAAAAAAGTGAAGCAACGGCCAGCGGTGCGCCTTCGCCGTGTGATGACATGGCGGCGTCAGTGACAACGTTGTTTACCAAGTGTCGGATTGCGACACTCGGCAAAGCGCACCCAAACCTCCACGTGGCCACGTCGCTTTGCCGAGTGCCGGGGTAAAGACACTCGGCAATGGCTTAGTGTTTACCGAGTGTCATTGTAAAAACAGTCGGCAAAGGGCTGACACCCTGAGCTGCCGTCAACGGGCCGTGCGTTTTCTGGGCACGTGGATGGCACATGAGCCTCTTCGCCGAGTATCCAGAGTTTGCCGAGAGTCGACACTCGGCAAAGTTGTTGTTTGCCGAGTGTTTGGCTTTTGCCGAGTGCCGACGCAAATACACTCGGCAAAGGGCTTGTTCGCCGAGTGCCCGGAATTTGACACTTGGCAAAGCTGTAGCATTAGACGACTATTGGGTTTCCCGTAGTGCTTTGTCCTTTGATGGTGGCCACAGTTTCTTGTTTGATGTCATGGATGGTAGGTGGAGAGGGACTAGGGTTTATCCGAGGGTATTGACATTAATCGGGGTAATGCTGCGAGAAGAGTTTATTATTTATTAACGGAGCAACAAGACTTCAACTTCATGTGACTCCAGATAGGTCTAGAAAGCACTCCCTCCATCTCAAAATAAATGCAATTCTAGGATTAGGCACGTAAACCAATGCTAGGTGTAAAATTACTAAATTACCCCTTGTCTTTTGTAAGAAATATCTAGACATTGGTTTGTCTTTTATACAAGAAGCTTCCGGAGACAATTGTCTTTTGTGGTTGATAGGTCAAAGTTGCATTTTTTGTGTGACAAATTTCAAATGCTAGAATTGCATTTATATTGGGACGGATGGAGTAGAAAACAAGGGAGTTGGCCTCCAGACGAGCACATCATTGAAACTAACTTGAGTGTCTATGCCACATATACTTCCTCGATGTTTCTATATGTGGGACAACCACATATGCTGCGAGAAGAGGCCTCTATTTATTATTTATTAACAGAGCAACAAGACTTCAACTTCATGGGACTCCAGATAGGTCGAGAAACCAAGGGAGTTGGCCTCCAGACGCACACATCATTGAAACTAAATTGAGTGTCTATGCCACATATACTTCCTTGACGTTTCTATATGTGGGACAGCCACTTTGGGTGAGAAGAGGTTCAGGCACGATTAAAGTTTGCTTTGTGTGAATCTATAACGTTAACCCATGTGTGTAGATCAATCCTTGAATAAAAACGTGTTGAGAATCAACTATTTTTTTCAAAGAACCAACCACACATTTTTAGCATTTTTAGCATCGGTGGCCACCGCACCAAGCCACCAACCATAGAAATGCAAGATAAGATAACCATTTCATGGATGCTTTAGAGCAACTCCAGGCCACAGACCAAATCTGAGCCCCTATATAGTGTTTCCAGGCCGGCTCGGAAATTTTAAGGGCCCATATTTCACTCTCCACTCCAGCCGGCCCGAGCAAAAGTCGGCCCATAAATCAATCTGCCTGGTGGGACCCACCTGTCAGCGAGATCTCGCGCCTCGCCCTCCATCCCTTCGCTCTGGCCGCGCCCGCACCGCGGCGACCTCGCGCCTCCGGCGTGCCCAGGCCTCCCCTCCGCCTCTGGCGAGCCCCACCTCCTCTCCCCCGCATCTCCACTCCGCCTCCGGCGAGCCTCGTATCTCCTCCGTCGACGGCGGCCCCGCGCCTCTCCTCCGTCAACGGCGGCTCCGCGCCTCCACTCCGCCTCCGGCGATCCGGCCGCACCGTGCTGCCGCGCGCTCGACTCCCCAGCACCATCTCCTCCTTCCCGCACCGCCGCGCGTGCCCGGTGTGCCATCTCCGCCGCACGCGTCCGCCTTGAGCCCGCCATGCCACCCCGCCACACCGCGTCCAGGTGAGTTCCATCTCCGAAGATTGTTTCTTGACGGATATCTGATTGTTACAAAATTGACAGAAGAAAAGGAATTTGCTAGGCGCACAGAGCCGCTCTCATGCTCATCTAGTTGAGCATATTCAGTCTAGTCAAGCGCATTAGCTAGGCACAACTCTCATGTTCTTACTTTTACAAGTGCATCGATTTTTCTTGTGGTCTTTCCTTAACGATAGCAATAGCTCAGTTGGTTTACTTGTGGCACAACTCTCATTTAGGCGCACAGTGCCGCTCTCATGCTCATCTAGTTGAGCATATCTGAATGTTTACATACCTTTCCAATATCTTTGAGCTGCATTTGTTAATTAGTCCCAGCTTCGACATGGTCAATTGTTTCTCTTTTGCGTCAATGACAAAATCCTGGACAATTTGATGAAAGAAAGAGCTGGCTTCCTCACTAGTAAATGATAGCACTCTGTGCTATCAGTAATTTTGTGAAAGTTTCAGCGGCCAATGGATCTGCATGACCAGAAGCTCAGCTAGAACCGCCACTATCTACTACTGCTGAGCAAATTTCTTATTAAGGAGAGACCAGTACCCCTGGCTGATTTCTGACTATAGTAGATGTCTGTGCTCTGTGCTTCCAGCAGCTGTTTCTGACTATAGTGGGTTCGTGCTCTGTGCTTCCCAGCAGCTGTCTGATTTCTGACTATAGGTGAGATTTTATTCGGTACAAAAATCTTGGTTCAATTGACTATAGTAGATATATTTTAACTTGTCTGTCTGATTTCTGTTAATTGCAGATACATAAAGGTGAGATTGTTCTCAGCAGCTGTTCCTGAGGGCTGACATGTGACATTTCCTGAACCAAGTGTCAATCCACTGAAGCCATCAGCGAAACCTGAAAGTTGGAGAAGGCTAGACTCAATTTCAGAAGTGCCAAACCTGAAAGGCTAGACTCGATGTCATCTTGTACCAGATTAGTGAAGGAGCATCTTTACTGATGCTTCATCTTGTACCTCTGTAATAGTGTTGTGGAGTGTGGCTTTGTACCTTTGTAATAATGTTGTGGAGTGTAGCTGAATGTAGCTCGTGCTCATGACTCCTTTGCACTGAATAAAGATTTCTTGCCAGGTTTTGCAATGTTCCCAGATTCTTTCATGTTTAAAAATGTTCCCAGGTTTCAGCTCTGAATATTAAATCTTTTGGACATGTGATGTTAAATATTCCGCTTAAAATGCTGCTTAAAAATGTTTCCAGAAAATACTTCATATAAATCGTGTTTGTACAGTTCTGGATGTTAAATATTCTGGACATGTTTCCAGGTTTAACATGTTCTCACAGTGTTTATAATGTTCCCAGGTTTCAGCTCATTTTCTAGTTGGCTCCTGTTTCAGAAAATGCACAAATGAATCTTTGTTCCCAGGTTTGGGCATCAAGCTGTCTGCAATAAATACACAAATTCCACAACCTGAACAGTCAACAAACATAAATACACAAATGAATCTTTCCCAGCATCCAACTTTCAGTCAGCAAATGAATCTTTCCAGCATCCAATCTTTCTATCAGTAAATGAATCTTTCTATCAGTAATACATCTTTCAGTCAGTTTGCTTGAAACATATCCAGGAACATCACCAGAGAAGAAATGGCAGGAGGAAAAATTTCTCTGACAGAAATACAGCAAAGGAAATTTCTCTGACAGAAGCAATGGCTCCTTTTCACAAACCTGAGAATAAATGGCAGGAGGAAAAATTTCTGAAACTTCCAGTTCTGATGACTAAACTGTCAGAAAAAAATGCAACTTTCTCAGACAAGTTCCAGAACATGATCTCAGATTCCAGGAACATGATCTCAAGTTCCATAAAGCTATGTTTCCAGGAGCATAATCTCAGATTCATAAGACAAGTTCCATAAGACATTCATTATTACATAATTACATAAGACAAGTTCCAGAACATGATCTCAGATTCATTATTACATTCATTTCCAGGAGCACTATCCAATTCCAATATGTGTATTTTGATTGATCACTTCCTATTCTTGGGTCGAATGTTATGGCCATCCAAAACAAACACAACTGTATGTCCTCATTGTGATTGTAGTTTCCTCCCCGCCCTCTGCTGCTGCCACTATCTGGGATTGTTGCTTGTGTAGAACCTCCATATCAGCTTCAATGTCATTTGTCAGCATGCCCATTGGGTCCTACAAAAAATAAATGAACAAATGTTCCATCAGTTTAAGATAACATTGCATGTCAATGCTCTAGTCTGAGTCAGCTAACAGAATTCTGAAAAAATGCTGCAAAAACAGGACACAAGAGGCAGACAATAAAGAAACTTCCCTTTTCTGATCAGGAGTTCAGCTTAACTCAGAGAAACTACCTACTCAGATAATATCAGTACCTTCCTAACTTTGACTCAGTACCTCTCCTTGGACAGGTTTACATATGGATATAGCTTCTTGTTCATTTTTTCCAGTTAATTGTCTGGCTGCAAATGAAAATGAATAATACCGATCATGGACTAACTAGAGATGAACTGCACTGGCCGGCTTCACATGTTGGATGGGATTAAGCAGGATAACACGACGACCTGTCTGCTCTACAACCTAGGCTATACTGTATATGCATATGCAATAAGGGTTTAGTAACCAGAAGGCAGCCGACAAATATGCATGTACAGTCGGTTAAGCAGCCTATATCTTATTAGCAACTCATGTATGAGCATCAACCTTGAATCGTCGAGTAGAATGCAGAATAGCTCAAATTGTCTGTGACCGGAACCCTGAGGTTTGGGCAGTAATTTAATAAATACTGAAGGAACTGAACATAAAGCAAGTTTTCACAGAACAGCTCGTCCCAAGTTAAATCATTCAGGTAATTCAACTACTACCCACAAGAGGTCTGAATGTTTTCAGAGTTTTCTGATACCTGAATTTCTCTCACTCTGTTTCTATCTACAAATATAACCAAGATCGATCAAAATTCAACCAAGCAAGCTCACCATGAACATGAAGGTTACTACTTCAAGTTTATTCTTGATTTTCTGATAGTATATGCAGATAATGGCAGGAGCAGCTCGAGGCCTTTTACCATTCAGAATTGCATTCAGCATCAAGATCATGCCAGCATCAAGAAGTTTATTCAGCTTCAAAAAAGAAATTAAAGAATGAACCAACAACAAACAACGCCGCGGGTGGTGGAGGGTGGGTGCTGGTGGCTAGCGACGGCGGGGATCTCCGGTGGTGCTGGGTGGCCTGGGCCGCGCGTGGGATCTCTGTCAAGGTCCGCCGCGGGTGGTAGGGGGCGGCGGCGAGGATCTCCGGATGGTGCTGGCGGTTCGGCTGGCGGCGGCGGCGGCGTCTGCGATCTCCGGCGAGGTCATCGCGGGTGGTGGGGGGGCGGGTGCTGGTGGCCTGGCGCCGGCGGGGATCTCTGACGAGGTCGCCGCGGGCGGTGGCGAGGAAGACCGGTGTCGGTCCAAAAAAAAGTACGTGGGGCCCACGTATCGGTGGAAATAGAGGGCCTCCAGATCTGGGGGCTTTGGGCCAACATTTGAAGGCCTCCTACAAAATGGGGCTTGCTTAGAGGCCCGGCTGGAGTTATTTATTTTCATTTGAGAGACTAAAATACGTATAGAGGCCCATTTGAAGGGCTGGGCTGGAGTTGCTCTTACGCCTTTGCCCACGCAATGCAAGCGCGCTAATCAGTAGAGGCTGGCGATCTGCGGGCTGCAGAAGACGAGCACCTCGGCGAGCTCGGCCCTACCCTCGTCGCCGAACAGGCTCTCCTTCCCGTCCGGACGCCGCGCGTACGACAATCCCAGCCGCGACCGCGCGCTCCGGAGGTCGCCGACGCCGGCGCTGGAGTCGGGCCCCGTGAACACGCCCATCACGGCCGTCAGCGGCGGGCCGATGAGCAGCCCGTCGGCGCCGAACTGCGGCCCGCCGCGGGTGTAGTCGAACAGCGCCGCCCCGCTCCGCCCACCTTCGGCAGCACCACCGGCGCCGGCGATGATGAGGACTCAGGCTCCGGCCAGTAGAAGAGGAAAGCGTCGAGCGTGTCGTAGTAGTCGTCCGTGCTGCGGTACCCCTCCGGGCTGAACCCGCCGAACTTGACGGCCGCCGGCGGCGGTGGCGGCGTAGCCGACGACGACGCAGGGGCCCTTGAAGTCGCAGCGCCGGTGGAAGTCCGTCGCGCTGAAGCCGTCCACGGTGGCCTTGTAGCAGCACTTGAGCTCACGCCCTGCGCCATTAATCAAAATTATCATGCGCATGGATCATCTGATAAGATCAAATTAAAGATTATTGGAATTGACCAACTAACTAAATAAGCAATTAATCGGGGATACTATATATATATTGGTTACCTCTGAGGTGTGTGTTCGCCACGAGCGACATGGGGAACGGCAGCTCGACGTCGTGGTACTGGAATTTCAGCTGCGACGGTGGCGGCGGAGACTTGGCTCCTCCGGTGTCCTTGCCTTTGCCCCAGTTGAAGAAGCTGCGAGGAGTGACGAAGCTCGGCCTGGTGCTGGAGGACGCCTTGGCCCTGCCGCCTGCCATGAACGCCGCCATGATGCAGCAGCTCGAATTGCTCGGGCTTGTTCAGTGAGATGCTCCGATCGTGGGCAGCACAGTGCACCTTATCTTGTTGAGTGGCTGGAAGACTGGAGGACATGACACGTGCGTCGATGCAGTTGGTTGAACTGAATTTGGGTTACTGCATGTCTTGGCCATACAATTACGCGAACTGAATTTGCACACACGCTTCAATAAAAAGATAAGTATTTTTTGGATTATGTGCAAGTCAAAATATTGCAAAACTTTAATTTACAAATTACCTCTATGAAAAGATGGATGTTTGGGTATAACTTATTCTATGAAAAGATGGATGTTTGGGTATAACTTATCTATCGACATTAAACCGGCTGGAATCCCCGGCTGTCCAATTGGTCCACGTCAGCGAAATGTTTTCTGCCGTCCGATTGCCGATCCAACGGCTAGAGATGGACGGTTGCCGCCGACCTTTTGCATTTAGCCCCTGCGTTTTATGAAAAACACACCAGCGGTCCCTTCACGAAATATCTTCACCCTCCCTTCTTCCTCCCCACCACACGCCTCCAGCGGCGGGCGAGGCTCGGGGCTGAGGCGGCGGCCGGCGCCGCGGCCCCGCGCGGATTGTCGGCGCGCGCCCGCCGTCCTCGCGGGCTGCTCCTCCCTCTCTCTCTCCTTCCCCCTCTCTCCTCGTCAGAAAACCTACGGCCAGGCACGAGGCTCCAAATCCGTCGCCGCTCAGGGCTGCGACGGTGTCGGCGGCGCAGATCCGCCGCGGGGCTGGCTCCAGGCCGTTTCGCAGCGCGTCCTCGCGCGTAACGGTCATGGCACAGCCCGGTGGCCCGTTCTCCACCTGACAACGGCGGCACACATGCGGGGGCGCGTGGGGACAAGACGCGGCCGCGGCGGCAGCGACCATGGTGGAGGCCCGGAGGCCGTGTCGCTTTCACGGCCATCGGAACCATGCGTGGCATGCCGAGGCGCGTCCTTGACCGGCGTGCCTTGAGGTTGGGTCGCGTCCTCACGTCCCGGCGCCGTCCTTCCTGTCGTCCCGGCCTGCTGGTTGCCGACGCTCACGTGTGACATCTTCGCCTCAATCCCAGCCTCCTTGCGCAGTCTACACCCGCAGGTTGCCGCCTCCATGTTCTTGTCTGTCTCGCCTTCGCAATTTTCCAAATTGATTTGGTTGGTTTAAATGCTTTCTTGTCTGTCCCCATGGCTCCTGCTAATTTAGAGAGGATCGACATGGCCTGTAGCCAACACGGATGCTACACCAGGGAGAGTGGCACCACGGCTGGAGAACTCGGCCTCGACATCAGAGGTGTTGGGCTGGGCGGGCAGTGCGCTGCACAACGGCACCAGCCATGGGTCCTCTTACGGGGACAAAAAGCTAGATGCAACAATTGATGCTGCATAGCATGAAGAGCAGTAAGATGCAGTCATGCTACTTGCGTTGGCTAGGCTAATGGTGATAGCTCAAATAGGATTTCTGTAAAGCATTAACTTTAGCAAGTTAAAAGTGTCTTGGACATTATGCTTCAACTGGTGCAGGAGTATACAATCTACTTTTCCCCAGGCTGTTGCTTCCTTTGTGGGTTTCCTTTTAGTTACCAACTATATTGCTTCATGCTGTGTAACTGGTTCATTGGGAATTCCCTTTTAGTTACCAACTATATTGATTCATCACATTTAAGTCAATATTGGAGTGTGTGTTCTTCTTAGTGATAACATTTAGGCTTCCTCGTGTCTGGTTAGGCGCGCCAAAAGATTCCTTGCAATATTAGTCTTGCACATCATTCTTGGAAAAGAAAACTGACGCCATTGTGAGTTCCATTTCCTGTTTATGCTACCTTCTTTAAAATTGTAATGATCAGATGTCATAGTTGTTTCTCCATACGTCATGTGTTCCCGTGATTAACTTGGTTTGCTCATAAAAAGGATACTATATTGTAGTGCTACCTCAAATAGATATATGCTTTATTGGTACTTTCAGTGGCAAATGAGATTGCTTATGTAGCTGCATTTTTGTCACTTCATGCCTAAAAAAATATATGAAAAGGGAGAAACGGACACACAATTGCATATACACTTGCTGATACAATTTGTCCCTTTTGTTCACCTCGCATGACATAGCAACTTTTTAACCATTTATGCAGCGTTCACTCTGGAGTTGTTGTCTAGTGACTTTTCACCGTATCTGACCTTCCTACAGTGAGAAGGTATGGTAATTTCCCAACCAACCTCTGCATTCCTCGCGTTCTAAATTTATACATGTTGCATCATTGTGGTAATGAAAAACTATATAAGGTCTGGTGGCCGTGCCTTCTGTATAGTGCATACATAAACCTATATCTGTATATATATGAAGTTTCAATAACAAATGAAGCCACCTATGCAGCTACACCTTGTCACTGCATGCCTATGTACACTTGCTGTCAAAGTTTTCCCCTTTGTTCACCTTACATCATATAACAATTACTTACTATTTATGCAGTGATCATCCTGGACTTGATCATTGGCTGCTTCGTTCAAGTCATTTCCCCATCTCCTCTATACACTCCATTCCTTTCTCCTCCTAATTATACTTGCATTTGTTACCAGGTTACTGTTCCAGCAACTGTTACTCCAGTGCCAAGAAATTCTCTGCATCTTCGAAAACAGGTGCCAATCTTTCACCAACAGATAAATCCCCCTAAAGATTCCCACACTTGCCAATCCTCCTGGTAAAGATCCATCAGATTTATCAATTTAGCCATTGATGTACTCCACAAAATCGATTCAATAGCGCAACAACTTTGTTTGAGCTTGTAAAGTTAGTTTTTTTTCCCTTCATTAGAAGCTGTAAATCATTGGTTCCTTTTCCATTTTTTTTTACAGATGGAACAAAATTTATTGTCATAACTGCTATTTTCCTATTTCGCCTCTTACTTACTGTTATACTTCCAAACACAAGGAATAAACTTCACTGAAACTGATGAACCTCTTTCTTTTATATTTTTCCAGCAGCAGAATAATATATAAAAAGCCATATCAACCCGTTCGATCTACAGTACTTTATCATAGTAACTACAATTGCGAAATTTCTTTTACTGCACATTACAACTTTAGATACAACAGCAACTTTTATTTTCCTTCTACATAGACTGGTGTAATCAATTACAAATATCTCCATACTTATTAACCATTTGGTACACAAAGGCTTAAAAAAACGAAGTTATTTATTCTGAATTCCTTTTTCTACTGTACAGATGTACATACAATTCCATTATTATTAACTTCACCAATCAACAATTGCCTACAAACAATAAATCCAATCCATTTTTTATTACTATGGACATGATGAAATTTAATTTCCCTTCGCTAAGCTTTCATCAATAACAACCTCTCACTCCTATATTGTTTCCCACATGCATCAAAACAAATTTTTTATTCCTGCTCCACATGCATCAAAACATTGTGTTAGATACTTTGTACATCAATGATCCTTTGGTCGAAGCTCAACCAGACAACTCTTTACTGATTTCCAAATTCATACCCTCAAGTTTACTAATATAATTGTAATCTAATTCCATTTTTTCAGTTGCTTCTTCTCTCATTCTATTGCAGTACTCTGAAGATTGTAGCTGCATATCACCATGCATATGCCCATATGTCAAATATGACTGAAATCAGCGACAAAACATCAACCATGACCTCCTGTATATACCTATAGCCTGCTTTATAATTATTCCCTTAGCAAACCATGCTTCCACTGTATCCCTATATGTCTATTTTATTCTCCGTGGCATATGTATTGTACACAACTTTAGACTTATGTATTACCAGTATCCTTATCAAGTATACGTGACTACTTCTGTATTATCGTACGTACTTATCTCCAAAGGAACTATATCCCTGATGTATACTCAAATCACATGTATGCTTCTCTATATGTAACTTCTACAACTTTTATTCAACTCGCGCGCGCATGGGCGCGCGTCAATTACTAGTGAGATTACTAATGTTGCTATGCACATGTTAGTTAATTTATTAACATGTTCTGCTTCAGGAGCACTGGTCAAATGTTTTAGTGACTCATGTCATTCTTGATTTTTCTATGTGTTTTTAGGATGAAAATAAACTGGAACATTCCCTGGTTCCATCATTTGCTTCAGATCTGTAGGACAATACACTATTGCCATATTAGCGTTGGCTCTGTACTACAACTAGCAAGTTGGCCCGCGCAAATTGCGCGGGTAGCTAGTTTTTTCTGATACTAACACTTGATCTCCTTTTTTACTTCATTATTTTTTATGTGATTTTTAAATTTTTTTGTTGTTTTCTTGAAAGGTAGCCCATAAGGATATAGTCCTTTTACCACAATATTTTATTTACAGCATGGAATATGAGTTCATCATAACATGAATATGTTTTCATGTTAAAGAGGTTTACTTACTATGATAAATTTGTTTTAGATTTTAAGAAGATATGTGTGAGTCAGTGCGATTTTTGTAGTCTCTTATTCAAAGAATTTAGCTAACACAGCACAAAACCAGTTAACCCAATTAATCCAACATATAGTTATTTCACTTTTCTCCTTTTAAAGTATGAATTCAAAAGAAGACATAATATATTTTTTATAAACAGATATTTTTATTTACTAAAAAAATAATTGTTATATATTTACCTTTTCAGTGGTTTTAATTATGATGACAAACTATCTTAGATTTTTTGTAGAATATCTAGTTGAGTGATTCAATGTACATAACCAAAAGTAAAAAATTGACTATACGATTGAATAAAAAATAATGAGTATTCAATATATTATCTTAACATATTATGATGTCTATTTTTTTTAATTATTCTCCACTCGCGAGTTCCTACAACATCCCATACTGTCTTACTCCTACTTTACCTTTTCCCTAGCCTGAATCCCACACCCATACTAACAAACTTTCTCTCTCTCCCACTAAGGAGCTTCCCTCAGTTGCGGTCATCAGACATGGGTCACTGATTGTGTGTGTCATTTTCTCTCGTCAAACACTACATGCATCTTATTATGGTGTACATGGCAAACATACCCTCTTACCATATTCTTATGTCATTTCGATTAATTATTCTATATTCACATGCTGCTATAGCCACATACATACATCATCGCCAAATTGTCTTATGCCTACATTGTTTTTTCTCCGCTTGAACTCTTCACTAACATATAACTCTCTCTCTCTCTGGTTTCGTTGATTATCCGTGTCGTTTCTTCCGTCGAACACTACATGCAAAGGTGTGTACGCGAACATCGATTTTCGAGTTGTTTTATTCCTACATCACATCGCTATTTTCTAAGAACCACATTGGCATTCTTCTCTTCTAAGTTTTTTAGCATTTTGTCATCCACTAAGCACAGTGCTACATTGCAAGACATCAGCTTCGCGATGTTTATTGCCATCGGCGGCACCTAGTGATTACCATGCCTCGATGGAAGGGACACTGTAGGTTGCGTATCTATTGAGCGGGCTTAGCTCTTGTCATAGCTATGACATGACTGCACCGCCAAACTATTATTCTCGTGTCCCTAACACTGTATGATGATTATTGTTGCCTTTTATGGTTTTCTAGTTTTAAATGACTTGTTAAATCCTATTTGTGATGGTTGTAGCCCCTCCCTTTTTAAACAACTACTTGAGAGATAGTTAACCTAGCTACTTTGTATGGCTTCAACATCTTTTTATTCATTTTAGAATAGCTCTTGGGTGCCGTTTTATACGTAGAGAAGTTAGAGGCAAAATGGGAAAAACCATCTCAAACAGGATCATAATCCCACCTCTCTTCTATTCTATTGCAAGCACACTTATCTTTTTATGCTACTATTTGACTATGCTAGCTTCATAGACAACTCAATGTTTTTCTCCATGGTCGTCATCTTCAAACTATCAAAACATGAGCCATGCTGATTTTTTCTTCTCTTTTCTTTTAATTGTAGTTGTTCCCATATGTGATAAATTTGTTCTCCATTGTTTCCCCAACACTTTCTTTACTGTTCATTGTCACACTCTAAAGTTTACATTATCTAAACATTTTTAGTCAAAAGTCACGTCATGGATCCATGATGACCCCGCCACGTCACCGTTGTTCCCTCCTTCAACTTAGACGCTCTATATTATTTTAAATTAGGATTCTTTTTAGAGCTACTCATATATCTAAATGTCAATGTGGCTTCTTTTAGCAACGTAACCCACACAAATAGTTTTGACAGATATCGCTATATAAGATTTGTCCGTATCTCTATGCCCAATTAGCTATCTTTTTCACTATGATTAATAATATGGCAATAATAATTTAATTTGAGAGGAGACTAAAATATGTTTTAGCTTGTTATATACTTGTTTTGTTGATGCTAGGGTATTGTGCCTAGAAACCTATTTATGATTTATATATTATTTTGAAAACCCATTTATTGCAATTTTTGTAACATATAATTTTTCCTCTGTAGGTATAATTTTATTGTAACCTTCTTGGAAGGTATGGCTACCTTCAAGCAGATATGTTTGATGATATAATCTTAACATTTTTTTCACGTGAACAGAATAAACGTGTTTGGAAATATGAAGCCAAAATCAGATTTAAAAAATTATTATTTTTTTCTCCTACCTATGGAGTCCAAATAGGACTAAAAATTTGTTAACCTTTTTTCTCCAATGTACGGAGTCCTAATCGGACTGAAACTTTTTTCTATTCCATAATTAGTAGAAACGTTGTAATGGTAGGACTACTAAGTACAGTTTGTGGGAGTTGCCTAGCAAAAAGCAGAGTTGCAATACTATTGATGTGATTTGATATGCTTTAGTATTAGTGAATTTAAAATGTTTCAGACAAAAGGGTTTTAATATGCGTAAAAGAATATTTATAAAAAGGTTATAATGTGAATTTAATGTTCCATGCTTGTCCCTATCTCGTCACCTGGCTCAGTTTTCTTTTATGCCATACCAACACTCCCTATAAAAAAATATTTTGTTTTTCATTTATAAAGATGAAATACTTGTAAATTATATGAATATTTACTTTGTGCAGAGCGAAAGAAAACAAAGCGACGAACATGTGAGGACCTGTGATGTGGTAATAACTTCAGCAGTCTGTGGTCGACGGCGGCGTTGATTTTCCAAACTGCGTTAGTGTTTGCAATATAGGTATGAGCCGTCTCGGTGATCTCGGCGAGAGGGCCCACAATTGTGATAGAGAAGAAGGAAAAAGTTGTGTCTGTGATCTCGGCCAGAGGTGATCTATTTAGGCAATTGGTCAAGAGAAGTAGGAAAAATCGTTTCAGGCGAGGCGAGAAAAATACGTGGCCGTCAATGTTGATATGAGTATAGCCACTGTCGCATTATATTTTTAGGTTGTAGTTGATTTGGTGTTAGAGTCCGACATGAGGCATTTTCTTTTTAGAAACAGACGTTTTTATTTAGACTTTATATATTTGTCCAAGTAACGAATGGCCCGACATGAGACTTTTTCTTTTTTCTTTTTGGAAATAGATATTTTTTCAAGTAACATTTGCATAAAAAATGGAGTTTGGACTTTTTATACATTATTTATTATTTAGAATATTCAAGTCAATTGAACTTTCTATAATCTGTTCAAGAAATATTTGGATTTTCTATAATTTGTGTCCAGGTAATGCAATCCGACATGGGAGCTGACGCGCTTTTCTTTTTCTTTTTAGAAACGGATAATATTGACACGACTTTATATTTATTATTTAGAGTTTTCAAATATATTAATGTGGACAGTTAGATCTTCGTAAAATCCAGCGGTCTATATTCTTCTTATTTTTTATTAATGTGGGATTTTTTAGGCCCTCTCGACGAATCTGGTGGCTCCTTTTGCTTAAGTTTTAATAAGATAACAGATAGATTGGTAACATATATATTATAATGTACTTATAATTTCTAGTCTATATTACATAAGGATTATAGATACTAGTCGTCGTCCTGTGCATTCGCACCGGCTGCATTGCATATTGTTGAATATTAAATTTTTTATAAAGTAAAGATCATAACTTAATTATCATGTTTTAATTTTCTTAAAGTGGGTCGGTACTAATGTTCATAAGACTACGATGGAAGATCTTGATTTTATTTATTGTTTCTTGTACACGCGCTGTGGTAGAGAGAAACATATACCACAAACAGAGCATACCTTCCCATGTTGAAGAAGATGGGATAATTAAATTTGAACATAAAGTTAAAATACTGTATTTTTAAAACATGGTTCACTACTACAGAAAAGGCCATCACAGCCGGTTAGGGAGGGCTATCACAGCCGGTTTTGGGGGGCGGATGAGATAAAGCGGCTGTGATAGTCCCCCCTATCACAACCGGTTTTCATCTAAACCCAAAATAAACCAAAATAAAATAGCAAAACATTTTATTTATTTGGGGGATTGACCCCATCAGCCACTACCCACCGTCCCACGACTGCACCACTATTTGGGGGATGAAAATCGCGCGCTACGCGGTCGGTGGGATTCGAACTCGCGACCCCTGCTTCGTGCATAGCCTCCTCTACCACTGCATCACTAGAGTGTTTGTGTCTATGTACCATTTTGATTCCCCTCATATTAATGTTTTCCGAGTGTAAATTGCTTATTTGAGGCTCTAAATGACTTCAAATAAAAAATTGATGAACTACAATGTTTCATAACTTTTCAAGATCTACAACTTTCGTTTTGGTCAAAAGTTCTTCCGAGGTCGTTTACAAAATTTGAATTTTCAAATTTGAAAAATTCAAACTTAGATTCGGTTGACAAGATGACTTCAAATAAAAAAGTGATGAACTACAATGTTGCATAACTTTTCAAGGTCTACGACTTTCGTTTTGGTCAAAAGTTCATCCGAGGTCGTTTACAAAATTTGAATTTTCAAATTTGAAAAATTCAAACTTAGATTCGGTTGACAAGATGACTTTAAATAAAAAAGTGGTGAACTACAATGTTTCATAACTTTTTAAGATCTACAACTTTCGTTTTGGTCAAAAGTTCATCCGAGGTCGTTTACAAAATTTAAATTTTCAAATTTGCCCTCCAAAAATGTGTTAGTAAAGAACCGGTTGTGATGCTCACCATCACAACCGGTTTTCAAAAACCGGTTGTGATAGTGAGCATCACAACCGGTTTGTAAGAAAAACCGGTTGTGATATGCCGGCCGACTATCACAACCGGTTTTTGAGAAAAACCGGCTGTGATAGGGGACATCACAACCGGTTATTTAAAAACCGGTTGTGATAGCTCTATCACAACCGGTTTTCTCAAACCGGTTGTGATAGCCCGTTTGTGAAAGTGGTTTGTGTAGTAGTGGTTGATGCCTTGATGCCAACACAACCAAACGAAACTGCCTTCATCAGCGTGGTCATGGCAGCCCATCAGCTGCAGGATATACCAGCCTTATGGCAGCCAGTGAGGCATCGTGATGGACGGAGATGAAGGCAAAATCACGTGCATTAGGATGACATGTTTGGCATCTCTTGTCTGGATGCATGTCTTGGTCTTAGAAAGGAGGAAAAAAGAGGCGAAAGAATAAAAGAGTTCGAATGAGGTAGCGACATTGGATACAAAGCAGGGATCGTGAAAGATATTGTTATTTCCTCTTCTATCATGAGATCGTGATTAGTGCATTGTCAGATCCTTCTCTTTGTGAATGGGAAAAGTTGCGGCAACTCACGTTGAGATCAATTTACTTTAGCAGTGCAAGGAAAGAATCTGATTATATAATGGGAACTGCCATATACGTTTTAGACGTTTGCAAATTGTTGCTGCAACGGTAACAGGTGCGGATTTTTTTTTTCTGCTAAGGCAGTACGTGGGACATGCATGGGGATTATAATTTAGTATGAAGTATGAACTGATTGATGGCATGGTGGGTAATTTGGAGCAGACGTTTTTACTCTTTTAATCTCAGCCCGTGAAAACTTGGTTCCATATAAGATAGATGGCTAGAATTTTTTCCTTTTTGCGCTTAACGTGGAATTTTTTAGAGAGTCTGTGATCAGTATAGATATAGATATGATAACAAAAAGTAATAAACATGCGTCCGCATTTGAAGTCCATATCGGACACAATTGAAAAGATTATACTTGTAACTTGTGTCGGTTATGGACTTGGGTGTAGGGGTTAAATATATTTTATAAATTCTAAATTTATACATATTAGTTATAATAGATATAGACTTTTTGGGCTAGTCTGGGCCGTTAGATCTTCATAAGATCCAACGGTTCATATTCTTCTCCTTTTTAGATTAACGTGGGATTTTTTAGGCCCTTTTGGCGAACGTGGTGGCTTCTTTTGCTTCTGCTTTATTAAGACTAGCGGAAGGGCACGTGCCGCAGTCTATTTGAGGAAAAAACATTAATTTAAATTAATCTAGAGCGTTCAGTCATCATAAAATCCGACGGTGTAGGCTCAAAGGTGAGATATAATCAATATGGACTCTTTACATTAATTTAGAGCGTTGGATCATCATAAAATCCGACGGTGTGAGACATAGATGACGACGGACGAAACGATAGACGACGGACGAATCGAAAATTTCGTCGTGCTTTATAGTATAGATAGATAATATATAGATTATTTTGTTGAGACAATGAGACCACTTTTTGCAAAATCTGAACCTCTGCTGGCGTTGTAGATGGTGCTGCGGTTGCGTAAGAAAGCCACCTTCATTTGCTTCAACCTTAAGAGAGAATCATGCATGCTGATGCGTTCTTCCGGAGACTCTACAACACAAGATAAGGCCACTTCTGTCATTGGTATTAACAGGCAGTTCAGCAGCAGTTGGTTGATAGTACTGTCCTGCACTCCCTCAAAGCCGGCATCAGTTGTTGTAGTGCTGATGAGCCGCTTATCAATTATTTCGTGAGCTCCATGGGGGAAATTATTTTGGACCCATTTTGTAAGATTCATGTCACCACCAAAGCTCTGCCCGAGAGGGCTTTTTCCGGTGATCATCTCAAGGAGCATAACGCCGTAGCTGTAGACATCACCTGCTGTCGATGGTTTACTCCCGTATCCATATTCTGAATGACAGAAGTTTCATGTGCAAGTTAAAAATATGCACAATTGTTGCTTAATATGGAAAAAGTACTACAGGTTCAAAATTGAAATAAGCCCAGTTGAGTACTCCTTGCACTTCAAATTACAGTTCACTTTACCTGTGTCGTATATCAAGTTTGTCTATCTTTGACCAAGTTATAGAAAAAATACAGTACAAAAATGCACTGTTAAGGCGTATTTCATGGTGGATTCGATGAAACGATGCTGATGCTTTTTTGTTTTACAAACTTCATCAAATTAGAGAAATTCGACTTTGGACAGGCTAAAGTGTTTTTTCTTTGTGTTTGTACAACAAGTTCAGTAAAGGAGGGCATTTATAACTCACAAAAAAACGAGGACATTTATTATATTATTTATATGTAGAGGAAGTAATATGAGTACCTGGTGGAATATATCCAATAGAGCCCTTAAGTCCATGAATACTGGAGATCGATTGGTAGTGTTCTGGTTGCACTGGAGCCAACAACCGGGCTAAACCAAAGTCACTAACTTTTGCAGTCATTTCTCCATCCAGCAACACATTGCTAGGTTTGATATCACAGTGCACAACCTGTCCCCCGCAGTCACTGTGCATGTACTCCAGTGCACTTGCTGCATCAATGGCTATGTTGAGCACCTCTTCAGCATTAAGCCGAGACCCATCTTCATGCTGTTTACGTTGGTGGATCCAATCCTCTAGGCTTCCTTGGCTCATTAGCTCATAAACCAATGCACGGAATTCGTTTCCGGCAAAATCTGCACTTGCACAAATTGTGACCAGCTTTATGAGGTTTCGGTGTCTCAAATTTCTGAGAGTCTCACACTCTGCAATCCAGCTCTTGGGTGCTCCCACCTTGTGCAGATCTAGTACTTTTATGGCCACTGGCGTTCCATCATGTAGTATAGCTTTGTAAACAGAACCAAAGCTACCAACCCCGATTAGGTTTCTTTGATCAAAGTTATTGGTCACACGCCACAACTCTTCGTATGAAATTAGTGGGTGATTTACTTTGATAATACTGTCTATTGCAGTTGTCTTTGCTCTTGCGAAATATCTCCGGGACAATATAACAAAAATAAATATAAGGATTGAAATTGCAGCTGCTGATGCAGCAGCTACCACAGACACTATGTGCACCTTTCGGCGGTGGGAGGAATATTGCGAGTGGTAGCATGTCAGCCTGGAGTAGCAGAGTTTTGGATTTCCATCAAGGAAAACTACAGAGTGGTTTTCAAAGATCCCAGTGCTTGGAACCAACCCATTTAGGTCATTCATTGAGAGGTTTAACAGTTGAAGGGGAAGATTAGCTAGGCTTGCAGGTATACTGCCAGTTAACCTGTTGCTTGAAAGGTCAAGGATTTGCAATCCTCTAAGATTCCCAATACTGTCAGGGATCACTCCTGACATAGCATTTCTGCTCAAAGATAATGTTTGCAGGCTCCGGCACTGCATAATCGAGAGTGGGATACTACCGTTGAGTAAATTATCTGAGAGGTCAATAGCGATGATGTTCTCTAGCTGGCCAATTGTACCACTTAATCCACCAGAAAGTGAATTATGTGATAGATTAAGAACAGAACTAAGACTCCTGAGTGAAAAGAGGGACGCAGGGATGTCCCCGTGAAGTTTGTTGCTTGATAAATCCAGTGATAAAACACGTTGGAGGAGACCCAACGCTTCTGGAATTCTACCAACCAACTCATTGTTATTGATCTCTAGTGTTGTGAGTGCTGTAAGGCTTCCAATCTCCACTGGGAGCGGCCCAGATAGTTTATTCTCAGCAAGCCCAAGCACTGTTAGTTCTCTGAGATGACCAATCTCTGATGGGATACTACCAGATAGTTGATTATAACTTATGTTGAGTACTGTTAAGGATGTTAAACTCCCTATAGAGGCTGGTATTTGGCCGTTTATGCTGTTGCCACCAAGGTATAGTTTTACAAGAGAGCCTGAAAGGTTGCCAACTGATTCAGGAACTGATCCCCCAATGAGATTCTCATCAAGGGCAATGAATTGCAGCTTACTGCAGTTTGTTAGATCTTTAATGATGTTTGTGGTGTCTGATATATGGTTGAAGCCAATGTTGTACATGGTAAGGTTATGAAGTCCATTAAGACCAGGTGGCACAGAGCCGGTAAGTAGGTTATTGGACATTCTAATGCTTTCAATCTCTGTGATATTGTGAAGTGATGATGGGATCGGGCCACTGAACTTGTTGAAGCAGATATGGAAGACACGGAGGTTTGGGAGTCGAAAGCCAATATCAGTTGGAATCTCACCGCTAAGGTCATTCTTTGCAAATGCAAAGAAAGTAAGCGTAGAGAGATTGTAAAGTGATAGTGGAACGAAGCCTTTTAAGTTATTTAAGGAGAGCTGGATGTACTGGATATATTTGAGTCTGCCTAGAACTTCAGGAATTTTACCTGTGAGGTTGTTGGTGTTAACATCAAAAGTGTTTAGCAGCGACAAATTACCAATTGATGGGGGGATACTGCCATCTAGATTGTTCTTCCCTATGAATAGCTTTCGAGTTCTCTGAAGAAGGTGGATGGATGAAGGAATATTGCCAGAAATGGTGTTCCTTGACAAATCAAGGGTCAGGAGGTTAGTGCAGTTTGTGAAGGACGTGGGAATATTTCCTGTAAGAAGGTTACCACTAAGATTTAGCATTTGAAGTCGACCAAGCAAACCAAGCTGGTTAGGCATGTTACCAACGAAGTTGTTATCCTGTAGGTACAAGGAATGAAGAGCTGATAGATTGCCAATACTAGGGCAAATCCTTCCAACTAAGCTGAGACCCCGGAGATCCAGCTCTGAGACCCTGCCACCATGATTGCACATCACCCCTGTCCACGTGCACGGTGAGGAGCCATTCCCCCATGAAGACAACACTCCTGAGGAATCATTGGTGATGAAGGATTTCAGATCAAGGAGAGCCTCTCGGTCCTTATGTTTGATTGGAGTTGTTTGACAAGAAGCTGAGAGTAAAAATAAGAAGAAAAGCAGCAGATGGACCAAGGTGCTCATCTTGAGCTCGATATCTGCAAGCAGAGGCACAATACAGAGCAGATGACAAGAACTGACAATGAAAAGGGATTCATTCGAAAGCAATATAGGACACTATCAAGAATTCCAGATATGAGATGATGCCAAACATACCAGATACCACTTTGAAGCAAGAAACTGATAGAACTTGATAGAGCTATGCGTGGCAGGAAGCACCTACAGATCAGAAGCACTCTGAAGGATGAGAGTATGTGAACTTGGTATTGCTCTTGTCTATTAAATACTATTAGCTGTGAACCCATGCAGGTGCAGGGATACAAGTTACTAGTTAGTCATCTTCTGTTGTTGAATCTGTATAAAGTATAATAGGACGGATCACTGCTCATAAATTTAGTATGACTTCCAATATGTACTAACTCAGCATGAATTTTTTTAATTTTTAACCTTTTCTATAATTTTATTTTAATACTAACCCCTCTAGAACAATATTTTCAGATCTGGCCCTTTTGACCGCGCCGGTGGGCCCGGCGCGGCAGGATAACGTTGCCGCGCCGCATGCGTCGGCGCGGCGGGCCCTGCCAACGTGGCGCGGCGAGGCGACGTGGAGGCCCTTTGCCACGCCACTGCATGTGATGCGGCAAAGGAGCCTCGTCGCGCCCCCATGCTTGGCGCGGCAGGAGACTCCGCGTCATATTCATCCACTTTGAATCATCTAAATAAAATAGCGTTTGATCTTCGAATACCACGAAACTTTGCGTGCACAATATTTAAGATCTAAGCAATCCATTTTAGTAACAAGCACAAGTCTACGTGCTATATATTTGAAATATTAAATTTCAAAGTAGCCTATATATTATGCCTATATTTCTGTTCGGGCACATGTTATACTTACTCACTTTAGCTTATCTTAATAAAATAGCATTTAAATTTTAAATGTCTCGAAATTTGGCATGTACAATGTATGAGGTGTAAATATTCAGTTTAATAGCATCCACAAGGTCAAGTCTACATATTTTGAAATTTATAATTTTAAAGTAGACTATGTATTATCCATTTATCCCCTTTTTAAATAGTTCAAGTGTTGAAACATAATATGCTCTTGTCATACCAGCAGCATTTACAAGTGCACGACCCCGGCGGCGGCCCCGGCAGCGGCGGCGGCGGAGGCAAGAGGCCACGGATCCGGTCCCTCCCCGACCGGATCTGGTGGTGGTGTGGCGGGGACTTGTGTGTGGCGGTAGGCTGGTGACCGGCGACATGGCTAGCGTAGATCTGACGGCGGCGGCGGCCAGCCAAGGTGGCGAGGCTTCGCAGCGGCCTAGCATCGGCCGGCCACGTGCGGCAGCGGCCTGGCCACGGCCGCCTATGGGCTGCAACGGCCTGGCCAAGGGCTGGCGCTGGCCGGCGGCTGGCTGCGGCTAGGCGCGGCCGGCCAGGCGCGGCTACGGCCGGCCACAGGCGGCTACGGCTGGCCACGGCCGGCCACGGGCGGCTACGGCTAGCCAGGCGCGGCTACGGCTGGCTAGGAGCGGCTACGGCCGGCCACGGGAGGCCACGGCCGGCCAAGCGCGGCTATGGCTGGCCACGGCCGGCCAGACGCGGCTACGCCCAGCTACGGTTGGTCACGGCCGGCCACGGGCGGCTACAGCTGGCCAGGCGCGGCTATGGCCGGCTACGTGTGGCAGGCATGTTGCTGATTCGGGCAAAAGCCCTCATTGATGTCAGTGGGCATGATGGCGGCGTCCTGGGCGTCGGTCTCCCCGTTGGGAGCATCATGGCGATGCACATGCTCTTTGCCGTGCGAGGCCACGACCGGCCATGGGCGGCAGGCATGTTGCGGATTCGGGCGAAAGTCCTCACTCATGCGTCTGTCATACCAGCAGCATTTACAAGTGCAAGTACGTATCCACACTAATGTAGTATGTAAATACTATGAGAAACTATTACCATTAACTTCGCAGACATATTGTTGTTCAAAATTGAATCTGTCCTTCTCTTTGCTTTTCAAACTACCGACTGAAGAACGTTTGGTGTAGTAGTGGTGGTTACAGCACATCTAGAACAGATAGTAGTACAACAACATAATAAGTAATTCGGCATCCTTAATTCTGAATATGATGGCACGCACTGACAAAAATAAAGTAATATTATGTTTCAACACAAACTATTTTAAAGGGGACAAATGGATGATACATAGTCTACTTTAAAATTATAAATTTCAAAATATGTAGCACTTGACCTTGTGGGTGCTATTAAAACGGAATATTTACACATCATAAATTGTACATGCAAATTTCTAGACATTTAAAATTTAAATACTATTTTATTAAGATAAGCTAAAGTGAGTAAATTTAACTTGTGCCCGAAGAGAAATATAGGCATAATATATATGCTACTTTGAAATTATATATTTCAAAATATATAGCACGTAGACTTGTGCTTGTTACTAAAATGGATCGTTTAGATCTTAAATATTGTGCACGCAAAGTTTCGTGGTATTTGAAGATCAAACGCTATTTTATTTAGATGATTCAAAGTGGATAAATAGGACGCGGAGTCTCCTGCCGCCACGCGTGGGGGCACGACGAGGCTCATTTGCCGCGCCACATGCTATGGCGTGGCAAGGGGCCTCCACGTCGCATTGTCGCGCCACGTTGGCAGGCCCGCCGCGCCGACACATGCGGCGCGACAACGTTATCCTGCCGCGCCGGGCCCACTGGCGCGGCCAAAAGGGTCAGATCTGAAAATATTGTTCTGGAGGGGATTAGTATTAAAATAAAATTATAAAAAAGGTTAAAAATAATAAAAATTCCTCAGCATAGACAGCGATTTCCGGCGGCAAGTGTATCAAACTAGTGCCACAGAAGTCTGATAAGGACAGTCGCAGCCGCGGGCTAAGACTTTTATGGTGAGGTCTAAAAAAACAGCTAATAACAGGCTAAATTAAGCTATAACACCAAATATCAGCTAAATTATATGTAGAAGCAAATAGCGACACCTCTCTAAAATCAGCTATAGCGGGAGGCAGCGGAGGCGCGGAGCTATATCTGGCTATTTTGTACTGTGGTTACAAGACTGCAAAGTAGGTAACCGAGTTAGGTGAGTGTTATTGAGATGAAACACTCTCTCTTAATTACCTTACCAATTAGTAATTTTACTGATGTATCATAGAAATTAATGCCAAAAAAACCCTTTGTGAAACTCTCATTGAGACATGCCTAACCATGCATTTTTTTCTTTGTGCGGCTTATAATAGAACTAAAATATTACTTGCATTTCGAGTTCAGTTTGATTAGAAACTATAAGAGTATCCACTTTGATTTTTTTTTTTCGTGAAACCCCATCCTCCAAAGCCATATTGTCCGGCCCCTGAGACGCGACATACATACACATACATATAGCATCGTACTTATACTTTTATCCGTGTTTCGTGTAAAATGGTTAATTTGAAGACGGTCATGGATAAAGTAAGAGTTGGCTCCATTCTTAATTGCACACAACATTCATGCGTCACTATGAGACCACAACTAAATTGGGCCACGAGGGAATGCTAGATGGAAGGCTATTCCCAAACCAGTTCCATACTACAGTAGCAGGGAGAAGCCAGCCTGTTCATTTCCTCCTCGATTTTGATACCTTGCTAGGCCGAAGACTAAAAGAGGTCCCGTAGAAGAGGACGCGAGCCTCGAAGATTATAAGGGGTCGCGAAGCGGGCGCGGCTTTTCGAGAGGAAGGACGATTCCGAAGGAGTGCGAGTGTAGAAGACGGCGGGAGTAAGCAGAGTTTGGTTTGGCAAAAGTGTACCAGAGTGTAAAGTGATGACATGTAAAGTTACAGCTGTAAAGCAAAAGGGAAATGACTTTTAGGCCGTGGGAATATTCCGGGAATGTAGCAGTTGGAGGGGTAATCCCTAGAAATTTGTAAAGTGACTGCCGTATAAAAGGAGGGCTACTGTACTGAAAAGGGGTTCGGCTTTTGAGGAAAGAAGATACTTTTTATACTGTGAAGTGTCCTTGGTTATCTCTTGGGTAGTTTCTCGGGTCATTTGTGGAGTAGTTCCTTGGCTGTTGGCAGTCTTCGGGCTGGTAGGTCGTTTATCCCAACAGTTTTGGAGCCCCCGACGAGGTCTCTTGCCTTTTCGTTTCCGAAGTTGTGTATGGCTCCTCCGAAGAAGAAACCACCACCATAAAACACCACAGAAGGAGGTCCCCCGGAGACTTCTCGCACACTAGATATGGTACTCAGTCCCACACATGAAAGAGACACGAGTAGTGAGGGTCGAGTGGACTTAGTAGTGGAGGGGGAGTTGAACATTAATCTCATGGATCAAGGCATAGAAGATGAAGACCTGGAAGCTCTGAGAAGGATAGAGAAGAAGCTCGAGCATAAGTACAGGCAGGCGGCCCAAGCGACTTCGCAAGTGCAGACAAGAGCACAAGTGGAAGCAACCTTAGCCAAGGGCAAGTCCAGGCAAGCAGACACCGAAGATGAAGAAAGACTGCGTGTCCAAGAGCTTCAGAATCAAGTTGCAAGAAAGAGGCAGGTGTTAGAGTAGTTGCAAGCTGAGCAAAGGCAGAGTCAAGTTCGTCGTACCACTGCGCAGCTAGAGCAGATGCTGCACTCCATTCAAGCCAAGATACAAGCATTGCAAGCTCCTGAACCGCTTTTGCAACAAGGTATGCCGTTTCACGAAGAGCATGATGGCTCCGAGGTTGCTCGTTTGAATGAAGACCACTGGTTTTTGGGTGATGAGGCGTTGGCGGAACGTAGACCATCCCAAAGAAAAACTGTTTGGCATCACCTTCAGGAAACTACAGAGTCTGTAACACCATTATCCATAGAGCTGGAGGCAACGCCGTGGCCAAGTCAGTTTCGGCTCCCATCGTCCCTGCCATAGTTCGATGGCGAAGTCGATCCTAGAGAGTTCTTAATACGTTTTGAAGCAATGATATCAGCAGCCGGAGGAAAGGGTCCAGAGAAGGCAAAGTCACTCCTCATGTCCTTGAAAGGATTGGCTTTGAAATGGTACACTTCGTTACTAGTAGGGTCTATCCACAGTTGGGAATAGCTCAAGGCAAAAATGCTTCAGAACTTCAGGGGATTTCAACAGCAGGAATTGACTTGGGAGACTTGTATCACATCAAGCAAGGGGTAAAGGAGCAATTACAAGATTACCTGTGAAGATTCATCAGGGAGAGATCAAAAGCACCCAATGTTCCCGAAGTCATAGTCATCGAGGCTTGCATTGCAGGATTGAAGTTAGGCCCTTGCGGAGAGTACCTAGATAGGCGAAAACCCAGAACAGAGACTGAGTTATACGAAATTATTCACGAATATTGCAAGTCAGACAGGGGCCGAGCAAGAAGACTCGATGAAATGAACAAAATAAAGCGCGAAGATCAGGGCAAGGATGTCGATAACTCCACGAATGGGTTGAATCAAAGACAATTCAAGCCAAATCAGCAGAGACACAGCAATGACAGGGCAATCAATAATGTAACAACTGAGGATCGCCAGGGGCAGTTCAAAGGGGTTGCATCGGCCTCTAGAGGAAGGGGGCGCGGTCGCTTTGATAGAGGCAGAGGAGGTCGTGGACACGGCAGAAATAGAGCGCCATTTTGTTGGATACATGGAGAAAATGCTAGCCACTGGACCAACGAATGTCAAGTAGCATTACAAGCGAAGAAACGAGAAGCAGAGAAGAAGGCATTGCAATCTGAAGAAGCAAAGTCTATAAATCACACTTTGCAGTCGCGACAAGCGTCTACACAGCCTTCAGCACAGATGAACTATTTGCTCGCCCCGCCATATATGGCATCTTATCCGCAGTTGGCAGCACCTCAGTAGTGGAGTCATTATCATGGAGTGCCACCATATGATCCATCAAACTATCAGTTGTATTCGTCTTCGCGGGCCGAGAAGGCAGTCACACCCCAGAAAGTCGAAATCCCGAAGAAAGAAGAAGACAATGAGCCTCGAGTCAATGTCATCAATGCAATAACAGGGGGACACAGTGCACCAGAGCATGAAACCAAGAGACAGAGAAAAGATTACATTAAAAATGTTGCGAATGTTTCATCAGGAATGCATTTCCGAAGTGAATGGTCCCATATACCAATCGTTTTTTCGGAGCAAGATATGCATTTGAAAGAGTTCCCTCACGAAGACCCATTAGTCATACGAGCAAACATGGGTAAAAATGTGAAGTATCTGCTGGGTAGCGATGTGGGAGGCATTTTGGTGGACAATGGAAGTTCTGCAGACATAATCACTTACAAGTTGTTTCAGAGTCTGGGTTATGAAGACTCTCAGTTGAAAGCTACGAACAAACCGTTGTATGGATTTGGGGGGAAAAGAATTGAAGCCAGAGGCACAATCGAGATGAACGTGTCCTTTGGAGAAGGGACACAGCAAAGAACAGAAATGATAACTTTTGATGTGGTAGATATCACGTACCCATATCTCGCAATCTTCGGGAGACCTTTGATAAACAAGTTTGCGGCCGCAATCCATCAGCCATATTTGTGCATGAAGATTCCCACGCATTCTGGCGTATTGACAGTCTTCGGTAGACAAGAGGATGCAAGAAGATGTGAAGGCAATACTGGATCTCATCAGAAGCCAGTCCATCTGATTCAAGAGGACAAAAATGTAAAAAAAGTCAAAGAAGATGTCGAGTCTTATCCCGAAGAGCAAGACTCAAAAGAAGATACCAAGATAAAAGCTCAAGAGCACACCAAAATGGTACCATTATGCGAAGATGTTATTGACAGAAAAGTAATAATTGTGAGAGATTTAGAAGAATGCGAAAGAAGCAAAATTGCTAGAATGCCTTAGAAACAATCAAGATGTATTTGCATGGGAAAAGTCAGACCTCAAGGGAGTATCCGAAGTGTCATTGAGCATGCGTTGAATGTGGACCCAAAATATCCGCCTCGCAAGCAAAGGTTGCGAGTGCTGTCAGAAAAGAGAGAAAAGATGGCAAAGGGAGAAGTGCAAAAGTTGCTTGACGTGGGAGTTATTCAGAAAGTCATATATTCAGAGTGGTTAGCTAACATAGTGCTAGTACCTAAAAAGAATGGAGATTGTCGCATGTGTATAGATTTCACTGATCTGAACAAGGCTTGCCCGAATGATGATTTTCCTTTACCGCGCATTCATGTGTTGGTGGACTCCGCTGCTGAGTCAGAGAGGATGTCTTTGCTGGATTGTTTCTCGGGTTATCATCAGGTGTGGCTCCACAAAGAAGATGAAGACAAGACAAGTTTCATAACACCATTCGGGACATATTGTTTTGTTCGGATGCCAGAAGGACTTCGCAATGCAGGACCAACTTTCTGCAGAATGATTAAAATTGTATTAGATTCTCGGTTGGGAAGAAATGTGTCAGCTTATGTGGATGATGTGGTTGTCTGAAGTCTCAGAAAGGAGGACCATGCACATGATCTATGTGAAACATTCGCAAATTTTAGAAAATTTGGCCTTAAGCTAAGTCCTGCGAAGTGTGTCTTCGGAGTCATCAAAGGGAAGATGTTCGGGTGTATGATATCAAAGTCTGGAATCCAGAGAAGATAGAAGCAATAAGAAGAATGCAAGTTCCAAAGTCCAGAAAAGACATACAGAAGCTCACAGGTCGCATATCAGCTTTGGGAAGGTTTATTTCGAAATCTGCAGAGCGAAGTCTCCCTTTCTTCAAGCTGTTAGGATCTTCCAAACACTTCAAGTGGGGGATCGAAGAGCAAAAGGCTTTTGATGATCTGAAGACTTATCTTGAGCAAACAACAGGTATTAACAAGTCCTTCTCCAAAAGCAACCCTGTTACTATATATAGCAGCTTCGGAATCTGCTTTCAGTGCAGTATTGGTAGAAGAAAAAGAAGTCAGCGGTCATCCTATGCAAGTACCAGTTTACTTTGTTTCTGAGGCATTGTCAGGTTCCAATAAATTTTACTCCAAGATGGACAAAATGTCTTACGCAGTGGTCATGGCGTCAAGAAAACTAAAACATTACTTCCAGAGTTTCCCGATAATGGTACCAACTTCGTATCCATTAAAGGACATGTTTGAAAATAGAGAATCTTTGGGAAGCATTGGCAAGTGGGAAGCAGAGCTGGCTTAGTATGGAGTCACTTTTATCTCGAGGAAATCCATAAAATCTCAAGTCTTGGCCGACTTCATGGCTGATTGGACTCCGGCATCATCCCAGCAAAACAAATCAATAACAGATACTTATTGGGAAGTCATGAGTGATGGTGCATATTGCAAAGATGGGGCTGGCGCAGGAGCAGTTTTAACATCACCTTCGGGAATTACCTTGAGATATGCCTTAAAGTTAGATTTCCTGGGAGCGACAAATAATGTCGCAGAATATGAAGGTCTTCTCCTAGCATTAAGGAAGGCATGGGCATTAGGCGCCAGGAGGATCATGATACGCACAGATTCGCAGTTGTTATCAGGACACATCGGTAAGTCTTATCGAGTAAGTGATCCAGAGATGGAGAGATATTTGAAGACAGTGAGGTCCATGGAGAAGTATTTTTTCGGATTCGCAGTGAAGAGCATTCCAAGAGAAAGAATAAATGAAGAAGATAAATTGGCAAAGGCATCAGCATCAAACACTTCGTTAGATCCAGATGTATTCTACGAGGTGCGGAAATACAAATCAGTCAATTCCGACGAAGAGCCAGAAAATACATAAACACCATCACTAGCGAAGGCTGGAGAGCACCAATCATAGCATTCCTGAAGGGCTTTTACGAACCCGAGAGTGAAGAAGAGCAAAGAAGAATGCAGCAGAAGGCAAGAACATTTGTACTGAGAGGAGACAACTTATGCAAAAACGGAGTGTGCGCTCCTTTGCTAAAATGCATCTCCACCGAAGACGGAAAGCAGATGCTGAAAGAGATCCACGCAGGAGCTTGTGCATCGCACTTGGGTACAAGAAAGCTCATGGGCAAGGCATTCAGGCAACGTTTCTATTGGCCAATGGCAGTCCAAGACACGGAAAATGTGGTCAGGTCGTGCAAAAACTGTCAGAAGCACCTTCGCACGAGATACAACTTATTCCACCGCTTTGGCCGCTGGCTCGTTGGGGAATGGACATAGTTGGACCGCTTCCAACAGCCCTAGGAAACTACAAGTATGCAATTGTCGCAGTGGAATACTTCTCGAAGTGGATAGAAGCGAAACCAGTTCAAACAATAACTTCGGGCAACAATACAAAGGTTCTTTTGGCAGAACATTATTTGCTGTTTCGGCGTTCCCAGAGAGTTAACCGTGGACAACGGGAAACAATTCGATAGTGAAGACTTCAGAAAATTTTGTTTTGAAATGGGAACGAAGATGTGCTTCGCGTCAGTATATCATCCTCAATCCAATGGCATAGTGGAGAGGGCCAGCGACATAGTGTTTACAGGCATCAAAAACAATTTGACAGATATGCCAAGGGGGAAGTGGGCCTGAAGAATTGCCAAGAGTAATCTGGTCACACAATACAGCCGAGTCAAGAGCAACAAAGTTCACGCCGTTCAGACTGCTTGTATGGCGAGGAGGCAATGACTCCGGAAGAAATCAAAATGGAGTCAATGAGAGTGGAGGACCCACACAACGCCGAAGACATGGAAGTCACAAATGATGTGATATACGAAGTCAGAGAGCAAGCGCAACAAAATTTAGCAGAGTATCAAGATGAGACGGAAGATGGAAAAACAAGAAGATGATTCCAAAAGAAATAAAGACAGGTGATCTAGTGCTAAAGAAAAAGACAAGGGAAACCGGAAAGCTTCAAGCGAAGTGGGAAGGACCCTATCCTAGTGTCAGAAATAGAAAGGAAGGGTGCTTAGAGGCTCAAGACATTGGAAGGCCAAGCATTACCGTACTCCTGGAATCAGGATGATGCTTCAAAAAGTAATCGTGTAGGGATCCCGAAGTGTTTCCGCTTTTTGTTCTTCTTTTTCCACTTTTGTAATTTTTCTTTTTTAAGAGTTGAGTTCTCACTTGTAAAAAATTAGAAAAATGTGAACGAGGCTTGTACTCTTTTCCTCACAGGGAGAGTCTTCGCTTTATGTCATCCTGACTAAGCGAAGATGTGAGGTTTTTAATGAGGCAAGTTTCCGCTAGGATGTAAAATTCCTTGTGAAAATATAAACAAGGTACTCCCAAAAAGAAGAGATCAAAAGTAAAGGTTCTGAAGTGATTCGCACCTGGAAAGGGGAATCAGCTTTCGAAAGTGACGAGCTAAATAAATCTTTAAAATAGGTGAACTCCACGACGCTCAATTTGGAGAGCAAACATCAGCGCCTCGGAATTCACGTAGCAAATCCATGCGAAATGCTGGATAGAAAGAGACCGCACACTTTCATGAAATATGAGGTGATGCGCGTCAAGCGAAGTTTGGCTGACGAGTCATCTCGCGAAAAATGAAAAACCTTCCCTAAGCCCTTTGCAATAAACGAAGGGAGGGGGGGGGAGCGCTTCTTTCAGAAGTTTTCTTTCCTTACAAAGCGCTTACATCTCATAACAACAAAAAGTGCACACTCAAAAATCTTTGGTAGTTACATCAAAAAACATCTTTGTCAAAATCTTTCGCTTACATCGGAGTCATGTTCGGCGTCGTCCGCATTCTGGAGCAAATTGCAAGAGGCACCAGTGGTAGCCTTATAAACAAAAACGGGCGCAATAACTGGGGCTTCATCAACGGGCTCCTCTTTAATAGCACTTGGATCAAAAAGCGGAGGTAATTCTTCGCCAGAAGAAATACGTGCCAAACGACGGTGCTCTCTGTTCATACGGCGGGTGTGCAGTACAGAATCGTGTCGTACGGGGTCACTCCGAAACTCTTGGAAAAAGTCTTTCGTTTCTTGATTGCGACGCTCGTATTTGTTAATCCTATAGTTCCAGAATTGCTCGAACGACACATCGGGGCGCTTGGCGTGAAAACATTCCCAAACAAGCGAAGACATAGCATACGGTCCGCGTTGAATAACAACAGGAGTAGCAACTTTGGTAACCTGCGCAGGAACCGACTCCGGAACCTGCGCAGGAACCACGAGTTTAGATATATTACAAAAGCAAATTTTGGCATGTTTCAGTCCAAAATGAAGCCAAACAAGCCCTTAGCATCTACACTAGACCTCTTTCGGTTGTCCCGAAGGTGGGTCGTTAGCAGGGGCGTCTTGTGCTGAGGGTGCCGAAGTGGAGCCGGAGGCGCGAGACGTCTTGGACAACAGCTTCGAATCACTTCGGGGCTTAGATGGCTACACATTAACGAATTGTTAATAAAATGCCTAAGTAAAATCAAAACAAAAAATCTCAAGGAAACAAAAGACGAAAGGAAAACCTGAGACAGACGACGACCTTCGTCCACAACGAGTTTGTAACCCCGAGCCTGGTAGAAATTCCTCATGAAGTTTTTCGCAACATTCTTCGCCAGAACTGGAATCTCATCGACGGATTGGGTCACAGGCCACTGTTGGCACTCCTTAGCCTAACTAAATCCGCAAGCGCACGGAGTACATTGTAGCCTTTCACCAGGGGAGTAGAAACCTGGATGTCAAATCCAAGGAACGGTAGACGCGACTAGTCTAGAACTTTCCTAACCGGACCCACCAGGGGAGGAAAGGGTAAAGGGTGTAGAGAGCTTAACCTTAGTTAGCCACTTGTTACCCCAGACAACCTATCTTAATCTCACATGATCTGCTTCGACGGCTAGAACGGGAAGAACTCAGAACGGGGTGAGAGAGGGGTTCTTCCGGGCTCAGCACTACTGTTATGAGTACACCCGAACGTGGTGGAGTACAAAGGACGGACAGGGCTGTCACCACCTGCCGCCTACCACTGCAGTTCCGTGGGGTGCAACACAACCTGAGGTGACTAGCCAGTACAGGCACCACGCCTAAGCTTTCAGCCACTGATCTCCACCCAACGCGAAGGGCTATAGAGGAAACCCCAAACAAGAGTCGCTGTCACTCGCGCAGACTCAGGTACCCGCAGATCATAGATAGCCAAGATAAATTGCTGAAAGTAAAGAGTAAACTAGTGAGGTACTAAGGCAAGAGACCGAGGAACTTATTGAAGATATCTCTGAAGCTTTATTCCTCGGGGGCGGAAATGTTGAGACGAGACCGAGGAAGAAATCCCGGACTCTCTCTACAAAGCTCGGACTGTCACCTGAGCAACTCACCCACTCTCTCTCTACTCTACTCAACTCTAAGATAATAGTGGACTACATCTTGAGCCTTCTCTTCTCTCCAATGGATGGTGTGTCTTGTGTGGAGGTGAAGGGCGCCTTTTATAGCCCCCTAGGGGTGAAATCCTGTTTAGGAGTGACGCACACCTCCTGCTTAGCATCCACGCGAAAGAGGAAGCGTGGAAGCCACGGTGGGAGGCCGGCCGGCCTAGTGTAGGCCGGCCGGCCTGGCCCTGGTGCCAAGTGGCACCGACTTTTGCAAGGACAGCCTGGATGATGTCTTGAAGTCGGTAGTTGTTGCGTTCACCTCAAGCTCGACAGTTAGGGGCCGGCCGGCCTAGGGGAGGCCGGCCGGCCTGGCCCTGGCCCCTCTCAGCCCTCCGTTGCACCGACTCGCTCATCAACGGTTGCATGTTGTCCCTTGAGGCGGTTTTGGTTGCGTTGAGTTGAGGTTGTCCGAGAATCCAAGGTAGGTGGACCCTCCAATCCATGGCTAGGCCTTTCGGGTCCTCGGATCAAACCAACATCAAACTAACGGCTCATGATCATCCTTGGTGTGCTAGATAGCTTGTGGATCAAAACCGTGGCCAGAAGAGCCAGAAGGGGGCCGGTCGGCCTGGGCTAGGCCGGCCGGCCTAGCCCTGTGCCAGTTTGGCCTCCTGTTTTTCCTGTTTGTTCCTTCGCTCACAAATTGCACAAAACTTGTGGAACTCATTAGTATAAATGATATTAGCATGATTATCACTATATGAGCATGAAATCTGGAGAAATGTTGGCGGTAAAAGTCATGGATATCGACCGCCAACACGCCCCCACACCTAGACTTTGCTTGTCCCGAGCAAATGGTTGATTTAGATCCAGAGGATCAAGCAAAGCCTAGGGTCATGAAATCAAGAGTATGCATAAGGATTATTTCAAAGCTTTCCCTCATACCTTGGATTCCAGGTGGCTAACACCTTCACTTTCACCTATTGAACCTCAGAATAAATCAATGGAGAGCCTGATTCCTCCTTCTCAGTACTTGGAGATTTTTTTTTAAATATGGAGGCATACTCTCATTCTCTCAAGCCACTCAGTCGCTCAAAGTGTTTGATCCTCACTAAGGCTTTTCAAGTAGCCTCACCTACCTCTACAAGGTTATATGTGGGGCTCAAGGTAGGGATCGATAGAAATGCTTATCTCTTCCATCTATGTTGCGAGATCAAATAACTTGTCTCCGAGAGATCATGTCAACCATGAACTTTGGTAAATGCAAGTGAATGTGGATGATGGATGATGAATGTCCTTGAGTGGTATTTGATTCTAACTTCTTCCATCTTTCCCCTTCTTCTCCTTTTTTTTTTTACTCGAGTAGGACCTCCCACTCATCTTTTTTTTCTTTTCTTTTCTTTTTTTCAGGGGGATGAAGAGCTGCTTGAGAACCACTTTTGATGGACTTTTATTCTATGGACTTTATTTGATGAAACGTGTACGTGAATGACCAAAGTGCAAGGAAGAACATGCATGTCTCAGAAGGCACGATGTTTGATCAAGCTCAAAATGTAAAGATAGCTATGTGGAGTTGATATGGCTCTGGATGGGACTTGGCAAAGTTGAGCATGAATGAGAGTTGCCTCATTTTTTTTGTTTTATTTTTTTTTTCAAAATGAAATTCTCCAAGACTTTGAATTAGAAAAGAACAAGCCTCTCATGTCATTATATCGTAAGAGTCAATAAGCAAAAGATCAAGTGATCCTATCGTAAAGTTCCAAAGGCACATAGGTACTTGCAAAGAAATAAAGCTTATGCACCTTTGATAAACATGTAGGATTCCCATCACTTTCTAGGTATTTCATTCAAATTTTAATTGTCGTGAACTCATGCTCACATTTGAATTAAAACCAAGAAAGGAAATGGAAGAAAGGGTTTCAAACCTCCGTGCGTACTTGAATCTCAGCAGATGGCTGCCATGTGGTTATTTGGGCACGGGTGAAGACTGCTCGTCGATGTGTTGCTCGTCCTGTTTTCTACGCACTTAGTGTAGAGTTAGAGCAAGGGTGTGGTTGGTACACAAGTGTGCACCAACCACTCAAGGCATGGTAGAACAAGGCAACACTTTATTCAAAAGGGAAATATGGGGGTGCTATTGAAAAATAAAACTTTGGAATTTCAAAATGAAAAGGGAAACTTTAGCACCCAAACCTATACTAGGATAATGGCACATTTTAGGTCTCGCCATGACCATGGACTATGGTAGTAACTCGGATACTCGTAGCAGTCCATAACTTCGAGTTCCGGGATGTCGGACTTGAGGAATATTTTCAACTGAAAACATTCCTGTCATTGTCCTGGAGAGGAAGCATAAAGGAAAGCCTTCCTTCTCCATCCTCCAATTCAGCCATTTGATTTCATCATTTTGACTCTGGCTGATTGGGAGTCTCTGTTTCACCTTTCTGATCTCTAATGGGAATGATGTTCTGTGTGCACAAAGTGTCTCGGGTGATTGCCCTTCCATCCCTTCTCCATGTCAGATTGTTCATGATATTCTGTTGATGTTTCTGATTGACTATCTGAAGATGGTACGGATTTGCGACCCGGTGATTTACTTCCAACCCGCTATTGCACGTCTAAGGCTGGAGTGAGAGTCTCCATTTCCTTATCCACAACACGAAGTGCTTCAACTACTATGGACGTTTAGTCCATGATCACCATGATGCTTGTCAGTCCTTTGACTAAATGAGCATCATGGGCACCACAAAGACTCTTAGCGTGTGTGTGCTTGGTTGGTCAGGTGATCAGTCTGCCGAACCTTAGCACGAGGTTTATACGGAAAGGAAATAAAAACTTCCGTAGCTCATTCTCTGTGGGAAATGGAACCGACACTTAAGAATCTTGCGGGTCTCACATATGGGTTGCAGCGGTGGAGTAAACCAATATAATATGAATCCCATTGGTTAAATCTGATAAGGTGAATGCATTCCTTCTCTCTAAGGGTGTTAATCCAAGCTTGTAAAGCTACCCTTGAGAGAGTATCATCTCATATGATTGAACTTGTATCCTTGGGAGATGATATGCCACGTATTTATTTGCTCTCTTCTTCTTTTGATTCATGAAGCGAATTCATGAAGGAGCAAGAATCCAATGGATGAGTCGGATGAGTTGTGGCTTGTCGTCCTTCTTGGTCAGGTGATATCTTGGTGTAGGATGGTCCGTGTGCTAACACTTTGACATCGACCAAGTAGGGTCTGAACTTGTCATGGGTAAATACCACTACAGACAGTTCCTTCTCCGTTGTTTGTCAAACTCTGGTCAATGCTTTTGATAATGATGATTTCTTGCATTGATCCAGCTCTGTCCTGATTGTATGGTTACTAGCGTTGCACATGATCTTGATAGGAAGAATCCAATCAGGAGGTTGTATGATGGGGGCCTTCTCAGCTGACACTTCTCCCAATTTGGGACAAGGTGGAGCCTTTGGGAATTCTCACGAACTCTATCCATATCCGCGAGGCATAAACCAAAGGTTGTCCATGGACTGAGACATCATCAAGGAATTCCTCCATGATGTTCTCGACAAGGACAAAGGATGTCCTTGATAATGGGAGAGAAGGCTGATATCATACACCTCTGTTGGTGCATTGCATAGACCAAACAATAAAGTCAGGTGGAGGTAGATGAAAATTGACTAATGCCTCACCACTTAAAGTGGGTGCTTACATGGGGTAAATAATACCCACATGCAGGTGTGCCTACCTCCCTCATCGCATCATTCAGCCAAAAGGCTGTTTGTCCGGTTCAAGCGATACGATGGGTGTTGGGGTTGATCCCCGTCTAGTCTGTAGAGAATACCTAAAAATGGACTGATACTTCTCTAAGACTGCTGCAGCCTACCGAGCCTCATTCTCTGTCAGTTTATCACTGATGATGACTGGCGTGCTGTGATTGTCGTGAAGAGGTAAATATCTCTATTCCAAGTGGAAGAGAGACATGTCTCAATCCAAGTGGCAGCAATCAACAACTCTAGTGGAGGAGGCTGTGGTTCTCAACCATGTCGAGCTTGACTGCCCGGTTCTGCCCCTGGGATTGGGTGAGCATCTGAAAAATATGCTCATTGGTTCTTCACGGGGTCTGTCTAGCCCTTTGCGATAATGATCGTGCAAGGCTGAACTCACTGATCGTGCAAGGTCGATCAGGATGTTTTCTTTGTCAACTCTGAGCTCGATCGAGATTAAGTTGACAAGACGCTCTATTGGCTGATCCAACAAGAAGATTATGTCACCTTCGAGGATATCGAAGATGTGGAAATCCAGGATCACTCTGTTGCGCCCCTCAGGCACAACTCAGATAATTCCTTTATTTTCCAACATCTGGCCGTTGATCCCTTTGAGGTGCTTATGAAAAATCATCGACAACTTCTTGTGTGTCAGTCCCCTCAATAGGTGGAGGGCATTAAAGCTAGGGTCGACTAGCTTCTGCTTCCTCCGTCATTCCTTGCTCGTAACCGCAGATAGACCCTTGGTCTGCGGTCGTGACTTTCGGAATGAATTACTCAGACCTTGAGCGTGCACACCTAATGTGGCAGATCCTTAAGGGAATTCTCTTGGTCTAGGGGCTTTTGTTCGCTCACGTCGTGTGGTTGGAGGCGGTGGATCTAATGAAAGAGTGAGCATTTGCTGTTTGGTTCATGGGGAAGTCGGTGGGAGGGTCAGAAAAACTGATCCTGAGGATGAGCACTATGTCTCAATCTACCAACGAATCGTTGTATGAGCACCATACCAAACTTCTCCCAGGTTGCTCCAAGTAGCTCATCTCTGAGCTTTGGGGATGGGATAGACAAATAGACAAACTTCAACCTTCACTTTGATCCAATCTCCTCCAACTCCTCTTGCACTCCGATTGTACCAAAACTTTGCTTCTCCCGTTAGAGAAAAACAGGAAGAGTTCCGTCTTGGTTCATCCCGGGAATGTTAGGAGAGAACTTCTCCTCATCTATTGCAAGGAGTGTGAACAAACGATGGCAACGAGATTGGGGTGGATCTCGAAGCCATAAGATAACGGGGTGGAAGGATGGTGGCAATTCCAAACACTCGCGAAATGGAACCGCCGGATAGCTAGGAGAAAACTCCATGTGGTAGATGGTTATGGGGATAAAGTGTACGGCTAAAAAGATCCTACACTAGTGTTGCTACCGTTCCCCGGCAACGGCGCTAGAAAAGCTTGTTGGCACTCCTTAGCCTAACTAAATCCGCAAGCACACGGAGTACATTGTAGCCTTCACCAGGGGAGTAGAAACCTGGATGTCAAATCCAAGGAACGGTAGACGCGACTAGTCTAGAACTTTCCTAACCGGACCCACCAGGGGAGGAAAGGGTAAAGGGTGTAGAGAGCTTAACCTTAGTTAGCCACTTGTTACCCGAGACAACCTATCTTAATCTAACATGATCTGCTTCGACGGCTAGAACGGGGTGAGAGAGGGGTTCTTCCGGGCTCAGCACTACTGTTATGAGTACACCCGAACGTGGTGGAGTACAAAGGACGGACAGTGCTGTCACCACCTGCCGCCTACCACTGCAGTTCCGTGGGGTGCAACACAACCTGAGGTGACTAGCCAGCATAGGCACCACGCCTAAGCTTTCAGCCACTGACCTCCACCCAACGCGAAGGGCTATAGAGGAAACTCCAAACAAGAGTCGATGTCACTCGTGCAGACTCAGGTACCCGCAGATCATAGATAGCCAAGATAAATTGCTGAAAGTAAAGAGTAAACTAGCGAGGTACTAAGGCAAGAGACCGAGGAACTTACTGAAGATGTCTCTGAAGCTTTATTCCTCAGGGGCAGAAATGTTGAGACGAGACCGAGGAAGAAATCCCGGACTCTCTCTACAAAGCTCGGCTGTCACCTGAGCAACTCACCCACTCTCTCTCTACTCTACTCAACTCTAAGATAATAGTGGACTACATCTTGAGCCTTCTCTTCTCTCCAATGGATGGTGTGTCTTGTGTGGAGGTGAAGGGCGCCTTTTATAGCCCCCTAGGGGTGAAATCCTGCTTAGGAGTGACGCACACCTCCTACTTAGCATCCACGCGAAAGAGGAAGCGTGGAAGCCACGGTGGGAGGCCGGCCGGCCTGGCCCTGGTGCCAAGTGGCACTGACTTTTGCAGGGACGGCCTGGATGATGTCCTGAAGTCGGTAGTTGTTGCGTTCACCTCAAGCTCGACAGTTAGGGGCCGGCCGGCCTAGGGGAGGCCGGCCGGCCTGGCCCTGGCCCCTCTCAGCCCTCCGTTGCACCGACTCGCTCATCAACGGTTGCATGTTGTCCCTTGAGGCGGTTTTGGTTGCGTTGAGTTGAGGTTGTCCGAGAATCCAAGGTAGGTGGACCCTCCAATCCATGGCTAGGCCTTTCGGGTCCTCGGATCAAACCAACATCAAACTCACGGCTCATGATCATCCTTGGTGTGTTAGATAGCTTGTGGATCAAAACCGTGGCCAGAAGAGCCAGAAGGGGGCCGGTCAGCCTGGGCTAGGCCGGCCGGCCTTGCCCTGTGCCAGTTTGGCCTCCTGTTTTTCCTGTTTGTTCCTTCGCTCACAAATTGCACAAAACTTGTGGAACTCATTAGTATAAATGATATTAGCATGATTATCACTATATGAGCATGAAATCCGGAGAAATGTTGGCGGTAAAAGTCATGGATATCGACCGCCAACAGCCACTCAAACTTAGGATCTCGAAGTGATTTCAAATTGCTCTTGTCCAATATAGCTTCTGTGTGCACAGCGTCTTCGCGAAACAAATTGCATACGGCATGGCACATAGTGCGGGCGACGATGCCAGCGCCAAACTCGCCGAACGCGCGCCCGCAGCTGTTCAAAGACTTGATGCACCCGCGCAACTAATTGAAAAGTTCGTCGATGGTGCATTCATCAGTGTCAAGGGGTTCAGGAGTGTGGCCATAGTCCCGTAGGCACCAAGTAATGCTGTCACGAAGTTGTGCGATACCTTTTTCCATCTCTTGGCGGTAGGCAAGGTGTTCCTTTAGTTCTTTGGATTTAGCCTCAAGCTTCAAGGATAAATCATCAGCACGTTTCTTCTATTCGGCAAGAGTCTTGCCAAGCTCAGCCTCCAGTCTGAGCTCTTCCACAAGCTTTCGAAGAGACTCATTTTCTGAAGTCAACTTGAGGCATCTCTCCTCGAAAGTTTTTAGTGAAGCGGAAACTTCCTTCTTCTCGGAGTCTAAGTTTTTCACAACTTCTATTTCCTTCTCCAAAGCACTTTTCGTGCTGTTCAGACTCAACTCGAGACGTTTCCTCTCCTTCTCAAACTCCCTTAGAGCAATTCGGCTAGCTATGAAAGCTTTTAAGCTGAGATCTTGAGCACAAGTAAGCGCAGAAGAACACCCCTCCTTGCCAAGTTCACTTTCAACAATCGGAAAGCTAAAGCACTCTCCGGCTTTCTGAAGAACTTTTCTTTCGCGAGGACGACTAGCAAAGCCAAGAAGACCTTTAGCTTGTCTGCCAAACAGCAAAGTCTCTTCACGTAGTTTCAGGCATTCAGCTACAGTTTCAGGCCTTTCTGTGCTCACGAAGTATCCTTCACTGCTCGGGGATAAGCTGTTAGTGTCGGAGGGAGAACGTGCGGTGTCATCACAGGGCTCAAAAAGCCAAATCCTCCTTCGTTGTTGATCTAGAAGGAGAAGCTTTGGAAGAGGCAACTCTCTTGCTCGTCGATGCAGTGAAGTTTTTTGGGGACAGAATCACCTTGGGCACATGAGCTTTCGGAGACTTCGGTGTAGGGGCAGGTCTCTTACCGCGGCTATCATCGCTGTCGGTTTCGAAGTCGCTGTACACGAGCTTGTATGGAGGCTTGTTCGAAGGAGCAACAATGCCTCTTGAGTCGCTGCTTTCATCATCATTTCTCCCTGGTGAGACTCCAAAAGCCTGGTCATGAAGTTGCCGCCACCACTTTCGACATTGCTGTCTTCGTGGTCTTCTCCGTTGGCCCTCACTTCGGCAGTGGATCCTGCTTGTTCAACTTCGACGGCGGCAACGCCAAGACCGCGATCGCGACCGCGACCGCGTCCCCTTGTCGCTCTGCGTTTGTGTTTTTTAGACACTTCGGGGGCTGCAGTTGTCGCTTTCGTTGCCTTTTTAAGTGCACGATCATGAGCAGCAGCCTCGCGGTGAAGGGTAGCTTCCCGTTTCCCACAGGGGACACCGAAGAAGTTAAAGTTTCCCCGGGCATGTCCAAGTTTCTCATCAAATAAGCCAGCTTCAATATGGTCTTCGGGACCGAGAACGGTGTTAGCTTGAGCTTCGATCAGATCAACATCGATATCTGTAGCAGGCAAAATATGTTAGGAGAGAAACACAGACTTCAGAAAAAAGAACAAAACCATCAAGCAAAAAAGAGTAAAAGATAAATAAAAATGTTGGCACAAGGGAGGACCTTTTGCTGTCAATCCAAAAGATTTCTCGAAGTCCGGAATCTTGATGGGGCTTTTGAAGTCGGCCCAAGCAGCGATCTCCCAGCCAGATCTTACTGGAAAAAGATCAAAGCCTGCGATATTCCTCAACAAGATCGTGCATCCCATACTGAGTCGCAAGAGCTGACATCGCGACTTGAAAGAGCCGCGTACTGTCGGTATCATCCACTGCGACGGGCCGGTCGGCCAGAAGAGGGCCAAAATTCTTGCAAACTAATGGGTGTGTCTTCGTGGAGGCGTCGACATCAATGGTGTGATAAAACCAATGTGTAATCCATAAATATTCCCAGCGTTTCTTGTAGGCAGTCGCAGGAACTTCGATGTCATCCTTGTATCGGAAGTTAATGCAGCCGTACTCGAGCTCCATGCGAAGTGGTTTGTCATCCACACCAGTCCTGGTAACCTTCTTCGGCTGGTGGTGGAGAATGTGTGCACGAAGAAATAAATCAACTGTTGGCGCAACTCCCATAGACTTGCAGCCCCACATGAAGATGCTTAGTTTGACGAAAGCATTCGGAGTTAGGTGGTGCAGGAAGAGCCCAATCGTCAGAAGGAAGCAAGCGGGAGTAATATCAAGGGTCCGCCTCCAACCTATATATAGAGGGGGGAGGAATCCTAAGGGAAACAATACTCTCTTGAAATCTCGGGAGTAGCAACCGTCCAGTTCATGCGCGACGGAGATCTCGGGAACAGCAACCGTCCCGTTTAAAAAAATTTAACGAGATGTTGGGTGGGGGGAGGCGCTTCCGGAGATCATGTTCGTGCGGTTTCGAGAGCTCGTGATGGCGAGCTAGGACATTCGCTCTCGAGGGGCTACTGTTGGGGAACACGGCTTCGGAAGCAACCCCCCATAGCACATTCCCCATTGTCGTTGTCTATTAACTGTGTTTTTCTTTCAGCACATCGAGGTTATGCAGCTGCCATGAACGAAATCTGACAACAGGAGGGAGTCACGAAGTGAAGATAGGACTTCGGGAATAACATGGATGGAGAACAGTCGATCGGGGAGTGGTCCTGACGCCCGAAGACTAAAAGAGGTCCCGTAGAAGAGGACGCGAGGCTCAAAGAATATAAGTGATCGCGAAGCGGGCGCGGGTTTTCAAGAGGAAGGACGATTCAGAAGGAATGCGAGTGTAGAAGACGGTGGGAGTATGCAGAGTTTGGTTTGGCAAAAGTATACCGAAGTGTAAAGTTATGACGTGTAAAGTTATAGCTGTAAAGCAAAAGGGAAATGACTTTTAGGCCCTGGGAATATTCCGGGAATGTAGCAGTTGGAGGGGTAATCCCTAGAAATTTGTAAAGTGACTGCCCTATAAAAGGAGGGCTACTGTACTGAAAAGGGGTTCAGCTTTTGAGGAAAGAAGATACTTTTTATTCTGTGAACTGTCCTTGGTTATCTCTTGGGTAGTTTCTCAGGTCATTCGTGGAGTAGTTCCTTTGCTGTTGGCCAGTCTTTGGGCTGGTAGGTCGTTTATCCCAAGATCGTCTCATTCTGTCCGCGGTGCTAGCGAGGGAGTGACCGAGGAAGGCAGGACCTGGTGGCGCCAAGAGCAGGGGCAGGCGGCGTGAGGGAGGCAGGCAGTCGTGCCGCCGCAGCCACCATCGCCTAGGCTGGCGCTCCACCCCCTATTCCTCCACGCCGACGCCGCCCCACCCGGCGTGCCGGCCGATCAAGCATCCCCAATCCTCGAATCCACCACCCCCAGCCTCAAATTCACTGCGTTGAGACATAGGAGCAGGTCCAGGCAGGGAGCTCGAGCTCCATGGCCCGTCGGAGGCGCCGTCGGCTGGGCAAGCGGGGCCGTCACAAGGAGGCAGGGGCTGGCGAAGCTCCCCAGGGCTGGCTAGGCCGTCACAGGTAGGCGGGGCCAGGCGCAGACTGCAGGCACGGCGGCCGGCGGACCTCCTCTAGCGGTTGCCATGGCCGGCTTAGGTGGAACTCCCTCGGCCAGGTGCAGCCGAGTGTTGGCACTCCTTAGCCTAACTAAAATCCGCAAGCGCACGGAGTCCGATGTAGCCTTTCACCAGGGGAGTAAGAACCTGGATATCGAATCCAAGGAACGGTAGACGCGACTAGCCTAGAACTTTTCTAACCGGATCCACCAAGGAGAAAAAGGATAAATGGGTAGAGAGCTTGACTTTAGTTAGCTACTCATTACCCCAGACAAACTATCGATACCTAACCTGATCCGCTTCGACGGCTAGAACGGGAAGAACTCAGAACGGGGTGAGAGAGGGGTTCTTCCGGGCTCAGCACTACTGTTATGAGTACACCCGAACGTGGTGGAATACAAAGGACGGACAGGGCTGTCACCACCTGCCGCCTACCACTGCAGTTCCGTGGGGTGCAACACAACCTGAGATGACTAGCCAGCACAGGCACCACGCCTAAGCTTTCAGTCACTGACCTCCACCCAACGCGAAGGGCTATAGAGGAAACCCCAAACAAGAGTCGCTGTCACTCGCGCAGACTCAGGTACCCGCAGATCAAAGATAAATATGATAACTTGCTGAAAGTAAGTTGTAAACTAGCGAAGTACTAAAGACAAGGGACCGAGGACTTACTGAAGATAACTCCTGAATATATTCCTCGGGGGCGGAAATGTCGAGACGAGACCGAGAGAGAATCCCGGACTCTCTCTACAAAGCTCGGCTGTCACCCGAGCAACTCACCCACTCTCTCCCTACTCTACTCTAAAGATGAGAACTCAAACTCACTAAGCTACTCTTCTCTCCTTTGGATGAATTGATGGATGATCTCTCAAGGTGAGGAAGGGTCCCTTTTATAGCTTCCAGGGGCGGTTGCAGGCGTCAAGTGTAAGCTAATGCTCTGCTTAACTGCCACACGAAGGGGGACAGGTGGCAGCCTCTGGGGGAGGCCGGCCGGCCTAGGCCTGGCCTTGCTGCCCCGTGGCACCGCCTTCTTCAGGGACGCTCTGGATTGCACCCTGAGGTCGGTAACGGTTGCGTTGGATTGAAGCTGTCCGAGAATCCCATGTTGGTGGGCCCTTCAATCCATGCAAATGTAGCTTAGGCCTTTCGGTTCTTTGGATCAAACCGACGTTGATCGCACGTCTCATGATCATCTGACTTGTGTTTGTGATCATCTGGATCAAGGACGTGGCAAATGGCCACAGAAGGGGGCCGGCCGGCCTGGCATAGGCCGGCCGGTCTGGCTTTGTGTCAATTCTGGCTCATCTTTTGCTTGCTTGCTCCTGCACTCACAAATTATACAAAACTTGTGGAACTCATTAGAAATAATCAATTTTACTTTGTTATGAGCAAGATGAGCCTGAAATGTGACGGAATGTTGGTGGTGAAACCGTATCGTAACGACCACCAACACGCCCCCCTACCTGAACTTTGCTAGTCCCTTAGCAAAGAGTGAATTAAACAACCGGGACTTTCGCAAGGTCAGGGTCATGAGTTCAAGGTATACACAAGTCATATTTCTGAGTTTTCTTTCATACCTTGGATTCTGGTGGCTAACACCCTCATCTTCATCAATTGAGTCTTAGAACAACTTATTGATTGGTCGAGCACTTCTTCCTCTTGGCATTTGGAGTTTTTGATAATTTTATAATGAAAACGAGGCATTCCCTTGTTATTTCTCAACATCTCTCAATCACTCATAGTGTTTAGATCCTCACCTGGGCTTAGAATCAAGCCTCTCTATTTTATATGGTGGAGTTGTGGAGATGTTGCTCACTCTTCTTTATTTATTTTGCGAGATCGAAGAACTTGTCTAATCATTCCTACTACTCATACATCTTGGCCAAGTGCATGTGTGCTTTGATGGTTGAGTCCTTGTTCAAGCATCTTTCATCTTTCCCCTTTCTCTTTCTTTTTTTTCTGAAGATAAGGAGTGTATCATTCCTTTCTTCATCATTTTTTTTCAGGGGGATGAGGAGCTTTCGACAATTTGGACTTTATTTATGCTCGTGTACGTGTATGGCCATGATGAACAAGATATCACGAACGTGAAGGCAAGTAATTCGAGCAAGCTCAAAATTTAGAAGGTAGCTATGTAGAAGTTTCAACTTGAACTTGGTATATGGCTCTGGATAGGACATTTCAAGTTGATGATAACAAGGGTTGCCTTAAGTTTTATTTTCAAAAACAATCTCCAAAACCTTGAATCGGATGGCTCAACTTCTCAAATCATTATATCATAAGAATCAATTAACGAGAGTCAGGCGATCCTAATGAAAGTTCCAAGGCAATGAAATACATTCTCATGAAATATCACAAGTGTATCCAAGGTGTCATGCATAGGGGTTCAATTTCATGAATTTTGATCAAGTTTAAACATTATTTAGCCAGGAATTTTATTTGGATCAAAATCACGAAGGGGGCAAATGTAGGGGTTGCAAACCGTGTCCTGGAGTCGAGTCGACGACGTTGGCCACGGGCCCAGGCCGATCGGCCCAGTAGAGGCCGGCCGGCCTGGCCTTGCAACCAAACGTCCCGATTCAGGTTCCCCGTTCATGTGATTCGCGAGATTACGTAGTGGGCACGGGATCTCCTCGAACGGCTTCAGCAGGGGGCCGGCCGGCCTGGCCTAGGCCGGCCGGCCTGGCATTGTGCCAGGTCTGGTTGTGCCTTGGCTAGTGACCAGTACAGCTCCTGTATATCGTTTTTCTGCGTGCTTCACTGAAAAATTAGTCCGAGGGTTTGGTTGGCACACAAGTGTGCACCAACCATTCATTTTATTCTTTTCTTTTATATATGAGCCTCTTCTTTAAAATAAATCAATTTATTTCATTCAAACTTAGGGAAAACAAATGTGGGGGTGCTGCATACAAGGAAAAATGAATGAAAGAAATCAAAAAGGGAAATCTAAACTAGCACCCAAAATTCTAAACTAATTCTAAACCTAACTAATCCTCCTTCGGGCGGTAGAGGTGTTCATTGCCGGTTGCCTTCGCGAGGCGCTTGACCTTGGAGGCCATCGCCTTGCGAAGGATCTCTATCTTATCATCGGCCTCCATTTGCCCGATCACCGCCTCCGCCACGCGCTCATCCATATTGTTGACCCTCAGCTGCAGCGCGGCGAGCTTCCTCCTCAGCACCTCTACGTCGTCCTCCTCCTCCTCGTCGGACCACTCCATCAGTCCGGGAGGACCTTGGATCGGAGGGGGCGTCATGAAACGCTTCCTCCCCTCGTCGGGCTTCTTAGGGGCTAAGAAAAGCCCCTTCCCGATGCCTGGCCCTTCCCGGCGTGGAGGGCTAGGACTTCCCGGGGTGTACTGTGGTGAGTACCCCGGTGAGGTGGAGATGAAGAGCGGCACGATCTCCTTCTTGAGCGGCGAGGAGACGGGGCGCTTCCCGATGGCCTTCTCCGGGGACAAAAGTCCCGTGGTTGGCCTTCGGGGCATCTTGGGCTGCGAACTCCCCTGACCCTCCTCCTGAGGATCACGGAGGGAGGCCCTGCCCAAAGGCGAGCCAGAGAGGCGGCGAGGGGAGGCCGGCCGGCCTGCCCCAGGCCGATCGGCCTGGGAGTGTGGCCGCCGGGCCTCCGGCTGCGCTGCGACGACATCGACGAACGCCGCCCTCTCAATGATTTGGACGCTGCTGGAGTTGGAGGATCCTGGTGTCCCTTTCAAGGACTCGGATGGGGAACGGCTGCCGTGAGAGGCCGAGTTGGAGTCGTGGTGGCTGGATTGCGAGGCCATGGCCGAGATCTCTCAAAGGAAGGAACGTTTCTGGAGAAGAAGGCTCGAGTGTTCTGAGGGAGAAGAAGAGCGGGGGCCTTTCGTTTAAAAACGACGCTCCTCCCTTCGAAACCCCACAGATTCTCGGAAAGGATAGCACCGAGACTCATTCAAACGAGGAGCGTCTCGAGTCGTGCCGGTGCTGGGCCGGTTGGCCTGGGTGAGGCCGGCCGGCCTGGCCTTGTCCCGAGAGCCCACGAAATTTTTCGTGCATGCTTCCTTTGCTCTTCTACCAGAAAATTTTTGTGGTTTGGCCAGAAAAAGTTTAAGAAAAGGAAAAGAAAAATAGAAAAGGGAAATCTATCCTAGATAAGGGTCATTTTTAGGTCCCGCCCGGACCTGGACTAGGTATCTCGGTTAGCTCGTAGACGTCCATATCTCTGAGCTCTGGCATTTCAGATTCGAGAAATATTTTCAATCTTTGGCCATTGGCCTTGAAAGTATTTCCGTCATTATCCTGGAGGGTTATCGCGCCATGATCGGCGGCATCTAAGACTCTAAAAGGACCTTCCCACTTACTTCTAAGCTTACCATGACCAAACAAGCGAATGCGGGAGTTAAAGAGTAATACCTGATCTCCCGCTTTGAAATGCTTGATCTTGATGCGCTTGTCATGCCATCTTTTTGTTCTTTCTTTATATAGCTTGGCGTTGTGGTAGGCCTTTTCCCTCCATTCATCCAGCTCGGCCAATTGCATTCTTCTTTTGAGTCCGGCCGTCTAGAGATCCATGTTCCACCTCTTGATCGCCCAATGGGACTTGAATTCTAGCTCAACCGGTAAGTGGCATGTCTTGCCATATACCAGCTGGTAGGGAGTCATCCCTATCGGTGTTTTGAACGCTGTTCTATATGCCCAAAGTGCTTCCGGTAATTTTCGCTTCCACCCTGTCCCCATTGCATTGACCGTCTTTTGCAGAATGTTCTTGATTTGTTTGTTTGATGTTTCTGCTTGCCCGCTGGTCTGGGGGTGATAAGGTGTAGCCACTCGGTGGTCTACTCCTAAGTCGCTTAGGCACTTCCGGAACGTTTTGTCGATGAAGTGTGATCCTCCATCACTGATCACGACTCGAGGTACTCCAAAACGGGGAAAGATGATCTCTTCGAACATCTTCCTTGAATGTTTCGAGTCGGCTGCCGTGCACGGAAGTGCCTCCACCCATTTGGAAACATAATCGACTGCCACCAGGATATACTCACACTGCTCGGATGCAGGGAAAGGACCCATAAAGTATATTCCCCACACATCGAAAATCTCCAACTGAAGGTTATTTTGCAGTGGCATAGCATCACGGGCGTTGATATTCCCGTGTCTCTGACACCTGGCACATCTCCGTACAAATTCCTTAGCGTCTCCATACATGGTTGGCCAGAAGAATCCACTCTGCCAAACCTTTGCATGGGTTCGGAAAAGTCCGTAGTGTCCTCCGTACGGTGATGAATGGCAACGATCAAGGATCTTATGTGTTTCCTCATGAGGGATGCATCATCGGAGTAACCCGTCAGCACAAACTTTGAACAGATAGGGGTCATCCCAAAGATGAAATCTGCTGAGGTAGATTAGCTTCTTTTTGTCTTCTCCTGGAGGCACATATCCAGTCACCATGAAGTTTACCAAGTTTGCGTACCATGGACTGGATGTGGTGACCTTGAGGAGAGTATCATCTCTGAGATAGTCATTGATCGGAAGATCCGACCCTTGAACCTGCATTCTTGAGAGATAATCTGCCACACAATTATCTGTCCCCTTCTTGTCTCGTATTTCTAGATCAAACTCTTGAAGGAGCAGAATCCAACGGATGAGTCGTGGCTTGGCATCTTTCTTGGTCAAGAGGTACTTTAGTGCAGCATGGTCTGTATATACTATCACCTTGGCACCAACCAAGTAAGATCTGAACTTGTCCATGGCAAACACCACTGCCAGGAGTTCCTTCTCCGTTGTCGCATAATTCAACTGAGCTCCGGTCAATGTCTTGCTTGCATAAGATATAGCGTAATGCTGTTTATCCTTGCATTGACCGAGCACTGCCCCGACTGCATAGTCGCTAGCGTCGCACATGATCTCGAATGGAAGATTCCAATCGGGCGGTTGTATGATGGGAGCTGAGATAAGTGCCTTCTTGAGGGTGTAGAAGGCGAGAAGGCAATCTTCGTCGAAGTTGAATGGTGCTTCTTTAGCCAGGAGGCTTGTGAGAGGTCTGGCTACCCGAGAGAAATCTTTGATGAATCTTCGGTAAAAGCCAGCATGACCCAGAAAACTTCGCACACCCTTGACATTCGTCGGGGTGGTAGTTGCTCGATAACTTCTATTTTTGCCTTGTCAACTTCTATTCCTCTTTCTGACACCTTGTGTCCCAGCACAATTCCTTCTCTGACCATGAAGTGGCACTTTTCCCAATTTAGGATAAGGTGATGCTCTTCGCACCTCTTGAGAACTCTTTCCAAGTGCTCAAGACAGTTATCAAAGGTTTTACCATAGACGGTAAAGTCATCCATGAATACTTCCATGATCTGTTCGATCAGGTCAGAGAATATCGCCATCATACACCGCTGAAATGAAGCAGGTGCATTGCATAGGCCGAAAGACATCCACCTGTAGGCGAATGTTCCGTAGGGGCAGGTGAAGGTAGTCTTGCTCTGATCATCAGGATGAATGGGAATTTGATGATAACCAGAGTATCCATCAAGGAAGCAGAAAAATGAGTGGTTTGCCAACCGCTCAAGCATTTCGTCGATGAAGGGGAGAGGAAAGTGATCTTTACGGGTAGCTTTGTTAAGCTTCCTGTAATCGATACACATCCTCCATCCAGTAACGGTCCTCTGAGGGATAAGTTCATTCTTCTCGTTCTGGATAACTGTCATTCCACCCTTCTTCGGCACAACTTGAACTGGGCTGACCCATTCACTGTCTTGCACGGGGTAGATTATACCCGCATGCAGAAGCTTCCACACTTCTTTCTTGACTACCTCCCTCATCGCATCATTCAGCCGTCGTTGATGTTCTCTAGACGGCGTATGGTCCGGCTCCATAGGTATGCGATGGGTGCATAAGCTAGGGTTGATCCCCTTCAAGTCCTATAGAGAATACCCGAAGACAGACCGGTGCTTCTCTAGGACTGTGATAAGCTGCCGAGTCTCATTCTCTGTCAGTTTGTCACTGATGACGACTGGCGAGCGTCGGTCATTGTGGAGGAAAGCGTATCTAAGTCCAGGAGGCAGCGGCTTCAACTCAGGAGGGGGGTGTTGTGGCTTTTCTTCCTCGTCGAGTTTTATAAAACCATCCGTTTCTGCCTCTTGGATGAAATGGTTAGCCTCTTTAGCCTGTGAGGACTGAGCTTGCTCTTCTTGAGCGGAGCTAACTGCTTTCTCCACTGGGTCTGTCTCGGATCGGGCCTCTGCGATAGTGTTTATTGACCGCACAAGGCTGACCGGGATGATCTCTTTACCAACCTTGAACTGTATCGTGGCTCGATCATGGTTCAGGTTGGCAAGGTGCTCTATTGGCTGTCCGATCAGGAAGAAGTTGTCACCTCTAGGGATATCGAAAATGTGGAAGTCTAGGAAAATCCTGTTGCGTCCCATGTGTACGGGCACAACACAGATGATTCCTCTGCATTCCATCATCTGGCCGTGGATCCACTTGAGGTGCTTACGGGAGAAGGACCGGGGTTCGTCTGGTTGCACTTGTGATGCGAGTGCACTTGATATGATATTACTCCCGACCTTCGGGTCGTAGGCAACTTCCTGAGAGTCAGTTCCCTCAATAGCGCAATGGAGTACTCTGAAGTTGCGTGTAATTCGGATGATGTCTTCTCAACTTTCAATTTCCTCCGTCCATTCCTTGCTCATGATCGCAGATAAACCCTCGATCTACGGTACGGCTTCTGGAATGAACGCCTTAGACCTTGAACTTGCGCACACTTGTTCCATGGGCATACGTGATGTATTGCCGATCTCCAAGTACTCTTCTTCTGTGAAGAGCTCGGGAATGAAGTGCGGCAGATTGTCAAGAATAATTTCATGGTCTGAGGACTTGGGGTGTTCGAGCACTTCCTCTATGATCGGAGGAGGCGGATCGAATGTGAGGGCGAGTAGTGGCTGTTTGTCTGTGGGGGTTGTTGGTGGTGTTGGTGGGTCGTCGAAGACGCCAGTGTACTCGGTAGAGTTGAGAACCTTTTCCAAGATTTCTCGTACCTCATCCACTGTCTTGTATAGCACTGACCCTGCGGAGGTGATGTTCAAGAACTGTGCACTCTCCGGCTTCAATGCACCAACAAAATGCTGCATAAGCATTTCCTCTGGAATGTTATGCGGTGGCCCTGAGTTGGCCAATTTTATGAACCGCTCCCACGTGGCTCCAAGTGACTCATTGCCTTGTTGATATGTCATCAACTCAACTCTGAGTTTCAAGATCTTGGAGACAGGGTAAAAGAACAGACAAAACTCGTCCTTCAACTTGATCCAATCTTCGCTAAATCCCCTTGCAGTCTGGTCGTACCAAGATTTTGCATTTCCCATCAGAGAAAATGGGAAAAGTTTCCATCGGATAGTGTCTTGGTTTACGCCAGGTATAATCAGAAGAGAGCAATTCTCCTCGAAAACCTGCAAGTGAGCATAGGGACTTTCGTCCTTCGTTCCACCGAAAGACTGTGCACGAACCATGGCAACGAGACTGGGACGGATCTCGAAGCCATGAGGTGGTATGGGGTGGCAAGATGAAGGCGGTTCCAAATACTCGCTAGATGGAACCGTCGGGTAACTAGGAGAAAACTCCATGTGGTAGATGGTTATGGGGGTAAAAGTGTACGGCTAAAAAGATCCTACACTAGTGTTGCTACCGTTCCCCGGCAACAGCGCCAGAAAAGCTTGTTGGCACTCCTTAGCCTAACTAAAATCCGCAAGCGCACGGAGTCCGATGTAGCCTTTCACCAGGGGAGTAAGAACCTGGATATCGAATCCAAGGAACGGTAGACGCGACTAGCCTAGAACTTTTCTAACCGGATCCACCAAGGAGAAAAAGGATAAATGGGTAGAGAGCTTGACTTTAGTTAGCTACTCATTACCCCAGACAAACTATCGATACCTAACCTGATCTGTTTCGACGGCTAGAACGGGAAGAACTCAGAACGGGGTGAGAGAGGGGTTCTTCCGGGCTCAGCACTACTATTATAAGTACACCCGAACGTGGTGGAATACAAAGGACGGACAGGGCTGTCACCACCTGCCGCCTACCACTGCAGTTCCGTGGGGTGCAACACAACCTGAGATGACTAGCCAGCACAGGCACCACGCCTAAGCTTTCAGTCACTGACCTCCACCCAACGCGAAGGGCTATAGAGGAAACCCCAAACAAGAGTCGCTGTCACTCGCGCAGACTCAGGTACCCGCAGATCAAAGATAAATATGATAACTTGCTGAAAGTAAGTTGTAAACTAGCGAAGTACTAAAGACAAGGGACCGAGGACTTACTGAAGATAACTCCTGAATATATTCCTCGAGGGCGGAAATGTCGAGACGAGACCGAGAGAGAAATCCCGGACTCTTTCTACAAAGCTCGGCTGTCACCCGAGCAACTCACCCACTCTCTCCCTACTCTACTCTAAAGATGAGAACTCAAACTCACTAAGCTACTCTTCTCTCCTTTGGATGAATTGATGGATGATCTCTCAAGGTGAGGAAGGGTCCCTTTTATAGCTTCCAGGGGCGGTTGCAGGCGTCAAGTGTAAGCTAATGCTCTGCTTAACTGCCACGCGAAGGGGGACAGGTGGCAGCCTCTGGGGGAGGCCGGCCGGCCTAGGCCAGGCCGATCGGCCTGGCCTTGCTGCCCCGTGGCACCGCCTTCTTCAGGGACGCTCTGGATTGCACCCTGAGGTCGGTAACGGTTGCGTTGGATTGAAGCTGTCCGAGAATCCCATGTTGGTGGGCCCTTCAATCCATGCAAATGTAGCTTAGGCCTTTCGGTTCTTTGGATCAAACCGACGTTGATCGCACATCTCATGATCATCTGACTTGTGTTTGTGATCATCTGGATCAAGGACATGGCAAATGGCCACAGAAGGGGGCCGGCCGACCTGGCATAGGCCGGCCGACCTGGCATAGGCCGGCCGGCCTGGCTTTGTGTCAATTCTGGCTCATCTTTTGCTTGCTTGCTCCTGCACTCACAAATTATACAAAAATTGTGGAACTCATTAGAAATAATCAATTTTACTTTGTTATGAGCAAGATGAGCCTGAAATGTGACGGATTGTTGGTGGTGAAACCGTATCGTAACGACCACCAACACCGAGCGTCCATGGCCCCTCATCTGACTTCTTCATGGGTCAAACGAGGAAGAAGATAAGAATTGGAGAGAGACACTGACTTGTGGGCCCGCGGGTGAGAGATGGGACCGGCTGAAAATAAGTGAGGTTGACATGTAGGCCCCACGTACATAATGACGAGTGGGCCCCACGGATAACCGTGTCAATGTGTCATCCAACCCACATCTCTCAACCCCTCTGACCAAACAAAAAACTGGGTTGGCTCTAACCTCTCATCCAAACACGAGATGGGGTCAACTCAACCCAGAAGTTGGGTTGGAGCCAACCCAAACCCCACCTGGGATGATGGGAGGATCATCACACCACCAAGGCAGCAACAACCTCAAGGGATACAGAAAAAAATGGGTACGTGTATTTACTTATTTATTCCAATGCTAAATTCTGCAGAATTTCTAATGAATCTGCCTTTTCCCGCAGTCGCAGGCACATGGCCAAGAAATCAGCATCCTCGGGGCTTATGCTTGCTCAAAAAAGGGGAAGGCGACCTCCGATGTCACGTACAATCCGGATGACCCCCCCTCGGCATACAGCAACTCTTCTGTCCACAGCCGCCTGAGTGACTACACCGAGATGGCAAAGGCGGTGAGGGGGCCGGATTTCGATCCACACACGGAGCCCATTGATGGAGAGACCGTGTGCAAAGGTCAAGGCACACGGCAAACAACCTGTGTTTGCCGTGTGCAAAGGTCAAGGCACACGGCAAACAGCCTGCTGTTTGCCGTGTGCCATACACGTGGCACACGGCAAACAGCCTGGTGTTTGCCGTGTGCCATACATGTGGCACACGGCAAACAGCCTGGTGTTTGCCGTGTGCCATACACGTGGCATGGCGCACGGCAAACAGCCTGGAACAGCCTGGTGTTTGCCGTGTGCCAGCCATGTGGCACACGGCAAACCACCGTTTTCCAGGTGTACACCGTCAGTTACTTTATTTTGCCGTGTGCCCCATATGGCGCACGGCAAAACACTTGCCACACGGCAAATAGGTTTGCCGTGTGCCCGTGTTCTGGCACACGGCAAACAGCTGTTTGCCGTCGTACGGTTTGCCGTGTGCCATTTTGCACACGGCAAAGCCTTTTGCACACGGCAAACAGCGTTGCCGTGTGCCTTTCAGGCTTCGCCGTGTGCCCTTGGCACACGGCAAACCGTGCGTTTCCCGTAGTGGGGCGCCAACTTGGCCCGCCAACATCGAAAAAGGCAGCTGCCAGCACAAATCGTTTCTAGCGTAGTGGGCGATGCCATCCATTGATCTCAGCAGCAACCAAACTCTAAAAGTACATGTTGTGCTGAGGCCTCCATTAATCGATCGTCACCGCCTCCGGAAATAACGGGCATTAACAGATACACACGCATTTTGCAAGTGTATCGAAAATGTTTTGGCGGTGTCTTCAAAAATGTTTTTTTAGTAGTGTGTGGGAGCTGACTAAGCTGCAAGATCTTCGCTTAGACTCTTCTGGTGCGGTACCTTGTGCGGGGAGAAGATATGGTGGGTCGTATAGATTATTGAGAGTGATTTTGTCATACATCCCACGCATGGTGAGGCCAAACATTTTTTTTTCTGATGGAACTTTTTTCCCCTTCTCAATTATATTGAAACGTCTTTTTATTTACTTTCTCCCAAAATGGCAAGAAAAATAGTTCCATGGAGATCAAAGGGGAAAACAGAATGCAGTCACATATATGTTTTTGGATTAAGGAAAAATATCCGGTCTTGAACATTCACAAATGAATGTGTACGGCCATACAGAAAAACTGACCACATAGTCAGAAGATACACGAGTAGTTAGACTCCAAACCTCAAATCGAGGTATACAGAAACAAGAAAAAAGGCTAAGAAAGAAAGCTAAAAGGACTAAGCTTCACACTTCTCCTAAGCCCTTCTTCAAACTTGTTCTACTGAAACGCCACAAGCTACACGATGATCAATGTCGTGTAGACACCGCACTAGTCGATTTCTCACACGATGTTTAGCAAACCACTTCAAGCGCAAAGTCTATCCAACCCACCAAGATGACTCTGGTATCGTTATCCCAAGAACTCTAGAGCGGCGCCCCTGCAGGAGTGACGTGAAGACACTGCCGTCGCTCGAACTGACAATTAGTTCATGGTTTTCACCTGGAGAATTCATTGGAGGTTGAAGTCCTCACGGCAATGCCTTGAGAACTTTCACAACCTGATGACCACCCACCTGCTACGCGCAGGAGCAGAGCTAACCACGGGCTGTAGAAACCTGCCGAAGTGGAGCCAAATTCTCACCAACATCCTGACGGGCGACGCCATTGCCGCCATGAGACACCGAGGAAGTAAGTCATGGTGAAGCCCAGCCCCACTGCCGCCCTCCCCAAGCCACGGGACTGCATCCAATCAGGGCAGACCTCCGTCCAAGCCCCATCTGGACACCAGGCCGGCCATGAGTTGTCGTGGAGATGCGGACGAATTCGGGCGGAGCGGAGGCAGCCATATACGGCCTCCGCCGCCGCCGCCTCCGTCGTCGCCGCCGCCGTGCCACCATGGGGGTCGAGAGAGGAAATCCGGGTGAAGCATAACCCCACCACCGTCCTCCCCACGCCGCCGGCACTAGCCAGACGCGGTTGACCCCATGGCTCTGGCCGCCCCCGCCGTTGCCCCACGTGCCTGCGCGCATCGGCGTAAGGTGCCGCCGAGATGCCCGCACGCCACCATCTCTTTTCCTCTTCCGGTGGGACCTCCACCCCCCACCAGATCCATCATCGAGGGCCCCGCCGCCGCCTTCCTAGCCGCCGCCCGGACTTCCGGGGGCGAGCTCCGGCGGCGGCAGCACTAGGGTTAAGGAGTCTAGTCGGGGAGGAGAGGGGTCAGGATATATGTAAGTAGTTATATATTGAGCTTATGCCTATGCTCATGGATGTAGTGCAGATACAATTGTATGTCTTCACATATCGATAGCAGTACCCTTATCTGCAGTGCAGATACCCTTATAATAACAAATTATGGAGGATCCTTATTCGACGGAGATACAGTGATACACTTGCATGGGTCACGCCTAAGTAGTTGACGATCTACTATGGGCATTTAGAGTTCCTACCAGGTCCTCCATAAAAGATGTAAGTACCCCACTCGTTGCTAGTGGTGCCATTCAGCACGCTATAACAGTTGGGAAACGCTTGTATCAAGGCCAAACCATTTGGTTGTTTGAGAACGTTGGATGAATCTACCGTTTGGATGTTCCTAATGTAGCTGGCCTTGCTATACCATTCGCTAGGGAAGTGTCCACTGCCCATTTGTGTTGAAGTTTGGCCGGCACTGGGTGGTGAGTACACCTCACCACCCCACTTGACAGTAGAGGCACTATTCTTCAAGTAAGTTAAGATAGATGATGGCCAATAGCCCACAATAGTGCTTCCTACTTGCAACCACCAGTTGCCTCCGTTTGGGTCCTGCAAGCCAAAATTTACTGAAAAGTTCAGGACACATGATTATGATAAGGGAGTATAGCAATTGGACCAGATTTGGAGTATATTTCTTTTCAGAATATCACGATAGGAAATTCATTGAAGCTTTACTGATAATGCTAACTTAACGGTGATGCATTTGTAGTAAAATATCTAATTGTTTCATAGGGGAAACCAATTCCGTTAGTGAGATCTCAAACAGTCCAGAGCCACACTTTTAGCCTCCACTCTTAATTTTGAAGGGACATTTAGAATAGAAATAATAAGCAGCACTAAAATATGGAATTCATAAGGTGAGCATTCATGAAATTTATTTTACATTCAGAATATGAACATTCTTCGTTTTTTACCTTCCAAACTAAAATATCGAATTCATGTTGTGCACCATCATAGACGGACTGAGGGGACAGGCTACCACCGATAGCTATTTGTTGGTTTGTCTGGATGAAGCCTGAGCACAATAGGTTATAACATCCTGTTTTTTGGTACGCATCACGCTACAATATTCCATACAATAGAAATTAATTAATACATTTATGCCTGAACTTAATAAAAATATATAGCACAATATTACTAATACAGATAAAGGCAAAGTGATGTTTATCTTACAGTCCAGTAGATGAAGAGTCTAGGATTGTCATCCCCATATAGTCCAGGGTACACCTGAATTTATTGTAGAGATCGAGCACAAAGCCATCAGCCAGAATGTATGATATGCACAACTACAGAATATTTAGGGCGCGTACAACAGTGTGATGTGATTTGCCCATTGCATTGACTTCTATTGAGCGGAGAAAGTGCAGTGATTTTGTGGCCTTTCTTTGTTGAAGCAACAACAACACACGACCATCAAACCTTTCTTCCACTGAATTATCTAGATCCCCTATTGGAAGATCCGTGCCAACAAGTGAGCCAATATGAAAAACTTCCATGGAACCCTCTTCTCGATCCTTTCTCCAGTCTAGTACTACCTCCGTTTTCATATAAATGATGTTTCCGACCAGCACACTTCAGTGCTAATTAGCTCAAGTTTCCCACCGCCGGCGTCAAATATATAAAAACGGAGGTAGTATTAAATATTACACGGCCTTGTACAGTAAAACATAACCTCACTATGAAATTAGTTGTCTTGAATACCATCTAGATATATGACTTCGACATTATATAACCTTCTTTTTGTTCTTTTTAAAGTTATTATGTACGTTATATCCTGAAACCAAAATGCTGCTAACACTACTCATGAAAGAAAAAAAAATGAATGCAGAATGTTAACCTAATCTAGGTCCTACATACTCATTCTATAGCCCTTTCAGGAGGACATATATATATATATATATATATATATATATATATATATAGAGAGAGAGAGAGAGAGAGAGAGAGAGAGAAATTAATTAATACATTTATGCCTGATCTTAATAAAAATATATAGCACAATATTACTAATACAGATAAAGGCAAAGTGATGTTTATCTTACAGTCCAGTAGATAAAGAGTCTAGGATTGTCATCCCCATATATATATATATATATATATATATATATATATATAAATAACTAACACACACACACACCACGGATACTGCAAGGCAGAGTTTATAAGGTATTTTTAAATTTTCTCTTAGAGGTCTCACCTGCCATCCTGCTTCAATGGTATTGAGGTCATTGTTGCCATAAGACCCTGCAACGATCCAGAGTTGGGTCAAGCTGAAGTGTTGGACTGTCTCGGTCATTGGTTTCCACAAATTTATAGTGATCTTGGTTCCATAGTACTTATCCTCCCATGAAGATGCTACAGCATGCTGCTCAATGGGAGAACGAATAATGTTAAAAATGTGGAATTTAAAAATTAAAATTAGGAAGATTAGTACTAATAAAATGAAGGGGATTCTTGAATGATGTTTTGCACCTGGTGGCCAATCGTTGCATCAGACGCAGTGTATAATTTTAGTAAGCTCTCGGGACTCTTCTTGCCATACCAATTGACCGATGTGGCCGTCAGGACATCCTCCTCTTTGGTCCTTCGGATTGGTACCGTGTTCTCTGGGCACTCGCCATTCTGTTGCCATGTTTGAATGATTGGATGAGGCACATTGTTGGAGTCATCATACAGATCTCCTGGTTGGTAAGAAGGCCGCATCTGAAAGGTGACAAGAGCATCATTGAGTGGTTTCATGATACATATTATTTAGTGTGTAAATGGAAGGGCAATGGTGAGTTAGAGGAACCTGGATGGTATGGTTCTTCAGGAGCGGGTTATCGAATGCTGGCTGTTTGGAGATGGGCACACAGTCAATGATATCTCCATCTGGGCTCTGTTAATTTATCAGAATCAGTAGCTGCAACAAGGTAGAAAAAAGGTAGAAGATTACAAGCAAACTAGCAAATGATAAATTTATGTATTCTACATGCAATACTCCAAGATGACAAATGCTGAAGAAAACAAACGTGGGATTTGTCTTTGGAGATTGTATGCAATTTCAATGGGTCATGACCTCTTGTTATTACAAGTATATGAACCCATGGTGAAATATGGATATGTATAATCAGTAAACATATAGCATTTGTTGGAATGACCATTTATTGTATATGAGTCCAATTTATATGCATGTGTGTGAATACTATAAACATAGGGCTTGTTTGGATTGCGTCCTGACCTAGGGGCTCTCGCCCAGGTGCATCCAGCCCCAGGCGCGCTCGAAATTGAATGCCTAGGAGCGCGCTGCCTGCACCAGGCAAGATTCTCACGGTCTGATCCAAACTAGCCCATAAATTGTTCAATAGCAACTATGTATGTAATTGCTCTTGCGTATTAGTTAGATGTATAAAAATTGTAACAAAGTTTTTGTACAACTTCTAAATATATCACAACTACATAAAGTGACTAGAATAAAATTATTGAGCGCCTATCTATATTCTTCCAAAAAGCCGAATGGGACTTCATATGTATTAAAATTATAGGTTTCAAAAAGATCTACAATTTTCAAGTTGGTTATTTTTTAAGTCATTATATGTCCAAATAACTGATCGACGTTTAAGACAACAAGAGATAGTAGAATTAGTTTGAGAACTTCTACAATAGCAAATTTTGTGTGTGTGCTTTTCTGGTTAAGATGCCAATAATACCTTAATGCTCGCGAGAGGAGCCTTATTAACCCGCTTGAGGAAGCTTCGCACCTCTCTCAGCTGCTGTGCTGAGCTCCCGGCAGTCCCCGCTGCAACCGCTGCCCCCTGAAAGAAGAGAAACGCGAGTGCGACCAAGCCTGCTCGCGTCGTTGCCATTGAGTCTGTCCTCTTGCTGTGGATGCATGGGGGGTGTCCCGGCCGGCATTTTATAGAGAGCCTCGGAGGGTAGCTATCCATGCTCGCCGCAGTTGTTTTAATTAATTTGCTCGACTTCCTCGATGAATTTATCTTGGTTTGGCACTTACATGATGTTAATTGCACGTGTTAAATAACAGGTTGGCATACATATAGCTAGTAAACTACACTGGATGATTTCATCGTAGGGCATTTGTTAAAAAGCAAAAGAGAAAGCACAAGGAGTGGGCTACAGTAGTGACCTGCGTTGAAAATATATTTGAGCTGTACCTACGTCTTTGATGGCGTGCACGATTTTTTAGCTAGTAGTCCACTCACTGCTGCGAATCAAAGGTGGGTTCAATGACCCATCCTGTCCCTAGAAATCTATGTTTTTGAGCGTTATTAGAAATCTCTTGAGAAAAGCTGGTCGTGATCGATACGAACCTTTAGCTAGAAATTAGGGTAGAAATCGATTTGTAGCAGGGACCACGAGGTGGCCAGTCACTAGAAATCAGTTTGTGCAAAAATAATTATAATCCTTTGCATATAAACTCGGACAAAAACAAATTGTGAAATACACTTTTTTGTTTTAGATTGTTTAGGGGCCCAAATGTTTACTATAAACTTTATACAAGTCAACAAAATAGAATAGCAAATGTTATCTACTCACAAGAGACTATGATGCATGGAAGAGAGGAAGGTTTGCGCTCAGGAATTTTTATGAAAAATATAGAAGATCCAAGGTATTGTTATCAACGACAATTCTAGTCTACGAATTAATTTTGGATAATTCATATTCGGGCCTTGCTACGGTACACCAATGACTTCTTAGGAAGTAAGATTTCAAATAAATCTAGACCCTTCAATTTCTGGACAGAGAAATTAGTTAAAGATAATTTTAGTGTGGCGTAATTAGGTGCATGATCACTCGATCCCTGTTAACCGGCGCACGCACGCATGCATGAGGTTCGATCATGCAGTAATAACAACATTTGCGTGTGCTTAATTATCTTGTGTGGGTGCTGATCAGCGCAAAATCGGTGCATGCAGCTAGGTTCATAAACCTAAATCATGTATGAAGGCTTTGAAAATTTGTGGCCTTGATCGGTAAATCATGCATGCAGTTCTGTGCCTTGAACAAAATTTGTACCAACACTTTCATGTTGAAGTTTCAAAATTTTGAATGGATTAACATACACACACCCCTCTGCAAATCACGTTGTAAAAAATGTTACAGTATGCATCACATGTGTGCATGTTGCCACATAGAGATCCGTCACCCGTGCATGCAGATATAGTTACACCAGGAGCTTTTTTTTCAAATTTCTAAAATTAAAATAGATAGATAAATATTTATTCTATTACCTTCTAAGAGGTTACAGTTCATTCCAACCACCTAGATCTACATAAATGGATGGTTCACAGTCATTTGGGAGTACCATAGCACTGTAAGAATTCTATGAATTAATTCTTGCACTAGCACCACTCTGTTCCTAATCCTTGTATGAATTGATGTCCGCATAGCTAATAAAAAGTCTATAATTACTAGTAGCAGTAAATAGGATGCTCAACTTCAATATGGTTACAACAACAACATAGCCTTTTGTCCCAAGCAAGTTAGGGTAGGCTTTTGTATCAAACAGAAATTCTAATCGGGAGACTTAGCAATGTCAGATGAAAGTCATTGGCAGAAATGCATGATTTTAAAGTTCAACAGAATACATGTAAGCAACTGGCAAACGTCTAAGCACATGCATGCATGTGTAATTTTGACTTAGCAATGTATTAAGATGAAAGTCATTGGCAGAAATGCATGATTTTAATGTTCAACAGAATAATGTAAGCAACTGGCAACGTGTAAGAACATGCATGCATGTGTAACTTTAGCCGCCACTTTTTTTTTTTTTTTTTTTTGAGAATCTTTAGCCGCCACATTCTAAATGTTGACACAGTCTATCTACAAAAACCAAAGGGTGTAAGCAACATGCATGCATGTGTAACTTTAGCCGCCACATTCTAAATGTTGACATAATTATACACTGTACAACACATTGGAGGCAAGATGTATGATTTATTGGAACTTTCATCGGCATCCATGGCAAGAATGCAGTCAATCAATAAATTAGACAGCTGCTATAGATGGCATCTGAACGAGTTGAAAAAAATACGAAATTTGCATCTCTACTAGACGCCTATCGATGATGACCACCTGTTAGACCTTAATAAATTTCTGAAGGCAGTAGGGACTGCATGGAGCGATTGGGGCGCGTCACTATCAGTCTATCATATTGTTCCAAAAGTCCAACCACATCAATTAGTACATGCTCGAAAAAAAGAGATATCTTAATTTAAAATTGGGTCAAACTACACATAGGAATGGTTAGATAAAAATTTAAATATTTTGCTATTAGAAAATAAAAGATACTTCTGAATTGAAATTGTTAAAATACACACTAGCTACAACACCGGTGGCTCACTTGTTTCTTGGGGCGGTTTCTTGGGCCATCTCAGTACATGAGTCGCTCTTGTAAATATACTCGGTGGGCTTCCCATAGAAATTATTTGTAGGGATGGCTCGATGGCCTCCAACAAATCCCATGAAACATTTATGGCCGCGTAAATTCATCATACGGTCATATTTCTTCCTCTCTATCCATTACCCCAAGTTCCTTTTCTCTTATTTTTCAGGGTTTACTAGAGCAGTCTCGGCCGTGATGGCAGAGCAGGCTACCACAAGGGCGTCGGTATTAGTGGCAGGTAGTGGCCGGCTATAGCGGCGGCTATTGCAACAGTGGCTGAGACGGTAGCGGCGGCGGTAGGCAGTTTTGTAAAACAACCTGAGTGTCCAAGAAGGAAAGGAACGTTAGATGTTTTAGTCATATGATACTTTCTCCTCACTCAACGATTGCCTTTGGGATCCGAACTCCAAATGGGGAAGGAACATTGTTGTTTGCGAGGTCTCGGTCATTTACATGGACCCACTTCTCATTCCATTTGTGGAATTTTTTTATTTATAAACCGTCCCCAACGAGAGAAAGGTTCATGTTTGAACATGATGAATCACTTCGTGCCGACCTGTTGCCCATAAACTTTCCTGCCTTATATGAGAATGGAAAATTGGAAGACTTTCTACATCGGTGGATGAAGAATCACGAACATAAGAATTTCTGGTTTAGCATGTTCCTAGAAAGAAGATTTTTTTCCATTCGAGAAACAAGGAGCACGACTGAAGTGGCTATACATACAAATCCATTTACGGATCTATATGCTCCGATTGGAACTGAAAGTTCCAGAACTGGCGGCTGGTATACCACCATCATGAAATTGCCTTTTATTTTTAGTATTTGTATAGGATTTCTGTTGGCTTCATTGGGAGGCTCGTGTAGTTTGTTACGTCAACTCCAGAAAGATAAGTTGCATTGGAATCAAGAAAGTTTCGTTCATAATTGCATAAAAGGAGTCAAAATAGTGGCTGCGGAGCGTCGAGGGTCAACATTGATATCGAATAACCCAATGGATCTCTATCCTCCTTTGAAACAAGTAGAAGTTCACTAGCCATCCCTTTCAAAAATAACACAAGGTAGGATCGAGATGAGAAGAATAGGACTCTTACTAGTATCATAACCTCTCGATGGGAGAATAAAACCATTAGATTAGTGGAAAGAAGAAATAATGGAAAGAAAGCAGCCATGGGTAAGCTTTAATTAATATAAATAAGTAGGAGTTACAACCTTTAAATTCGAGTGAAACGAGCCGTTGACTTAGTCAGAAATTTGACTGCCCTTTCACTATTATTCTTTTTTTCGAGTAATAGCGGAAGGAATGCCAAAGCCCATTTTAGTAGAAAGCAGCTACCCTTTTTTAGTAATGCGGAGTGACATAATCAATCCAATTCGACTGGTTGGTTCCCCTTATTAGTCAATTGCTTTTGACGTATCAGGTGGGAATGGGAGAGTCCTCTTTTCTTTCCGCAATGGAATCGGCTTAAGCTCGACCTTTTCTTTCATTTAGGGAAAATAAAATGGCATTTTTCTTTGTTTAGAATATCAAAAGACATCCCACAACCCGGTCTTAGGTTCAGACTCAGCTTTGTGGGAACTTCAAGAGAGAGAAGAGAGATCATAGCTTAATATCAAAGGTCAGGTATACCTGCCTACGTTCGGCATACGCATTCACTAGTTCCATTCGGTACCTTTCTATAGATGGAATCTCGATTCGACTTCAAATGCAGAGCAAGAATGCCGTGAGGGAGCCCTATCTCAAAAATGCAAGGCCAGATCCCACTTTCTTTAATCGAGCAGGCAAGGGATCGATCTATTCTTTTCAGAGAAAAGGTTTTCAAAAGATATCCCGAAGGGGTCTTAGGTAAGGTAAGGAGTGACAGCTCTATTCATAAGCTGGCTCTTTAAGGGAAGATAGGGCATCTCCTAAAATGTGGAAGTTTGGTGCTTAGAGATAGGGCCAGCACGCTTTGCTGGAAAGCAATAAGTCAACAAAACAAGGTAGGTCTATCCCCTAGGTTTCGCTCGACGACCCTGTATCCATTCTCGATTAAAGCACGGAGAGTTAGGTTTATTATCTCCAGTTTGATGCTATCTTCTCCACGACTTGGTTCTTATGGATCTCCTCCAGGTCCTAGGCATCTTGTCTCTATCGGTAGTCAAATCAGCACTTTGTCTTTGCCTGTCTCTGTCCATTCCTTCAACACTGATGGACTCGGAGTGGCATAACCCCTTTAAGAAGAAGCATAAGACCTAAAGCGAGGAGATAGAATAGAAAGAATGATAGCCAGTTCTTTTAATTTCAAGTGGGAAGAAAGCCAAGGATACGGTGGTGTGTAGGGTCTTTCAAATCAATCAGGAAAGCATGAGCTGAGAAGGAACACGACTTTCCATGCATTAACAAGTGGATCTACCAAGAATTGTTTTTTAGCCGTTACTTATTATATAATAGCTCGATCCGCTCATGCATATGATTACCTGCATGACCCAAGGAGCTACGGACTTCCTTCACATTCATTTGAGGAGGCAAGCGATCCTCAACTTTTGCTTTATCAACCTCAATTCCTCGCGAGGAAACCAAATGACCGAGGAAAAGACCCTCTTGAACCAGGAAATGACACTTCTCTGAAAGGACCAACACTAGGCCTAGAGGGGGGGGGGGGTGAATAGGGCCTGTTAAAAATCCTGAAAAATTCTTCACGAAAATGTCAGATGGTCGGATGATCCGACGCAGTCTCGGATCTTCCAGCTCCCTGGAAGATCCGACACTGTGTAGGATCTTCCGACACAGAGAGGAGACTAACTTCGAGATTCAAAAACTAACAAGCTATTCAAGATTCTATTTGAATACAAAGCTGCTAGATGAAGTAATTGAGCACCTAAGTATGATCTCTAAGGTCGAACAACACCTAGCACATGGATCGGGCACAAATAAGGTGAAGAACAACAAGAACAATAGCAAGAACAAAGAGACACAAGATTTGTTCCCGAGGTTCACTCCACAAAGGAGCTACGTCCCCGTTGAGGGGTTCACAAAGAACCGGGTTGTCACTAACCCCTTGCCTCCCTCAATCAACCACAAAGGAATATTGAGTCACTTACTATTGCTCTCACAAAGAGAGGGGAAATACAAACTTTCCGGTGCTCAAACCACAAAAGAATGGGAGCTACCGGCGACGCCTAACCGTCTAGGAGCAAAGCTCCAAGAGTAACAAACGTGGATCGACGAATCAAGATTGCTTCAACTGCTTCTTGAGATGAACGAATCAAAGCTCACAAGTGCTCAAAGCTCTCACACTCAATCTTTTCCTCTCACTCAAACCCTAGGTGAATCAATGCAAGAATCAAGCTTTGGGTGGAGTAGAGGAGTGCAATCAATGCTCTTGGAGTGTGTTTGGTCGTGGAGGCAGCAAGCCTTGAATGAGGGGGTGAGGGGGTATAAATCCCCAACCCCCAAAAACTAGCCGTTATGTGTTCTGCGAAGGGGTACCGGATCTTTCAGCGTAGGGCCGGATCTTCCGAGATTTGAATTTCATAAGGCTGAAACTCTGAAATATGGCTAAGTCTTGAAAGTTCCGACACAAGGGCCGGATGATCCGGTGGAAATTCCGATGTAAGTTCCGACGCAAGGTCCGGATTATCCGATGGAAAAAATATTAGAGACAGAGCCGCCCGGAACTTTGGGTCGGATATTCCGGTGGAAGTTCCGACGCCAGAGGGAGAGACGCAGAAACATGAAATTTGGCTAAGTGCTGGAAGTTCCGAAGCAAGGGTCGGATCTTCCGACGGAAAAATAATTCCAGACAGAGCTGCCCGGAACTTTGGGTCGGATCTTCCGGCCTAAGTTCCGGCGCCTGAAGAGAAGACACAAAAATCTTTCTAAGTGTTGAAAGATCCGGTGCAAGGGTCGGATCTTCCGATGGAAAATTAATTCCAGACAGAGCCGCCCGGAACTTTGGGTCGGATCTTCCGACCTAAGTTCCGACGCACAAAAAACTTGTGAATGGAGGGTTTTTGTGTGTTTGTGTCTCTCGTGTGTATATGTCATCTCAAGTATAAGCACTTTAACAACCTAAACTCATCAAGCACGTCCCCCTTGATAGTACGGTGATCCTATACTCAAATTCAAACTATAAAATAAATTTAAATCGTCCGATAGACTTTGTCACCATACGAATAAGAATTGGGGACCTTCCTTTCACCTTTCTTTTCTTTTCTTTTGATTTTATTCCTGCACAACTCATGCAAAGCATTATATCCAAATTTACATTGTCATTAATTACCAAAACTAGATTAAGTGCCTAGATGCACTTTCAATCTCCCAATTGAATACCAAATCAGCTTCAAGACAACGTTGTAGAACAATCTCAAGGTTGGCCAAACGGTCATCAAAATTCCGTTCATAGACCAAATCTGTTGTTGAAGATAGATATGATTCTATCATCGCCGAAAAGTCCCTGGGGCATTACAGAGACCAAATGGCAACCATGGGTAAGCAAATGTACCATAAGGACAGGTAAATGTTGTCTTATCCTAGTCCGACGGATGTATCAGAACCTGCAAGAAGGATAGAAAAATGAATCAGTGTTGACTCAAATCGTGGAAGGAGTATGGACACCATTAGTGATGCTTGGCGAAGATTTTGTGAATGTGGGTAGATCATCGCTGGATATCCAATATGTTCGATTGGTAGGCAAATCATCATCATGGATAAGCATGAGCCGCATCCCAGACAGGACACAGTATCACCACGTGCGGTGGCAGAGAAGAATAGAAGCATGAGGTCTCACTAATCAAGTGCGTGATAGGGTAGGAGCAGCACAGAGGCATCGATTTGGACCATGACAGAGCCCCGTTTGCTCGCCGATGTATTCTTTGTCAACATCATGGCGGCGGTAGGAGAAATGGTATGTGAAATGTGCAAGAATGTCATGTACAAACACGGAAAGAAGTCGACACCCGGACCCGGTGTCAAAAAGAAGAGAAAGAGAAAGAAAAAGAATACAACGGATGAAACTCAAGAAGTCGTCAAGGTGCCAATCAAAAAGATGTCTATCTTCTTCAAGTATTTGCCATACTGGAAGGAGTTGGCGGTACGCCATGCAATTGATGGAATGCATCTAGAGAAAAATGTTTTGTTAGTACAATCGTTTTTTTGGGGTTAACCGGGAAGATAAGGGATGGATTGAAAACACGCAAGGATTTGGTCGCACTCGGAATCAGAACAGATCTCCATCCAATAATCATAAATGGAAAAAAATATCTTCCTTCGGCTAGCTACAACCTCACATTTGATGAAAAAATCGCTATGTGCAAGTTCTTCCGCGGATTGAAAGTGCCTACTGGTTTCTAATCAAATATCATATCACTAGTTTCAATGAAAGATCTCACGATTAGTGACTATAACTCTCTTGATTGCCATATGATGATCTCAGTTTTTCTTCCTATTGCAATCCGGGCTATCAAACCAGTATTCGTCAAGATGGTTAGCACATGGATGCATTACTTCTTTAACACGATCTCTCATAAAAGTGGTCGATTGTTTAGAATTGGCTAGACTTCAACTATTTGTGGCCAAAACTCAGGCACAACTCGAGATGTGCTTCCCTCCATCCTTTTTGATATCATGGAGCATCTCATGATCCACATGGTCAATCAGATAGTGGAATTAGGGCCTATATACTTCCATCAGATGTGGACATATGAACGGTTCATGTCCACTCTCAATGGATATATGAGAAACAGCACATTCCTAGAGGGTTCTATGATGAAGAGCTACCATACAGAAGAGAGTACTGATTGCTGCATAGATTACATAAAAGATAAGAGAGCTATTGGATTACCGGTATCTCGTCATGAGGGGAGGTTGTTCGGAAGGGGAACCATTGGAAAGAAAAGATTCATCAATAGTGACAACAAAGAGTTGGAGAAAGCCCATTCTAGTATTCTACAACAACTCACATTAGTGGAGCCCTACATCGAAGAACACTTAAATGAGATCCGGTCAGAAAGTAATGGTGGTCGCTCGCCGGATTGGATCATCAAGGAGCACAAGCGCCGTTTCTCCTCATGGTTTCAGGACTATGAACGACACCAATTTGAAGGAAATTCAGCAGATGAAATAACATTAGCGAGGTTGGCTTCAGGACCATCAAGCAATGTCACATCATGGCAAGCATATGAAATTAATGGGTACATATTTTACACCATTGAAAAGGACAACAAGAGTGTGGCGTACCAAAACAGTGGTGTTCGCATAGAGGCTATTGACACATCCGGACAAACCGTAACTTACTACGATTTCATAGAGGAAATATGGGAACTTGACTATGAAGAGAATATTCGGTTCCCTGTTTTTCGGTGCAAATGGGTCAAACACCCAATGGGGGTTACAGTGGACAATTATGGGTTTACACTTGTGAATCTCGACAACGTCAGTTATAAAGATGACCCTTGGGTGCTCGCCGATCGTGTCGCACAGGTATTCTATATAACCGACCTTGCAAATGCAAAGAAACACATTGTTATATCTGGGAAACAAAGGATTCTTGGAGTAGAGGGTGTAGAGGACGTTGAGGATTACAATCAGTACGACGAATTGCAAGTGTTCAAAGAGCTAGAAACCAACATCAAGAAGATAGAAGGAAGCATAGACAAGTCCGAAAATCCATGGGCACGCAAGGATTGTGAAGGAAGATTTGTTAAAGGATAAACCGATGAAGTAAGCATGTACTTTTAGTAACTATGTTTGTAAGACTATTAAATATGTTGTGAAGGAAATTTTTATTAATTTTGTTGTAAGACTATTTGAAAATATGTTGTAAGACTATTAAATATGTTATGATTTTATTTAGGTGCATAATGATTTCAAAATGCCTTAAAGTTGTGAAGGAACTCTACCAAAGTTCCAAACTATAGTGATATGTGAAGGAGCTTGTCTAAATATTAAAGTGTTATGGCCATAGATAATTTTTATATGACCCATGGATAACATATATTAGTTTTGTACAAGTTTCAAACCTGCTTAAAAATTACTTTGCACTTAAAAAAATAAAACTTTATTGTCAAAGTATCTGTGCTGGTGGGCAGTTATGTGGCCCGCCAGCACAAATCATTTGACAATTTTTTATAATTTTATTTATGTGCATAATAATTTCAAAATGCCCTAAAGTTGTGAAGAAAGAAATGAATCATCCCTGATCCGTATAAAAAAATATGCATGACCAAAACGAATAAATATTTGGCATAGGTCCTTCACATATTATAACATAGCATATACTCTACCAAAGTTCCAAGCTATAGTGATACGTGAAGGAACTTTGCTAAATATTAATGTGCTATGGCCATAGATAATTTTTATATGACCCATAGATAGCATGTATTAGTTTTGTACAAGTTTCAAACCAGTTTGAAAATTACCTTGCACTTAAAAAATAAAACTTTATTGTCAAAGTATCTGTGCTGGCGGGCAGTGTTATGTGGCCCGCCAGCACAAATCATTTGACAATATTTTTATGATTTTATTTATGTGCATAATGATTTCAAAATGCCCTAAAGTTGTGAAGCAAGAAATGAATCATCCCTGATCAGTATAAAAAATATGCACGACCAAAACAAATAAATATTATGCCGAGGGTTGGAGAAGCAGTGGTCCTAGACTCAGCCGACTTCGACAAAAAAAGATACAGGGAGTTCATAGGCATTTTACAAAAGTAACATATTATTTAACAATAGATTCTATGTAAAATTATGTTACATTACTTACTTTCTGTCATTCTAACCTTAAAGTGCTTACAAGCTCCCTGTCCTCAAAGGCGGGCCGCACAATCCGAACAAGACAGACATTATGAAAATTAGATATCATTTTGATGTAAGAACACAACATCTTCATTAGTTATGTAATTACACACTTTTCATATATAGCATCTAATATATTAGTTTTTTAGAAGTGCCACAAGCAACCTTCAGGCTCCGTGCTATGTGGATACTACGTGTGCAAGTTTCTTAGAAACAGTGGGAGGTACCGGACGAACCCTGAAGATGTAAATTATATATGCCACTATACACTCATCCTATAACTAATCATGACATGAAAATAATACATCATACTACATTTTTTTCAGATGCCTACCATCCTGTGGCGACCTTCTTCTGAAAGTCTCGAGACCGCCTGTATGAGTCCCTGGATCAGTATGCTGATACGGATCCCATCACAGATTAATATCAGAAGTAGTGAATAGCGTATAAATAAAATAGTTTTATGCCGTTTAAACTAGCAGAGAGCGGGCGGGCGTTCATTCCTCCATAGGAATGAGCTGTAGCACATCATAGCTCTGGAGTCCTAAAGCTGTACGACAATGAAAGCAAGAGTGAGTATTCTGGATGGAATACTCAGCAAATCCCACAAATTTAATAATATAAATATATAAATTAAAATGAAAGTAAAGGTCGGTTCTGGAGGGGTATTTCCTCCTTGCTAGTCCCGATATCAAGTCCAGAACCCAGCCAACGACACTTCTGTCGCCCAGGTTCTCCATGCAAGAAAAGTAAAGGCTAATCGATGGGGACTTTGACTAAATGGACTCTATACCGAGAGTCATGGCTATCTAGATAGATTTTACACTCTGCAGAGGTTGTACTTATGTACCACGCATTCGGTCAGCCCACACCTTCGTCAAGGCGGTACTGACCAACGAGACTCGTACCCACTGGCGTCTATCTCTAGACAGCCAATCACTAGCTCTGTCCACGGGTGCTGCTAGGGCCTAAGCAGGGACCGCATATCCGTCCACAAAAGGACATCGACCCGGGTGTGGATGCATCATCAAAATAAAAGGGCATGCATCGCCTATGGGCCCTACTAGCCCTGTTTCATGCGACCCGTGCCGACCAGTCCCAGCCCTCTGTCTAGGGCTGTCTCCAGCATACCCATTGCCCACCGTGTCCTCTTGGGACAGTTTACTAGTGGTAGCTAGCTGGTGTGAGTCAAGGCCTCACATAAATAGGTATTCTCGAAGGCCATACCTTTTGGGCATGCGGGGTTGTACGGGCACTAGAAAGATTCTCCCATGAACTGGTCCTTAGCTCGATCAGAGTAGCTCTTAGGATAGGATTCCCTGATGAGGCTACCCTTCTACTCCCAATCTCAAAGCAAGATAACAACCTATCTCTACAGCGATGCTGGGCATACACTCATATTATGCCCGATATAGCCTATGCTGCAAGTATAGTAAAGTTTAGTGATTGGGTGATATTATTGGTGAGACTTGCCTTCATTGTCGGTCTTTAGGCGGTCCCTATGCGGGCGTATATCATATGTTGACCGGGCTGGGGCTTCTGGCACCTGGGATCCTTGGCGTCATGGCGGGGCCCGGTCATGCTACCGATAAAACATGGGAAATAATAATCAATACATCAATCAATGCCTATAGAATAGAAATAAAGAGGAGAGATAGATATTCTAGATTTACCTAATCATGAGGGATGAAGTGACGAATAATCCATTAATTTATAAATAATTAATGGATGTGCTGATGGAGTTTGGAAGGAAATTCCTGGAAAATTAAATGGGTAATTTCTTCAGAAATGGCCAAAGGATGTGATAATCAGTATTTCGAAATTATATAGATTTATAACAAATAATTCCCGGAATAACCGATATGGATTTCTAGAAGGTCCCTTATCTGGATGGTAGGGCCGCCTAGGGTTTCAGTGATGTTTGAGGGTTTAGAAAAGGTCTTGGTGTTAGGGTGGCCTGAAGAATGGTAGGGATAATTATTCTTGGAATTATCGAATACCCAAATAATTCCTAAATAATTATATTAATTATTTAGAAATAGATTTCTAAATAATTAAGGGATATTGGATTGTATTTTCAATAATATTCTTGAAAATTAATAATAAAATTTTTCGGGGGTATTATGGGCGGCATGACGGCTAGCGTTTGCTAATATCTGGGATTTTGTTCAGGGAACATAAGGGCTAGGTTTTACCTAGGGTTTTATTTGTGCGGCACAACGGTTATGAGGAGCTAGGTTTTAATAGCCGCAGTTTGTGGTTGGGTGGCATAACGGCTATACCGGGGGATATGTGGGGTTCGGAACTGGGCAGCATAACTGCTAGGTAGAGCTAGTGGTTTCGGTTGGGCATTATAACGGCTAGGGCGGACTGGACTGAAATATAGAATTGGGCAGTATTTTGACTAGATTTGCGAGGCGGCGTGCAGCGATGATGTTTAGTGGCGGGGGTTCGGCATTGCGCGGCCAGCCGAACTGGCATTGTCCACAATGCTAGGTTATGTAGCTAAAGCTATGCCGCTGGTTAGACTGTTCCGGGTGCAGAGCAGAGCAACAGTTGGCGCACCTTTCCTATTGTGTACGATATGGCTAAAGCCACGCCGCTGGTCAGACTATTCCTGGGCACACCTGGGAGCAGAGCAGAGCAGCAGTTGGCACAGCTTTCCTACGTGTACGTGGACGGTGTGATATGGCTAAAGCTACACCGCTGGTTGAACTGTTCTGGGCGTACCCGGGAGCAGAGCAGAATAACAGTTGACGCACCCTTCCTACGTGTAGGTTGGCGGCGCTACCGCAGCGTGTAGAGAGCTAAAGCTCTCGTGTATGCGTTAGTGCATGCATTTAGAGAGCTGAGCTCTCGTTTGGAACGAGAAGAATGGAGAGTGCTGGTCCTTTTATAGGCGCGAGCGAGGGAGAGGGGCTGCTGGCGCTGGCTTCTGTAGCGAGGAGGCAAGCGGTGCGTGGCGCGCATGCAGTGGCCGAGCGAGCCAGCCAGGTGAGCACGGGCGCCGGCCTGCAGGCTGGGGCTAGCTTCAACGTGAAGGAAGCAAGGCAGGGGGACGTGGAGCGCAGGCAACGGGGCTAGGGTGCGGCGTGGCTCTACGGCAGTGGCGAGAGGAGCAAAGCCCCTCATGCTCCGCTCGGCCTGGCCGTGGTCGGCTTGTGACCCGGCCGCAGACGTCAACACGGAGGCGAGGCAGCCACCCCCTGCGTGGCACGTCGGGGTAGGGTCTCCGTGCCGCGTGGCGACTGGCCGATGCGTGCTCTGGCGCAGGCGCAAAGCAGCGGAGCGGCGTGCTGCTGGGCAACGAGCAGAGAGAGGCGGCGGTGGTTGCTTGGCTCAGGCGTCGGCGCCGTGCGACTGCGGATGGCGGAGGCGAGGGTGAAAACGGAACGAGGAAGGAAGGAGAGTCACGGCAGCGAGGCTCCGGTCGCCGAAGGGCGGTTGCCAGCGGCGGCGCTAGGCCCTCGCGGCGGGAAGGGGTGTCGGGCCGGCAGGGCGGAGTTGGGCCGTGCGACCCAAGAGCGGGACAGGGAAGGAAACGGGCAGGCCGGAAGGAGAAGCTGGGCCGCGGGCCGGGGAAGGGGGCGCGTGAGAGGGAGTTTGGGGAGGGAAACTGAACTTTGTGGTTGGGCTGAAAAGGAAGATGGACCGAATACGGAGTTTTGGCTCATTTCTCATTTAAATGGTTTTTCCTTTGTTTAAACTTAAGTTTGGGTTTAAATTCAAACTGGGAATTTGAATTTAAATGGGATTTTGGCGTTGGGCTCGGAATGGACATAGATTTGAGGTATTGTTGAGGAGTTTGGTATTAATTTGAATATTAAACTTAAAGATTTAAAAGAGAAAGAGATTCGGAGGAATTTCATATTCCTTGGAATTTAAAGATTAGGGAAGATTTCTAAGGCACTCAAATGCATCACACATGACAAATTAAATGTATGGTTTTATTCATAAATAGTTTTTGAATATTTGGAGGAAAGGAAAGTGTCGGTGATATGATCTCCGGTAGTCTTCCACGGGGTAGCCCACAGAAGTGATTTGTATGTAGGGAAGATCGCAAAGATCGGAAGCGAGATGGTTAGGGTGGACAGACACAAGGATTTAGACAGGTTCGGGCCGTCGACTCGACGTAATACCCTACGTCCTGTTTTGGGGTGTTGTATTGCGTGGATTGTGTGTTGATGAGATGATCTGAGATGTCGTGATTCGTGGTTGTGTCGTCTCCTTTGGAGGGGGACCCTGCCCGCCTTATATATCGGGGAGGCAGGGTTACAAGTCGGTTTGTAGCCGATCCTATCTCTAAGGATCCTTTCCTTCTTTACAAAAACTCCTATTCTAATTAGAGCTTCTCCTTACGGGTCCTTCCTACATGCGCCGGCTTGTCCCGCACGTCATCAGGTCCAGAACGGTGGGCCGGGCCGCCCCCTATTGGAGGGCTGCCATGCCCTGCTCGTGAGGTACCCGGGGACTATATCCCTCACAGTAGCCCCCGAGCACTTCTTGGCCGATCGTTGGCTGTAATTGATCTGTCTTTTTCTTGCATGATCCGAGTGCTCCGCAACTATGCCAGAATGCTTGATCAGATTCCCGAGTAGTCTAAGACTTCATCCGAGTGGTTTCGAGGAAGATTTGAGTGCATGCTCAAACGTTCCTGAAAACGATTCTTCAATTGTAGCCATAGTGAGGGAAAGAAGTGCTCTTTTTCACGATGCGAAAGCGAAGTGTATACACTTAGCCCCCGAGCCTTGGGTAATTTTAGTATAAAATTGGCCAAGGGTCTTCAATTTTTCTCCATCAAAATCATGATCTTCAATGGCGTGCACCTCCTGGTGCACCCATTGGGTGTAGCCCCCGAGCCTTGAGCAGAGTAGAATAGTCTGGTCGAGGGTCAAAAATAGAATATTATAAAGCTCTTTTTGAACTTAATCCGTCAATGGCGTGCACCTCCAGGTGCACCGTTTGGGTGTAGCCCCCGAGTCTTGATTCGACTCGGCACCATCGTGTCAAGACTCTAAAAGCTGTGGATCCTGACTGAATCTTTCAGCCCCCATGCCTTTGGGCATGGATTTCGAACAATTTCCTCCTTTTAGGGCATTTTAATTTCCCCTTTTTAAGGAATCTTTTCTCAAGTTCTTTGAACTCGGTGTGACTCCCGAGTCGTGTCCCACGACCCAGCTTGACCATATGGTAAATCACCTTCTCACAAGACTTATACTTGTCAGCACTTGACCCAGATTTCCGAGTCAATTTAGCGATAGTATCGCATGCCTTACGTAAAAATCAATTGCAAGGTTGCAATATTAATTGCAAAAATAAGCCTGGCCGTCGACTAATTTTAGCCTCACGACCGAGTGGTTTCTGCTCCTGAGCATTTGCTCAGGAGCCCACGTAATTGTTAACCAATAGAACCAAAAGGTCATGTCATTATTTTAGCCTATCAAAGGCTTGAACCAGCCCATTTAGGCCCATCAATCCTGTTAAGCCCATTGTTTCCTAGGGAAACTAACGGTTGCCTTATGAAACCAGAATATCGCGAGATATCGCGACTCCAAATCGCATCTTTGAATTTAAAGCGACGCGACGTGCTAGCGTCGGTTAAGTTCCCGAGACTAGCATCGCGCCGCGCGCGGGAGGAACGGTTCATTCCATTATAAGCCATCCCCGCCGCAATCTTCTTACTTTCCTCGCAATTTGCCTTCACCGCATCGCCGTTTGTGTGTTCAATTCCACCCATTGGGTGTAATCCCGATGAAGAACTGAACCCAACTTTGATATGCAGGGTCGAGCTGCTTATGTATCAATCCCGCCGTCATTGAGACTGACGAGGCTGGCCCTTCTGGTGGTGGCAATCCTGCAAATTAATTTTTGTAGATAATCTGTAGTATTTGACAATAGCAATACTCTTGAACAATGTTTAATCCTTTGTTTGTATATAAGTTTTTTATGGAAGTGCTACTCCCTTTGTTTCTGCACTGGCCTTAATTTCTGAGTGGTTGACCTGTTACGGAGTAGATTAGCCTCGTTGGTCTTAGTCTCATGCCGCCGAGCTTTGTCGTGCGTGTAGAGCTTTGACTTGGCGAGTACTTTCCCTCACGATTTAAAGTTTGTTCCACTCATACTTTATGTGCGTGACGCGAAAGAGGAAATTCGAGTAGTAGATATAATGTAGATAGAAGATGAAATCAACTTTATTGATAACTCATATGACATTTATAATTCTGCCGAGTCGAAACTAGGGATGATTATCCACAAAAAACCGCTCGGGGAAAAATATCTTAAAGAATGAGAGATTAATACATAACTGGGTATGAAGTGCGGGTGATCTTCCCGAGTGAAGGTGATTGGTACTCCTGACCACTTAAGGTACTCGGTGACTCCCTGGCGTGCATGACATGTCGGTTGGTGAGCTTCTGCTGGCGCTTCGTCTCGAAACCTTCCGGTCCTCCGTAGATCATACGGACCACTCGGTCGACCTCATTGCTCATCGAGCATGCGCTGGAAATCTTCTGGAGTTATCCGGCCTCTGGGGCGGGAACAACTCGGATCCGAGCCACCCATTGTCTTTGGGGGAGTGTGCTCCCTTCTGCGATCCCGATCCCTGGGTGGGGAATGGGTCCTCCGAAAGGTCCGAGTCCTGGGAGGAGATCGGTCCCGTCGGTAGGTTCTGGTGCGCGGTGGAGTCTGCTCCTTTTGCGGGGTCGGCTGCCTTCGTGAGGGAGCCGCTCGTCTTCGCGACGGAGTCGGTCGTCGAGGCGGAGTACGACCGCCATCATTGCCGCGCCTTGGGCTACCGGAGAGATCAGAGTAATCAGTATACTCTGACTCCGTCGAGTAGCCGTTCCGGTTAGAGTTACGACGGGGATTCCCATGCTCCCGATCGTATTCTTCGCGACGTCGAACCTCTTCGCGGTCACGTTCCTCAGCGCTGCTGCGGATGACGTTCCTCGCGTCTCGGTCTCTGTTGATCGTGTCACGAAGATCTTCATCACGGTCCGATCCACCGCTGGTCCGGCGTCGAGACGGCCCGGACTCAGATGCGGCCGTACGTGATCTGCTCTGCATCTGGTGAACCTGGACGGAGGCGGCCTGCACGAAAGCCCTTACCTTATCCAGGCCTGGAGTACTGGGTGGTAGCCGACTGATCTCCTCGTCGATGGTGACGAGTTTCTGGACCGGCGTCTCGTAGACGTTGAATCCGTTGTACTCGAACATGTCGTCGCGCATCAGGTTCCGACTGTTTCTCCTGTCGCGTCGATCCCGATGACGACGATGGTCCTCCGAGAGTGGTTCTCGAGGTTGAGCGGTGCCAGATCCTGATGTGTTGGCCCCATGTGGTCGGGCGGCTCTGCGAGTCGCCCGATTGGCGTTGCGTCCTCGACGCTGATCCCTAGCTTCAGTCGTCTCTTCGGCCGGGGTGATTTCGTGCTCCGACACGGGGTTGGGTGGCGTCGCTGGTGCCACCATGTAGCAGTATGACCCGGCTCCTTCTTGCACGAGGTAATCTTGCTCGGACTCGGAGAGGTCGGTTGTGGGCGTGCCACGCTCCAAGCTACTCGGAGTCGATCCTCCGGGTGATCCTAACAGTTCCGGCTCCGTAGAGGAGTCGGACGCGGTGTAACCCTCTTGCAGGTCGTCCAGGATTGAGGGTCCCCGTGGGTTTGACTCGTAGGAGTCGCTCTCAGAGGGGAAATCATCCGCCTGGACGATCTCTTTCATCTTCTGCTGTTGGGTAAGCGCTCGGAAGCCGGGGGTCTGGATGGTGATGACCTCAGGGCTCAGAGCGCACGTCTGCTGAGCATTTACGCTCTGAGATGACTCGGCGACGCGACTCTCAAGAGCCGGATCGGAACCGAGTGGTTGCTGATCTGCTCCCGACTGGTTGGGCCTCGCGTTTTGCGATGGACTCAGCGGGGCAGAAACAGCGCGATCAGATGCGATCGGACCGGATTGGGCCGTGATGGCCGAAGTCGGCGCCAGAGAGGAAACCTCCGTGGCGGTTGTAGCTCCTGCCGTTTGGGTGTCCAAAGCGGCGGTGATGTTCCCGAACTGGATCTCGAATCCGTCGACGTCCGGGAGGTTGCAGCTGTCCAAGATCTTGACACGGTCCATCGGGCCACACCAAATTGATCTCGGCGATATCCCCTACCTGGCGCACCACTGTCGGTGATATGATCTCCGGCAGTCTTCTACGGGGTAGCCCACGGAAGTGATTTGTATGTAGGGAAGATCGCAAAGATCGGAAGCGAGATGGTTAGGGTGGACAGACACAAGGATTTAGACAGGTTCGGGCCGTCGACTCGACGTAATACCCTACGTCCTGTTTTGGGGTGTTGTATTGCGTGGATTGTGTGTTGATGAGATGATCTGAGATGTCGTGATTCGTGGTTGTGTCGTCTCCTTTGGAGGGGGTCCCTGCCCGCCTTATATATCGGGGAGGCAGGGTTACAAGTCGGTTTGTAGCCGATCCTATCTCTAAGGATCCTTTCCTTCTTTACAAAAACTCCTATTCTAATTAGAGCTTCTCCTTCCGGGTCCTTTCTACATGCGCCGGCTTGTTCCGCACGTCATCAGGTCCAGAACGGTGGGCCGGGCCGCCCCCTATTGGAGGGCTGCCATGCCCTGCTCGTGAGGTACCCGGGGACTATATCCCCCACATAAAGTATATTTAATTATGGAAAATTATAAAAAATACATATTTTTAAATGCTTTAAAATACAGGGTGTTACACATCCCTGCCACCAGCAATCGTTTGACCGATCGTCACATCGACAACATTTGCGCTGGCATGGCAAGGTTCATCCAACATGAGATTTTCCGTCACACAGGCTCGTTGCTTGACCATGATGGGTTGCTTGCTTTTGACGAGCACAAGTCTCTTAGCAACTGGATGACATCTAATTAGCTTATCAAAGAACAAATGATGTTGAATATTTTGTCTAAATATTATTATCAAGTACATTGTAACACTTAATGGTTGTGTATCTGGCTTGAACACCAGTCATGTTAATTGATGTGTCAATTATATAATTCTGGCGAGAAATTACAGTAGTCATGTTAAATGATGTGTCAAATTATAATATTCTGGTGAGAAATACTAATTAGCCGCTTAATTGAGTAAAAATAAATTTATAATGTATAATAATTAAAAAAACTGTGCTGTCAGGCCATTTAATAAGTCGCCAACACAGACGTAATCTCTGCTGGCGGCCAGTTGAGACGGCCGCCAGCACAGATAGGCATTTATGCTGGCGGTGCCTTATGTGGCCTACCAGCACAGATGCCATCTGTGCTGGCGGGAGAGCGCCCGCCAGCACAGATTCCATTTGTGCTGGCACCAGATTGCTGGCGGGCGCCATACCCGCCAGCACAGATACGATTTGGCCGCCAGCACAAATCATTACTGTCCTAGTGACATCTAAGTGTAAGTAACAGAAATAAAATAGAATAATTAGGAAAATATATTAGTATTGTCTAATAGGGAAGAACTTGTGGGTGCTTTATCGATTGGTTTTTCTCCCTACCTCACTAGTCGGTGGCATACTAGAGGAGGGTAGAACTTGAGTTTTAGTTCGCTTTAGGCCTTTGCCAGACCGGGTACACAAGTGCCGGTTGTGAGTCGTCAAATTTTCGTTGTACAATTGTCTTTGTTTGCTCACCCCAGCGAACGCTGTTCGGCTCAGGGACGTTGTACTGCTATCTGCTACTGCTTTTCTCTGTATGAAATATGTGCAATAGCATGTTTTCAAAAGAATCTTTTGAGATGACTTGACAGATAGCCACTGCACTGCTTCTTCATCCACGGGTGATCTCATATTAGTTTCACAATCTTTTAATTTATGCATAGGAAAAGGAATATTTTGAGTTGTATATATCAACAACAAACTCTTAGTATGAGAGGCATGCATAGAAATAAATTGTAAGTTATGAGGTGGTACTTCTCTCTCATCCGTATCATTAAAAAAAAACACATGTGACATCACACGAACTTCTGAAATGGATGACAATTACCAATGTGCCAATATTATACTGCAATGCATGCTAGAAATAATCTTAAGAGTGAGAATTCCATGTTATAGTTGGGGTCTCCTATCGAAATATATGCTAGCTTACTGTCATACGCCTGCGTGATCATAAAGTGACACTCCTGGTCGTTCTCTCGGCGTGCTGGTTGGTCTTGCCATGTGTCGTGGGGCATAGCGTTCTGGATGAGCCACTTGGTGCCCCACGCCCTCATCCACGGCGACTTTGAGTGCGGCGGCATCAATTTTCTCTGTGCACTGCCCATCCACGGGTGAAATCGAGCGCCACAAGTTGAGCCATTTCAGCCTTCCCTTCTTCCACGGTGATCCAGCCACCACTACTTCTGTCGTCTCGATCTAATTAAGCCTTCATCCGCATGAGCTTGACAGCTTGACCATCACCACGCTGCACTGCCGTCTCGGTCTGCACCTTCGTCCAGTCAAAAGTCACAGTTTCAGCCGTCTCGATCCGGATTTGCTAAATACCGCATACGCGGCATCAGCACCATCGCCGCACACACATCCTGTGTGGAGAGAACAGCGCGCAGTAGCCTAGAGAAATAAACTGCATTTAGCTGCTAGTAGTTCCTCGTGGGCCGGCCCCGCACACCTTTTGAGATCCAGACGCATTTACAGCCCGCAAGCATGCATGCAGCACCAAGGTCAGCAGCACGCGCATCACATAAAAGGCTGGTTTGATGCAATTTATTTTTTGTTTTCGCTTCTTTTCTCTTTCAATTTTTTATAACTGAATTTTGTATTCTATTTTTCTGTTTATTTTTCTTTTTTCCTCTTGTTTATTTTTATTTGGCTACTTTTGTTCTCATGTTTATTTTCTTTTACTATTCTTTTGTGACCGATTTTTCTCTTTCTTTATTTAAATAATAAAATTTATGTTCCATTCATACGATATTTTGGTTCCACAAGTTTATATGATTTGTTCCACTTTAACTTATGTCTATACATGAATATTGTTTCACTAGATAATTTGTTCCGCCAATTAAAATTTATGTTCCTTCTATATGATATTTTTGTTCCCCAAGGTTAGATAATTTGTTCTTATTGATAAAACAAAATGAATTGTTCCTCCTATAAAAATGTTTTATTTTTTAAAGTTTCAAAATATAGTCAAGTGTGGTCTAGTTTTGAGGCTTTCGTCATAAGAAATCTAGTGGTGCAATCGAAATTTGATTTGGATACTCGGTTTGTGAAATAGAAATTGTTTTTCAAAAATCCTTTTGTGGGGCCAGCTACTGTAAGAGTTGTGGGAGCTGCGCGCGACGGGTCTGGGTGACAGGCTGGCGGGGGTTGTCTGGTGCGGCGGCAGGAAGCAGGGTGGGAGAGTCTGCGCAAGCTGTTTTTCGAAAGCTGTGCGGTGACGCGCTGTTTACCGCATATGCGGTAGACAGTTGCTCCCGTCTCGATCTGCCCCTGCATGCACGGTGATCTCTACTACCGCCGTTTCAGCCCTCTCGGTGGTCTGCACCTCAGCTCCACCACTCGTTTGCCCCTTCATGTACGGTAATTCGACTGTGCATCTGTTACCAAAAAAAAAAAAAAACGCTTGCTTCTCACCTGCCTGACGAGTGCAAGACGGTAACGGTTGAGTGTGCATCTGCGCAAAAATCAAAGTACAAGTGAAAGATTTTATTGACAGGAATAGGTGCTCAGCCTAAGAGGAGAGAGGTGATAAATTAGGCAATCATATGCCTTTCACAAATTGCTTCAACCAAAATTAAATTAAACTATTTGGATGTTGTGTATCTATTTGGCTTGTAGGCAGGCTCGGGTGGGTTAGGTTTTGATTTGGTTTCTATGTGTTAGTTGTTGGATATCGGTTTGACCTCGGTCAACCAACAGACCGAGGATTTAGGGGGAGCGTATCTCGCCCCCCTAATTCGAGATAGAGTCCAACTAATCTAAGTCCGTTTTGCCTAGATCGGGAGGTAAAAATCTAGATAAGTACGGACTCGGCCCCGGGCCTACAGCGCGGACTATATAAGGAAAGGGTCCCCCACGGGTCCCTTCACGCCTAACGAGATTCCTCGTTAACCCTAATCCACCCACCGATCCCTAAGCGCGCTGGAAGGCCTGGAAGCTCGAGCCGTGCGTCCTGGGCAGTGTCGTTGGCGTCCTAAAGGCCATCGATACCCTCAGAAGACGCTCAAGGAACGACTACGCTACAAGCCCGATGAAGCTCTCGCTGCTACTACTTCGTCAGGCTGCACCGACGACATGGACAACTCCAGCGCCGGTATAAAGCCGAACTCATCTCTTTTTCCGCTTTAGTTAAGGTGTTAGATGTGATCTTGTTAGACTAGTATTGTTAGTTTAATATGCTAAGTATTGTTAGTTTGACCTAACATTAGTTAGGTTGTGTTTGTTTCGGAGACAAGGTGGGTTGGGTTGGCTCCAACCCAACTTTCTGGGTTGAGCTGAAACCATCTCGTGTTTGGATGAGAGGGTTAGGGCCAACCTAGTTTTTTGTTTGGTCAGAGGGGTTGAGAGATGTGGGTTGGATGACACATTGACACGGTTATCCGTGGGGCCCACTCGTCATTATGTATCTGGGGCCCACATGTCAACCTCACTTATTTTCAGCCGGTCCCATCTCTCACCCACGGGCCCGTGTCTCTCTCCAATTCTTATCTTCTTCCTCGTCTGACTCATGAAGAAGTCAGATGAGAGGCCATGGACGCTCTGCTGCGCCCGGCCGAGGGAGTTCCACCTGAGCCGGCCATGGCAACTGCCAGAGGAGGTCCGCCGGCCGCCGCGCCCCCAGTCTGCAGTGGCCGCCTTGTCACCGTCTGTTGGGTATGGAACCCCAGTACCCACAGAGAAACCACTCGAAGGAAGGAAATAGGAAGTCGAACTCCTACTAGGACTCTACTCTGTAATCCCACTAGGACTCTAACATTGTAAACTGACTGGTACTCCCACCCCTTAGTATATAAAGGAGGCAGGGGTGCGAAATACCCGATTGGTACTTTAGATCGTCTTTGTTTGCTCACGCCAGCCAACGCTGTTCGGCTCAGAGACGTTATACTGCTATCTGCCACTGCTTTTCTCTTGATGAAATATGTGCAATAGCATGTTTTCAAAAGAATCTTTTGAGATGACTTGACAGATAGCCACTGCACTGCCTCTTCATCCACGGGGGATCTCATATTAGTTTCACAATCTTTTAATTTATGCATAGGAAAAGGAATATTTTGAGTTGTATATCAACAACAAACTCTTACTATGAGAGACTTGCATAAAATAAATTGTAGGTTATGAGGTCGTACTTCTCTCTCATCCGTATCATAAAAAAAACATATGTGACACCACACGAACTTTTGAAATGGATGAAAAGTACCAATGTGCCTATATTATACTGCAATGCATGCTAGAAAATAATCTTAAGAGTGAGAATTCCATGTTATAGTTGGGGCGATCCTATCGAAATATATGCTAGCTTACTGTCATACGCCTGCGTGATCATAAAGTGACACTCCTGGTCGTTCTCTCGGCGTGCTGGTTGGTCTTGCCATGTGTCGTGGGGCACAGCGTTCTGGATGAGCCACTTGGTGCCCCACGCCCTCATCCACGGCGACTTCGAGTGCGGCGGCATCAATTTTTTCTCTGTGCACTGCCCATCCACGGGTGAAATCGACTGCCACAAGTTGAGCCGGCCATTTCAGTCTTCCCTTCTTCCACCGTGATCCAGCCACCACTACTTCTGTCGTCTCGATCTAATTAAGCCTTCATCCGCATGAGCTTGACAGCTTGACCGTCACCACGCTGCACTGCCGTCTCGGTCTGCACCTTCGTCCAGTCAAAAGTCACAGTTTCAGCCGTCTCGATCTGCCCCTGCATGCACGGTGATCTCTACTACCGCCGTTTCAGCCCTCTCGGTGGTCTGCACCTCAGCTCCACCACTCGTTTGCCCCTTCATGTACGGTAATTCGACTGTGCATCTGTTACCAGAAAGAAAACACACAAAAAAAAAACGCTTGCTTCTCACCTGCCTGACGACACTACGGGAAAACGCATGTTTGCCGTGTGCCCGCGGCTTTGCCGTGTGCCACATCACCGGCACATGGCAAACAAGCCTGTTTGCCGTGTGCCTGTCCACGTGGCACACGACAAACACGCGGCACAGGGCGGCCCGGAGATGCCACACGGCAAACAGCGGGGCACACGGCAAAGTGACATGTTTGTCGTGTGCCTAACGGCAGGCACACGGCAAACAGGCCGCCCGAAACGGCCATGTGCCGGGCCGTTAGTTTTGCCGTGTGCCCTGGGCCGGCACACGGCAAACAGGGTGCAAAAAATTTGAATTTTGGCTCTAAAATTTTTTTGCTAACTTCTTTATCGATGTATTATTCCATGTTAGTTTTGTGCATGTTTTCCGGTCTGTTTGCTATATTTAATCATTTTATTTCATTTGTTTTTAATTTTGCCGATAAGGCAAATTTGAACTGTAAGTGTTTTGAATAATGTAATGTAATGTTTGAAAAAATGTTATTCAGATTCTTTACACTAATATGATGTCATATGCATTAGATGGAATCAAATTTTGAATATATATTGCTCGCTTACCGTGTGCCCGAATTTGGGCTCGGTTTTAAAAATTCTATAAAATGCAAAAAAAGTCAAAAAATTATTTGGCGTGATGTCATGTTTTCATACGTAGAGGCTATGGTAAAAAATTGAAAAGGTTTCGAGCAAGTTGACGCATTGCCTCTTTACAAACCGAAACTTCTCGGGAGAAGATCCTAAGAGTTGTGAAAGAGATGTTGTGATTTGAAGCAACGTGATAATTGAAATTAAGTTTTACAATAAAACTTATTTTGTATAGTTTACATACACCTTAGACAGGTTCATGCTCAAATTTGGTTATTTTTTTGAATCCGTTTGATATTTTTAATTTTTTTTGTTTAGGCAGAAACACGTTTGCCGTGTGCTTTGCCGAGAGGCACACGGCTTAGGTTGTTTGCCGTGTGCCCTTGGGCCGGCGCACGGGAAAGGTGTTTGCCGTGTGCCCCTGTGCCCAGATCCACGGCACACGGCAAACAGTTTTAAAATTTAAAAATTAAAAAAAATGTTTGTCGTGTGCCCTGGATCTGGGCACACGGCAAAACAGCACGTGTGCCCAGATCCAGGGCACACGGCAAACTCCCCTAACATTTAGCCATTTCGGCCCACCCACACGCGCACACACGAAGACACACATGCACATAGCTCCACGCGCCGTGCCGCCGCAGCTCCGCCGCGCCGTCGCTCCCCTGCACGCGCCGCCGCCGGCCGTGCCTCCCTCGGCCGCCCCGTGCACCCTCTCGGTATGCATGCTTCGCCTTCTCGCTGTTTTATGTTTGTAAATTTTGAAATATTTGAGTTTGTTAGAAATTGTAGAAGTGAATTCAAGATAGTAGTTTGTTAGAATTGTTAGAAGTTTATGTGATGCTCGGCCGTTGTGCTGTTGTAATGCTCGGCCGTGGTGTCGTTGTGTATGTGATGCTCCATTTGTTAAAATTGTTAGAAGTGTATGTGATTTTTTACAGGTTTAGCTAACCTCACTGTGTAGGGGAGGTGCTGCCAAAATTTTTTTATTTGGTTTTTTGATGTGCAGAAGCCACTGTCCACGGGAGCCCATCTCCGCCTCGCCGCCGTTGATCCTCTAGGTGAGACTTGTGGCTTCGGTGGTTAAAGCCTTGTGTCCAGCCATCGAGATGTGACTTATAATGTGAAAGACTTAGAATTACTTGAGAAACTACGATTAGGCAACGACAATGATTCTGACAACGAACCTCCTTTGGAGCACGGTGTTGAAGATATGGACACGCATGATAGCGATGATGAGACATGTGATCCAGCTAATGTGGATCATGATGACTATTTCGAATTCGTGTAAGATATGCGTACTAATTTATTTTAAATCTATATTTTCAGAATTTATTTTTTCATACGCGTGAATTTATTTCTACTACTTGTTCTTACTTACTCTTTGTCATTGCAGGTGATTGAGCAAATATGGTGAGGGCGGCAGAAGTGTGATGAGGTCGCTCAGCTCTATCCTTGGGAAGGGTAGCACTTCGGTAGGGTCCTCCAAGGGGACCAGCAGGGGAAAAGGGAAGGGTTCAGGGAGTTCGTCGGCGGCTGAAGGTACTTACACTTGGTCTTTTTAATTACAGTGGTCTTTCTAATACCTATACTTACACACAACTCCTTTTAATTACAGTGGAGAGACCGCGGAGGAGTATTCACAGGAGGGCGCCCTCGCCTGTAACCTCTGCGCACAGCTCTAGTGCGGAGGACAACCGAGAGGAGGATGCGTACCAGGGGCAGCAGGACGAGGAGGCGGAGCAAGAGGAGGGGGAGGAGGAGGTGGAGCAGGAGGGGGAGGGAGAGGAGGAGGAGGAGCAGGAGGGGGAGGAGGGATCGGAGGGAGGCGACTAACCAAAAGTTTGGTTGCGAGGCCCCTCTTCCCTCTCGAGACGACCCATACCTATGGCTCAACGGCCGGTTATTGCACCCGACCCTCCCAGGTAATTAACTTGACATGTTCTTACTAATGTTTGTTCTCATGTTTTTATGGATAATTAAAACTAATAAAGTTGCTTTTTTACCTTTGACAGGGGCTTTGAGATTGAGGAGCCAAGTGTTCACTCTCGCCTTCCTAACGGCATTCTGGGCTAGCTTTGCAGGATGCGCTACCCTGGCACCATAGAGAAAGGGGGCCGTGAGCAGTCGGCGTGGTCGTGGGAGGACTACGCGACCACCCAGGACTTGGAATTAGATGAGAATGGACAGGTGTATGGGAGCAAGGCGCGACAGGTGGTGACCGAGCTGTTTGAAAGTATTCTTCATATTACATTTATCAATACATCGCATTCATCAATCATTTATTAAATTACTAATACATCATGTGATTTGTGTAGGAATTCTACAGGCAGCTGGATGGAACGATGAACCAGGCGATCCAGGTGGCTGACACGGCCTGCCGCAAGCTGGTGGCCGATATGTGGTATGAGACGAAGCTGTGTGCCATCATACAGTGGTGGGATAACTTTGGGCCTAGACGCGAGAGGCGGAGCGTGCCGAAAGCGGAGGCGAGAAGAATGATGCTGGCAAAGGAGCAATTTCTACAGGTAAATGTTCAACATTTAATTATTTGATTAATTACACACAATTTTATTTTTATATGTCGTACTTGATGGCGTGCAGGTGCCTCCATGGTGGCTAGCTAACAATGATCGGTGCTGGGGTATGGTGGTGGACAAGTGGTTGATGGAGGGTTTTACGGAGAAGAGTGAGGGTGGTCGGGTGCGGCGAGGGATGATGCCAGGATCATCACACCACCAAGGCAACCGCAACCTCAAGGGGTACAGGAAAAAATGGGTAGGCGTATTCATTTATTAATTCCAACGCTAAGTTCTGCAGAATTTCTAATAAATTTGCTTTTTTCCGCAGTCGGAGGCACATGGCCAAAACATCAGCATCCTCGGGGCCTATGCTTGCTCAAAAAAAGGGAAGGCGACCTCCGATGTCAGGTACAACCCAGATGACCCCCCTCGGCATACAACAACTCCTCTGTCCACAGCCGCCTCAGTAACTACGTCGAGATGGCAAAGGCGGTGAGGGGCCGGATTTCGATCCACACACGGAGCCCCTTGATGGAGAGGTCGTCATGAGGATGGGAGGAAGCAAGAAGCATGGGCGGTACGTTACTGCTGACTGCGTGATCGACACGGCTAGTACTCCCACTCTCTCGCAGCTTCGTGCTCGGCGAACCGACTCCACACCCCCTATACGCCAGCGGCAAAGCGCTGTACAGATACAGATGGAGCAATTCAAGGTTATTTCAGTTGCACTTGTCGTTCATTGAGTTTTACACACGTTAGCTTTGTATTCTAACCCATGCATCATATTTTGTAGGCCCAGATTGTTGGAGGTACGACCATGGGCCCACAGGGACACATGGATTCTCCAGACAGAGTCGTACCAGGCGTGAAGAACAAGAGTAGAGTACTGCAAGGACTCTTCTCGTTATGGAAACTAGTCGTATGACTTGTAAACTACTCGGATTGGCTTGTAAAGCACTCTCCGAGTAGTAATTGGTTAGGATTCTACTCGAAACCGACCTTGTAACCCTGCCCGCCGTGTATATAAGGCTGGGCAGGGACCCCCTCCAAGGAAAACCAAGTCTCTCAACAGAGAAGACGATCTCATCAATACCAATCACCACACAGGACGTAGGGTATTACGCCTTCTAAGCGGCCCAAACCTGTCTAAAATCCTGAGTCTCTTAGCCTTTGCGTTCCTGATCTCGGCGAAACCCACCTGAAACTCTACTACCTCGGGATACCCCTCGGTAGGATTGACGGTAGAACACCGACATCTGGCGCGCCAGGTAGGGGTTTTCCTCGAAGATCCCGTGGAGAACACAATGGTGACCTACATTCAAGCTGAAGCGCCTCAGGAGGGCACAAAGTTTCACTTTGGCTCGTGGGTCTACGTCGCTGACGGCTCGGGTGGCTTCTACAGCTTCATCGAGACACCCACGAAGTTGAAGCAGGAGCAAGCGCCCATCGTGGAAGATTTGGCTGAACAACTCGGCGAGATCACGCTCGCGGACCTCATCTGCGGGCAAGAGTCCGAGTCTATCATGACTACGGAGAAGCAAACAACCCTCCCACCCCAATTCCCGTTCGGACTCCGTAATTCGACCCACGCATATTGTGAGGCGTTACGGAGCCAGTTCGAGTCCGTCATGGACTCGAAGCGGGACGTCCCAGTCCGAGTCATGGCAGGACACGCCAACTCTCTGAGCCAAGCGGTCCCTGAATGCCACTCGGACTCGGACGAGGAGACACTACAAGACGATGGCGAACACGACCTCATGATCTACGCCACGCCTGAAGAAAGATCAGCCTACCAAAGAGACAGGATCCCACGGGACGTCTACGAGTCCCGCCAGATCTTTGTACTCTTTGGGTCTGAAGCTACTGACGACCTGCCGTTCCAGCACGGCACACCGCTGTTGCCAGAAGAGGAAAGCTCTACGGAGCTCGTCACCCCAAGCTCCAGCGACTCTGTCGAACCCAATCGACAAGTCTTCATGGCTGGCGCAGCAGCAGCTGGTGACGTCGACAACGACCCGTGCTACGCTTTTGAGCTAGAAGGAGATATCTCTGCAAATGAAGACGCACCCGCTGGCGAATCCGCCCAAGCGGCCATGGACAGAGAAATCCGGAACAACAGGAGGGCTTAGCGCCGCCTAAACGCTCGCAATCACGTCATGGCTGGATGCAACCTCGCTCAAGAGTTCGCGCGAGTGGCACGCTACGACTCTCCTATGGCTAACGCCATGGAGATTGCCTATCACGTCCGCAGCCTGCCAAGAACCCCAGAGACAGCAGCTGCACTCGAAAGGATCAACGACATGATCCGCACTCTCGACAAGGCCATAGCCGCCGCACCATCGCGTAGCGAAGAAGTCGAAAGCAGCGGACGTCAACCTCCTCGCGACAAGCATCGTCCACCAAACCCCAGCCGACTGGGAGAAGCCAACCGCGCAGAAGGTGCACCCCCACACCGACCAGAGGATGATCGTCAATGAGGCGGAGGTACTCATCGCAACGACGCTGCCACGTCATCCCACAGGCCGGCACACAGTGCCGACCTCCGGCAAACCATCAACGCCAATCGCGGCGCGCGCTCCATCCTTGAATCCAAGAGGCGTGATGAAGCCCGGGGGTACAGGGAAGAAGATGACGAGTACCCAATGTTCTCCAGGGACATCCGGATGGCAGTTTACCCGCAACCCTTCAAACCAGTCGGCTTCAAGAAGTACGACGGCAAGACCTCCCCTGGGTCGTGGCTGCGCATCTACTCTACGGCTATCGAGTGCGCGGGTGGCAACACTGCCATCAAGTGCAGATACTTCCCAATGGCACTCGAGCCCGCTCCACTCACATGGTTCGAAAACCTGCCATGACGCTCCATCGACTCCTAGGAATGCCTAAAGAAGATCTTCGTGTCAAACTTCCAAGGCACATACAGTCGCCCCAAGACTCGACATGACCTCGCCATGTGCAAGCAGCACAAAGGAGAAAGCGCGCGCGACTACATGCGCCACTTCATGGAAATCAAGACTCTGGTGGTGGACGTTTCTGATTGCGACTGCATCGACTTATTTCAGAACGGCATCACCAACAGGTTCTTTGACAGGCAATTTGGCCTGCATCGTCCAAGGACTCTAGACACCCTGCGTGACCAAGTCGAGACATGGTCTGAGCAAGAAGACCGCGACCTCGAGATATATGGCCCTCCCTAGGGTAGGGAGAGGCAAAACAACAAAGGCCAGCAGGGCTTCCAGCACAACAAGCGCAAGCCAGACGACACAGTCGCAACTCTGGAGACTAGCATGCGAAGCCAAAAGAAGAACTATCCCGGCAAGAGCGACGTTGAGAAGATCATGGACAGGCCGTGCCCAATGCACCCAAAGCATAAGCACACCATGGGCCAGTGTTATGATCTCCAATGCATATACACCAAGAAGGATTGAGAGAACAAGGACAAGAAGAAGCCGGCAAGGGAACCACTCGATCCTGAAGCCAAGAACAAGGACAGGGCCGACGACGAAGATGAAGAAGACAACGAGGACCAGACGCCCAAGTTCCAGAAGCCCAAGAACGTACTCTGTGGGGGATATAGTACCCGGGTACCTCACGAGCAAGCCTGGCAGCCCACCAAAAGGGGGCGGCCCGGCCCACCGTTCTGGACCTGATGACGTGCGGGACAAGTCGGCGCACGAAGGAAGGATCTGAAAGGAGAAGTTCTAGTTGGAATAGGAGTTATTGTAAAGAAGGAAAGGATCCTTAGAGATAGGATCGGCTACAAACCGACTTGTAACCCTGCCCCCCGATATATAAGGCGGGCAGGGACCCCCTCCAGAGACAACGAAATCTATCAACACACAATCCACGCAATACAACACCCCAAAACAGGACGTAGGGTATTACGTCGAGTCGACGGCCCGAACCTGTATAAACCCTTGTGTCTGTCCATCCTAACCATCTTGCTTCCGATCTTTGCGATCTTCCCTGCATACAAATCACTTCCGTGGGCTACCCCGAGGAAGACTGCCGTAGATAATATCACCGACAGTGGCGCGCCAGGTAGGGGGTATCGCCGAGATCAATCTGGTAAGCTTGATGGATCGCGTCAAGATCTTGGACAGCTGCAACCTCCCGAACGTCGACGGATTTGAGATCCAGTTCGGGAACATCACCGCCGCCGCCTTGGATACCCAAGCGGCAGGAGCTACGATCGCCACGGAGGTTTCCTCTCTTGCGCCGACTTCGGCCATCACGGCCCAATCCGGTCCGATCGCATCTGATCGTGCCGTTTCTACCCCGCTGAGCCCATCGTAGAACGTGAGGCCCAACCAGTCGGGAACAGATCTACAACCACTCGGTTCCGATCTGGCTCCTGAGAGTCGTGTCGCCGAGTCATCTCAGAGCGTAAACGCTCAACCGACGCGCGTCCCGAGCCCTGAGGTCATCACCGTCCAGACCCCCGGCTTCTGCGCGCTTACCCAGAAGAAGAAGATGAAGGACATCGTCCAGGCGGATGATTCCCCCTCTGAGAGCGACTCCTACGAGTCAAACCCACGGGGACCCTCAATCCTGGACGACCTGCAAGAGGGTTACACAGCGTCTGACGCCTCTACGGAGCCGGAACTGCTAGGATCACCCGGAGGATTAACTCCGAGTAGCCTGGAGCGTTACACGCCCACATCCGACCTCTCCGAGTCTGAGGAAGATTACCTCGCGCAAGAAGGAGCCGGGTCATACTGCTACATGGTAGCACCAGCGACGCCACCTAACCCTGTGTCAGAGGACGAGGTCACCCCGGCCGAAGAGACGACTGAAGACAGGGACCAGCGCCGAGGACGCAATGCCAATCGGGCGACTCGCAGAGCCGCCTGACCACACGGGGCCACCGCATCAGGATCTGGCACCGCTCGACTCCAGGAACCACCTTCGGAGGATCACCGTCGTCATCGGGATCAGCGCGACAGGAGAGGCAGTCGGAACCTGATGCGCAACGGCATGTTCGAGTACAACGGGTTCGACGTCTACGAGACGCCGGTCCAGAACCTCGTCACCATCGACGAGGAAATCAGTCGGCTGCCACCCAGCACTCCAGGCCTGGATAAGGTAAAGGCTTTCGTGCAGGCCGCCTCCGTTCAGGTCCACCAGATGCAGGGTAGAGCACATACGGTCGCTTCTGAGCCCGGGCCGTCTCGACGCCGGGCCAGCGGTGGATCGGATCGTGATGAAGATCTTCGCACCACGATCAACAGAGATCGAAATGCGAGGGACGTCATCCGCAGCAGCACCGAGGAGCGTCATCGCGAGGAGATCCGACGGCGCGAAGAATACGATTGGGATCATGGAAATCCCCGTCGTAACTCCAACAGGAGCGGCTACTCGACGGAATCAGACTACTTGTGGGGGATATAGTACCCGGGTACCTCACGAGCAGGCTTGGCAGCCCACTAAAAGGGGGCGGCCCAGCCCGTCGTTCTGGACCTAAAGACGTGCGGGACAAGTCGGCGCACGGAGGAAGGATCTGGAAGGAAAAGTCCTAGTTAGAATAGGAATTATTGTAAAGAAGGAAAGGATTTTTAGAGATAGGATCGGATACAAACCGACTTGTAACCCTGCCCCCCGATATATAAGGCGGGCAGGGACCCCCTCCAAAAACATCAAGTCTCAGGACGAAATCTTTCAACACACAATCCACGCAATACAACACCCCAAAACAGGACGTAGGGTATTACGTCGAGTCGACGGCCCGAACCTGTATAAACCCCTATGTCTGTCCATCCTAACCATCCTGCTTCCGATCTTTGCGATCTTCCCTGCATTACAAATCACTTCCGTGGGCTACCCCGTGGAAGACTGCCGGAGATAATATCACCGACAGTGGCGCACCAGGTAGGGGATATCGCCGAGATCAATCTGGTAAGCTCGATGGATCGCGTCAAGATCTTGGACAGCTGCAACCTCCCGGACGTCGACGAAGTCGAGATCCAGTTCGGGGATGTCATCTCCGCCGCCTTGGATACCCAAGCGACAGGAGCTACGGACGCCACGAAGGTCTCTTCTCTGGCGCCGACTTCGGCCATCACGGCCCAATCCGGTCCGATCGCATCTGATCGTGCCGGCTCTACCCCGCTGAGTCCATCGCAGAACGCGAGGCCAGACCAGTCGGGAACAGATCTACAATCACTCGGTTCCGATCCGGCTTTTGAGGGTCGCGTCGCCGAGTCATCGCAGAGCGTAAACGCTCAACCCACACGCGTCCAGAGCCCTGAGGTCATTATTGTCCTGACCCCTGGCTTTTGCGTGCTTGCCCAGAAGCAGAAGATGAAGGACATCGTCCAGGCGGATGATTTCTTCTCTGGGAGCGACTCCTACGGGTTAGATCTTCTGGGACCCTCAATCCTGGACGATCTGCCGGAAGGATACACAGTATCCGATGCCTCTACAGAGCCGGAACTACTAGGATCACTCGAAGAACTGACTCCGAGTAGTTTGGAGCGTTATACGCCCACATCCGACTTCTCCGAGTCCGAGGAAGACTACCTCGCGCAAGAGGGAGTCGGGTCATATTGCTACATGGTGGCGCCAGCAACGCCAACCAATCCTGTCTCAGAAGATGAGGTCACTCCAGCAGAGGAGACGACTGAAGCCAGGAATCAGCGTCGAGGACGCAACGCCGGTCGGGCGACTCGCAGAGCCGCACGACCGCACGGAGCCACCGTGTCAGGATCTGGCGCTGCTCGACTCCAGGAGCCTCACTCTGAAGATCATCGTCGCCAACGGGATCAGCACGACCGGAGGAGCACCCGGAACTTGATGCGCGACGGCATGTTCGAGTTCAACGGATACGACGTCTACGAGACGCCGGTCCAGAACCTCGTTACCATCAACGAGGAAATCAATCGGCTGTCACCTAGCACTCCGGGCCTGGAGAAGGTAAGGGCTCTCGTGCAGGCCGCCTCCGTCCAGGTTCACCAGATGCAGAGCAGAACGACCACGGACGCTCCTGAGCCCGGTCCGTCTCGACACCGGGCCAGCGGCGGATCGGGTCGTGATGAAGACCTCCGCACCACGATCAACAGAGATCGAGATGCGAGGGACGTCATCCGCAGCAGCACCAAAGAGCGCCACCGTGAGGAAATCCGACGGCGCGAAGAGTACGATCGGGATCATGGAAATCCCCGTCGTAACTCCAACAGGAGCGGCTACTCGACGGAGTCAGACTACTCTGACCTCTCCGGTAGCCCAAGACGCGGCAACAACGGCGGTCGCACTCCGCCACGAGTACGAGTGCTTCCACCACCCAGGCGACCGACTCCGCTAAGAGAGCGAACTCCACCGCACAGCAGGACCTACCGACGGGACCGAACTCCACCCAGGACTCGGAACTATCGGAGGACCCGTTCCCCGCCCAGGGACCGGGATCACAGGAGGGACAGCACACCCCCAAGAGCAGCTGATGGATCGGGTCCGAGCGATTCCCGCCCTAGAGGTCGGATCGGCGGATTCCAGTCGTTCACCGAGCGCTTAAGAAGCGTGACATGGCCCAGAGGCTTCAAGCTGTCGGATATCGACAAGTACGACGGGAAATCTGACCCATCTCAATGGCTTCAGATCTACTACACCGCCGTACAAGCGGCCGGCGGCGACGAGGACGTGATGGCAAACTATCTTCCCATCATGCTCTCCAAGGACTGCCGCAACTAGCTGGCAGGACTCCCGCAGGACGCCATCGACAACTGGGAGCAGCTTACCGAACTCTTCATCGGTAACTATCTCGGTACCTGGGAAAGGCCCGGGAGCAAGCGGCTCCTCGGTCAGATCAGGCAGCGCAAGAACGAGACCCTGCACGACTTCGTGCGCAGGTTCTCAGAGAAGCGCAACTCCATCACGGATGTCACGGATCAGGAGGTGATGACCGCCTTCCAGAATGGCATCTCCGATGGAAGATTGATCCACAAGTGGACTCGGAAGGCACCCGCGACTGTCAATGACATGTTCCGGGTCGCTAGCACGTGGGCAGACGCGGAGATCGCAGAGAAAGAACAACTCAGCGAGCTCAAAAATCGCTGGGAAGAGGAGAACAAGACGACCTGCAAGCACGACCGCCGCGAGGACAAAGACCGGCACGACGACCATCGTCGCAGCGACAGTCACCCTCGCAAGAAGAAGAGCGAGGGCGATATGGTCGCCACTCTGGACCGGCCCAGAGGCCGGGTAACTCCAGAAGATTTCCAGCGCATGCTCGATGAGCAATGTCCATACCACAAGCACAAGCACTCGGCACGAGAGTGCTACGGGCTCAAGCGAGCCTTTACTGGGGGCAACAGAGGCCCTCCCTACAGAAAGAGGAACGATGGTTCCCCACGAGAGGACAGGCGGACCGACGAGCCTGGCGACGACTTCCAGGAGGCTGACCGAGTGGTCCGCATGATCTACGGTGGGCCGAAATTTGAGACGAAGCGCCAACAGAAGCTCACCCACCGCCAGGTCATGCACGCGAGGGAGCCACCGGTACCTGAGTACCTCAAGTGGTCGGAAGTTCCGATCACCTTCACCCGGGAAGATCACCCGAGCTTCATACCGAAGCCCGGATCCCACGCCTTGGTAGTAGCTCCGACGATCCGCAACGTTCAGCTCACCAAGGTACTAGTCGACGGTGGCAGTGGCCTGAACATCCTCTTTGCCAACACATTGAAGGAGCTCAGCCTGACCACTCTCGACCTGCGTCCCCCCCCCAATCCGCATTCTACGGTTTGATACCGGGAGAAGGGGCGGAACCACTCGGGCACATCACATTGCCCGTTACCTTCGGAGACCGGAACAACTACCGGACCGAGCATATGCAGTTCACGGTGGCGAACTTTGAGACTGCATATCACGCCATCCTCGGGAGACCATCGCTCGCCAAGTTCATGGCGATCCCTCACTACGTCTACTTGCAGCTCAAGATGCCAGGACCCAAGGGCGTAATCACCGTCTTGGGGGACATCCGAGTCGCTTACACATGCGAACAGGAGACCCTCAACGCGGCAGCTGCCCTGGACATGTCGAAGCGCATGACGCAAGTGCTGGCTGCATCGCAGGAGGTGGACAAGGACTCCCTAGAGATCCCCGCCAAGAGGCCAGCAAGAGAAGCCATCACGCCAAGCAAGGAGACGGAGCTGAAGAGGATCTCGCTGGACTTGGATGACCCGAAGAAGACGGCCATCATCGGGGCAGAGTTAGACCCCAAATAGGAAGAAGTGCTCGTCAAATTCCTAAGGGAAAACGCCGACATATTCGCGTGGAAACCATCCGATATGCCAGGTGTCCCAAGGGAACTTGCCGAGCACTCCTTGAAGGTCAATCCGACTGCAAAACCGATCAAGCAGAGGCTTCGTCGATTCGCGCAGGACCGCAAGGAGGCGATTAGGGTAGAGATTACAAAGCTGTTAGCTGCTGGTTTTATTCAGGAGGTGTTTCACCCCGACTGGTTAGCTAACCCAGTTCTTGTAAGAAAAAAGAATAATAATGATTGGAGAATGTGCGTTGATTACACAGATCTCAACAAAGCTTGCCCTAAAGACCCCTTCGTTCCCCCCCGCATCGATCAAGTCGTTGATTCCACGGCAGGCTCCGCCTTGCTCTGTTTTCTCGATTGCTACTCAGGCTATCACCAGATAGGCCTAACACTGGAAGACCAGATCAAGACCGTGTTCATCACGCCGTTCAGCGCCTATTGTTACAATACAATGGCCTTCGGTCTGAAGAACGCAGGCGCAACCTACCAGAGGACAATCCAAGCATGTCTGGATCAATTGATTCCAGACATAGTAGAATCCTACATCGACGACATCGTTGTCAAGATCATGAACCCCGAGGACATGATAGAGAACCTGATAAAGGTCTTCGAACGCCTACGTAAATATCGGTGGAAGCTCAACCCGGAAAAGTGTGTCTTCGGAGTCCCCTCAGGTAAACTACTCGGCTTCATGGTCAGCAACCGCGGCATCGAGGCAAATCGCGAGAAGATCACGGCCATCACCAAGATGCTACCACCAACCAGTCAGAAGGATGTGCAGAAGCTTACTGGATGCATGGCAGCGCTCGGTCGTTTCATATCACGACTCGGCATCCGCGGATTGCCGTTTTTTAAACTGCTCAAGAAACAGGATAAGTTCGTGTGGGATGATGAGGCGAAGCAGTCTTTCCAGGAACTCAAAGATTACCTGCAGAGTCCGCCCATCCTCGTCCCACCTCAACCAAGAGAACAGCTTTACCTCTACATCTCTGCTACTCCCCGAGTGGTTAGCACGGTACTAGTGGTCGAGCGTCCTGAAGAAGGACACGCATATGGAGTTCAGTGACCAGTCTACTTCGTCAGCGAGGTCCTGACCGTATCCAAGGTACGCTATCCCCATGTGCAGAAGTTACTCTACGGAGTTCTCATCTCAGCAAGAAAGCTGAAACATTATTTTGAGGTCGTCCATCGGCGCCCTCTTCTCCTCCCCCTCCCATCTCCTCCACCGGCGTCCTCTCCTCCTCCTCCCATCTCCTCTCCCGTCTCTCCGCCGCTCCCATTCCCCTTCCGTGTGCCCCTCACCTGTAGCAGTGAGGAGCTGTGGCAGGGTGTCGAGTGGCGGCGACAGGGCTCGGCGGCCGACGGGGCGAGGCGCAGGGGCACCGCGCGAGCTGCGGCAGCGGACGCAGGTTCCAGCGACGGGGAGCGATGGCATTAGTTCGCGAGGGTTGCGGTGACGGCGAGATCCAGATCTGGTAGGGCGGCGGCAGGGGGATCTGCACAAACCATCAATCTAAGCGGCGTGAAAACCTCATCCAAAGCAGTTATTTCACCACTTCTCTTTTTCCGATTAGAATAAGAGGGTCATCCGAAGCAGTTATTTCACCGCTTTGTTTGACAAGTTATTCTAAGCGGCGTATCTGGTGCCGACGCGGATAGTAAAATAGAAATTCGCAAATAAAAACGCAAAAATATTTTTTTAGCCTAGGAGGCCACCATAGAGCTACGGTCGCGGATAGAAATATGCACCTGTGCGGTGCCTAGCCTTCGAATTCACGACCTCCTGCCTCGCGCGAGCCTTCCTTATCATCTCACCAAGACGACGTTCCTGCATGCATGAGGGAGTTCTATTCCTTTTGACCCTTGTTGCCTACAGCTTAGTTCTAATATTTGAGCATTTGAACGGTTTTAAATCGAAAAACTTTTAACTACAAAGTTGTAGATCTCGTCGAAATGTATAATTTTTCTCTTCATCTGAGACCATATGCAAAAGTTTCAAAATTCAGAATACAGTCTGAAATTCAAGTTACAAGAGCAGGAATGAGAACGAAAACTGTTTTGGCCATCTAAACTACTTTAAATCAAAATATTTTCAACTACAAAGTTGTAGATCTTGTCGAAACGTACAAACTTCATACAAAACTTTTGTCCATTAGAGACCATATGCAAAAGTTACAAAGTTCAGAATATAATATGAAATTCAAGTTACAAGAGTAGGAAAGAAGACGGGAACTGTTTTGGATATATAAACGATTTCAAATTGAAAAACTTTCACTACAAAGTTGTATATCACGTCGAAACGTATAAATTTCATATAAAACTTCCCTCCATCCGAAACAGTATACAAAAGTTATGAATTTTTGAAGCAGAACAGTTCGTGTTGACTAGTTCTTTGAAGCGGCGCGACTAGAGCCGGTTAGAATAAGTAGTTATTGGAAGTGGCACGAATAGAACCGGTGAGAATAACATTATTGGAAGCGGTGCGAATAGAGCCAGATAGAACAACTAGTTATTGGAAGCAGCGCGGTTTGAGCCGCTTAGGACGACTATTCGAAGCGAAAATACTGGAGCGTTGTCTATTCCACCCCTTCAACAACTACAACAACAACATAGCCTTTTGTCCTAAGCAAGTTGGGGTAGGCTAGAGATGAAACCCAAAAGAAACAAGGATAAGAAAAACATAGGACGGCGCAAAACCAAAGGTAAGGTTAGGGGTAAACAAAGAAGAAACAAAGATCACGGTGCAGGCACATTGATTGCTAGTCTCCAAGCGCTTCTATTCATAGCTAATTCCTTGGAGATATTACACTCTCTAAGATCTCTCTTGACCGACTCGTCCCAAGTCAGTTTAGGTCAACCTCTACCTCTCTTTACATTACCTACCCTTTCTAAAACCCCCCTACGCACTGGCGTCTCAGGAGGCCTCCGTTGGACATGTCCAAACCATCTCAACCGATGTTGCATCAGTTTCTCCTCGATTGCTGCTACGCCGACCCTATCCCGAATGTCTACGTTCCGAACTCTATCCCTTCTTGTGTGCCCACAAGACCAACGTAACATACGCATCTCTACAAGACCCTATTCCACCGCTTCGAATGACTTAAACGAAGCGGAGCATTTTGGGCCGAGCGATTTTCCAGTAGTGCAGATTAAATTATTTGAGTAATGAAGAGTCCAATGCACAAATCAAATCGATTCTCCTGAGAGTAGAATCTTGTAATCTGCCCAACGAGTTACAATGTTCAAACATGCTCAATCAAAATTCATAAACATTACCTCATCTTCGATGAATCAGTCGGGTATTCAGGTTCTAACAAAAAAAAAATGTTCACATCTGAGGCAGTAGGCAAAGAATTTGTATCATCATGTGCTGATGATTGGGTTTCAGGTGTCAGAACTAAAATTATTATACACTAAAAAAAAGGTAGATTTTATTATTCCAAAAACATCAACAAGTAGCAAGATCAAGCAGGTGAATCTCCAGAACCAGCCGATAGAGTGTGACAAAGTATGTTATAATATCCATGTCAAGCAAATCAAATTTAAAAAGCTTCAAAAAATTAATACAATGATTTTTTCATAATTTTAAAATTTTCCAACATTTATCTTATTGATAGGAAATATACTATAGGAAAATAATTTGATGGTTTTTCTAAAATGAAATAATGTTGTTTTGTGTGTTACATTTATGCCGATGCATCTTGGTCTTTCATGAGTGCAAGAGGTTTCCAAAATGCGTTCATACGACCTATAGGTTCTTCTGAAAATTTTCTATAATTTTCTAGAATTTATTCTCATTATTTTAGAGCTAAATCTATGTATTAGAAGGCTCTAGAAATCGTTTCATGAGCTTCCACATGTCCCAGACCATCTCTAGAATATTTTCTAAACTTTTTAGGATTTCTAGATATTTTTAGTGCTTTAAAAATATTTTTTATATTTTTTAGGAATGGTTGTGCGCTGAAACTATATTCAGAAAATAGAAAAAAAAGCTCTAACCCTTAACAGATCGGGTCCAATCCGTCCACCGGACCTGCACGGCCACCTCGGATCGGAGGCCTACTCGCGAGCCAGGCCGGCACTCCGGCACGTCCAGCACTCCTGCGCGAATCGTTACATCGGCTCTACTAACGTACACGGTTTTACACCCAAAATATAAAAAAGGAAAAAGTGTATTTTTCATCCCTCAAGTATTACGAAAGTGTGACTTTCATCCCTTATGTTTCATTTGGTGCGAATCAACCCCTTAACTAACTAAATTGGTGCACCAATCATCTGTACCTAAGCTTAACAATGAATTAGTGCCATCTGACAGCGGTTTACCCATGTAATAGTTTGCGCATTCACTTATTAGCAATTATCATTATAGAAAGTTTATTCACGCACTTACTAATAAGAACATAGAATAATTTAGTAAAAAAATATTTTGGATGTGAAGTAGAATTAATCGTTAAAGAGACTGATGTGGGTGAGGTTTTGTTAATTGTTTTTTATAAACTATGATTAGTTGACTGCATGCCCTAAAACGGTGCTAAATGACACTAAACTATTGTTAAACCGACGCATGGATGATTAGTGCACCAGTTTGGTTAGTTAAGGGGTTAATTTGCACCAATTAAAACATAAGGGATGAAACTCACACTTTTGCGATAGTTAAGGGATGAAAAATACACTTATTCCTATAAAAAAATACTATGCACTTTTAGGATTTGTAAGTGAATGTGTATACGCGGTTATGAGGATTCAAACCCATGACATCTAGCTTCGCATGTTTGCTTCCTTACCATCCCACCAATGCATGACATGTGACTAGATGGGAGATGCTTTCCTTTTGAAGTAGCCCGCGGAAGGCACGTCAGTACCAGCCAGGGACATCAGCCGGTACTAAACGACGCCATTACCAGCCGGTACTAAATGGGTGCGTCACTTTAGTACCGGCCCATAACACCAACCAACGGGTCCTAAATGACGACGTTTAGTAACGGCTGCTGCCCCGACCGATAATAACGTGCCCCCGCGGGCAATGTTCTTACTAGCCGGTACTAATGAACACACTAGTACCGGCCCCGGCTGACCAGCGCTAATGTGCAGCTAAGGATGTGGAGTTTTCCCATAGTGAACAAACCAATGAATATATTCCCTTGGCTACTGACTTGAGATAACTGTCGTAGATGCTTGTTCATCTCATTAAAAATATGAATAATTTTCTATCTCGTTCCCCATCGGACGTGCCAAGAAGCGTGTTGAAGCAAAATCTAGACCCGGCGGTGCGAGCGGACTCTGCGTCATTGGTTACAAAGCGTGGACCTGGCAATTCTGCTTAGCTCAATGTAGGTGCCAAATTGATTGTGCGGTGATGCAGACGTGCCAGTCAATTTGACACTAAAAGTTGAAAAGGTGAAAGAAGTCCAATGCTATCGGCTATGGGAGTCGAACCAGATCGATTGGTTATAGAAGCCGATGGTTTTGATAACATTAATAAAAAAAGACATTAAATACAGTGCATAATGTAAAGCAGATAAAACATGATAGACCGATGGTTGAACCGACGCATAAAGTAACTCTATAACGCCGGGAGGATTGGCGCCCTCCCGGCGTCGCTCGCTATTTAGCATTTTTCTTTTTTGGTTTTTTCTTTTTACAAATAAATACTATTTTAATTTTGTCTCTAGAAAAAAATAAGTACATCTATGTTAAAAGAACGTCGTTATCTGTAGTTGGTACATCCTCGGCTGACACGTGGTTATAAACTTTTAACATTACGTTTTACGTGCTGCTTCTTGGCATTGTCTTTAAAAGAAATAGGTACATCCATGTCGCCGCGAGCCCACTGAGAGTCGGTGCGTCCTCGCTTGCCAGTTGTTCCAGGCTTCTATTATTGCGTTATTATGCAATTGCTTGGTCGTCACGTATTAATATTTTGTATTGTTGACAAATGAAATTGTAATGCCCCTTTCACATTAGAGAGTCGTCATTGCCTCTTCACATTAGAACTCATATGGCGGATTGGCGCAGCATTAGCGCGCCCCCTACCTAGTTTACTCTATCGCCCACAAACTCCTAGATTAATAGCTCCTGCCCGATCAATCGGGTCAAGTCAACTTACCCATATCTGACATAAACGTTGGTCCAGGAGAGCCCATTGATTAATAATTCCCATCGGCGAACCAAGACAAGTCAACCAACTCAAAGTCGATGGAAACGTTGGCCGCTGGGCCCCCCGGGAGCGACTGCCCCCCGCGCATGTGGTAGCTCGCCGAGTGCCGCACACCCCCCGAGACGCCCCCACATGCTCCTGTCATCCCGCCGTTGTACCCCAGACAGCCCACCTGCTCAACAGCTAGTTGCCACAGATACAGATCGATCAGTTAAAAAACTTGGTATCTCTCGTAACAAATATCCAAACAAAAATATAATCTCACCATTAAATTTGTTAGATTAAAATCTTTGTAATACACACTTGAATATGTTTAAATAGCAGTTTAGATGGACATTTTTTTCAAAAACCGGAACAATTTTATTCTAATGTGGCACAAATGTTCCACGCTACAATAAACATTGTTCCATGTTCACAAAAAATTGTTCCTAACGAAAAGACATCTAAATATAGTTAAGTGTAGTCTACTTTGAAGATCTCACTATAAGAAATACAATTGTGTAATCGGATTTTGATTTAAACGCTTAGTTTACAAAATATAACTTTTTTGTTTTAAGTATTAGTTGCACGAACGCATGCATGCAGGTTGGAAAAAGGATGACATGCGTGGGGCCAGTCCACAGGCTGATTCAGGCATGTCTCAGCGTGAGGTTATGCCTTGGGCTCGCAAACTTTGAATATATAAGATGTCTGGCACACGCACCGTGTTCCTACCGCATATGCGGCGTCTGGCAAATCCGAGGCCGCCCACGCGTGAGTCCATGCGCCGACTCCTGAGTCGATCATTCGCCACTCCTCATAGACAGGCCGACGAGCCAATAGCGCTCTCCACCCACTACTACTGAACGGATCTAGAACAAGTCCAACTCGAGGGCAATAATGTCAGCCGTAGGGTGACGGGAACACAGTGTTCTCAACCAACAGATTCGAATCCAGCGTTCGTCAAGATTCTTTGGAAACATGCTTAGACTACAACCGAGACTCTATCGTCTATCGAGATAAAGAGTAGTCGTGAGGCACAAAGAGATCTCGAAACAAGGAGCAAGGTTAACATAGAACTATCAAACTGACTAAGGCATGTCGGGCAAGGCTGCCTAAGCAAAATCAAGTTAGGACACTAAACATTCAGGAAATGATAACCATGGCCCTAAACAAGTGTAGTGAAACTAAATAAGTCAGACATGGTGATAGCCGTAGCCCTAAACAGATTTGGAAGAGAAAAACATGCAAAGAAGCCAATAAATTTTATCCTAAATAGATCTAGCAAAGCGAACTGCACAGGAAAAGCAGAGGGACCGTAACTGTGGCCTTCGTACGGATTTGGTAAAACAAACCTTACAAAACACGCAAAAGAGCCAATAATTCGATCTTGCCGAGGACATGTCAACTAAAAAAATGAATAGCATCCGAGCGAAACCGATCTGGCCGTGGTCACGTCAAATAAGCAAGGCAGGATAACACCCGCCAAGGACACATCAACTAAGCGGAAGATAGTGCTCAAAACCAAATCTTTGTACAATATATTAGACTTAACCAAGAAAGTCTTGCACAAGGATCAAGGGTTTGATGGATGGAACTTATAAACTCTTCTGAGGTCGGTATGAGCCGATGCAACCTTGCAAACGTTTAAGAACTCGTCGTGTTTTTGTCAAGAGGATGGGGGTGGCATTAAGCCCCAGGGTGGCGAGAAGCCAGTTTGTTTGTTTGATTTTGAGGATAAAAATTACAATGACCGTCATTTTCCTTTCTATTTATATAATTTTATCTTTATATAATACGGATGACTTGAACCTACGGTATTCTAAGCCAACTATGACTTGACTATGCCCTAATTAATGTTCATACAAAAGGAAATGCAAACATACTATATGGACTCTAAATTCCTTGTACAGTTGTACTAATTAAGTTCTCTCCGACCTGTTCGCGTCTGATTCCAATTTGTTATGCCATTTTTTTTTTTCGAAACATTCAGGGGGGCATCGCCCCACTTACTTTTCATTCGAATGGTACGCCAGTGGCGTAGTACACTCCAGCTTGCTGGAAAAGGAATTACAAGAGGGGGGAAGAGAAACTAGAAGAGAAACTAGATGAGTAATTACATTCTTGTTTGCAGAAATTCTATCCATGCTTCCACGGATGGTCGATCCCTCTTATATCTGAACTTCCACGTTTGCAGATTGTTAATGGCCTCTCGCAAAGTAGCTGTGGTTCCAATGTCTTTGCGATCAAATATGAGGGAGTTCCTCGAGAGCCATAGTTGCCGAAGTAGGACGAGGATAACATCTGCCCACACTATGGCAGGTAGGCCTGGTGGGAAGCTCGCGTGCCAAGGTGTGTTCAGGCTGCCCTCATCGATGGAGAGGTTTAGTTGACTCCAAAAGGCGGCGGCCGCAGGGCAGCGAAGGAAGATGTGCACGTCAGTCTCTAGGGTGGCAGTGCATCGCTCGCAGTTGGATTCTCCCCTCGTCCTGATATTCTTATGCAGCAGGTTTGCTCTCGTTTGCAGCCTCCGGTTGTACAACAGCCAGGAAAAGATCTTGACCTTGGTTGGCAAGCGCGTCGCCCAGATGATGGACGCTCCCGTGTCATATGTGTCCGTTTGTTGGAGGAGCGAGTATGCTGCTCGAGAGGAGTATGGCGCTGGGTTTGGTGTTGCTAGGAGGCGGAGATCAGGACGTGTGGTTGGTTGGAAGGTGGACACTATACTCCGGAGCTGACTGAGTTCAGTGCGAGCAACTTGAGTAAGACGGTTGCGCAAGGCAACCCCGGTTTGGGAGACCGAAAGAAGCGTGCAGCGTGGCTCAGTGCTGTGAGAAAAAAGAGCAGGGAAACGGTCAGCCAGTGCCAGAGGGCCTGTCCATCGATCATGCCAGAAAGATGTGTTTGTGCCATCCCCGGGCATAACGGTTGTGATAGAGCGATACCGTGGTAGCTCGTTGTAAATGAGCCGAGCAAGGAAACTTTCTGGGCGGCGTTTATCTAGCTCACGGGGAAGGTTGGATTGCACCCAGGTTTTCCAAGGGAGAGGCGTAGGGCTAAGGAAGCGATCCACGAGCTTCATCAGGAGACAGTGGTTTTGGGTTTTGAGATTTTTTATCCCGAGCCCGCCTTCGTCTTTGGGGAGGCAAACCTTTTCCCAGGCGATCAGGCAGTTTGCACCGGAGCAATGGTCACTGCCCGACCAGAAGAAGGACCGCCTTCGAGCGTCCAAGATTTCCGCGACCGTGGGTGGAAGGGCGAGGGAGCACATGAAGTAGACAGCCAAACTTCCAAGAACAGCATTGGTGAGTACCAGGCGACCCCCGGAGCTTAAGAGTCTTGCGCGCCAACCAGCCAAATATCGGTCGAAAGATGCCACCAGGGGGGCGTAGTCCGAAACAAGGAGGCGAGTCGGTGACAGGGGGAGTCCGAGATAGGTTTGTGGAAAGGACGATATAGGACAGCCGAGGATGCTAGCGAGACGCGCCGTCGTGGACTCATTGATATGCATCGGTACAAAGGTCGATTTATGGTAATTGATTGTGAGGCCCGTAGCCTGCGAGAAGGCTTCGAGAATGGATTTCAGGGTGGTGACTGAATCAGTGTCGCCCCGAACTAGGATGAGTGTGTCGTCGGCATACTGTAAAACGGGGCATGGTAGAGTGCGGTCGACCGGGTGGGTTAGCAATCCTTCCGAGCAAGCTTGGGCAACGAGCCGTTGGAGCACATCCGCCACGATGATGAACAGAAATGGAGATAGGGGGTCTCCCTGACGTAGGCCACGACGACAGCGTAGCCAACGGCCTGGGACACCATTGAGAAGAACAGATGCTTTCCCACTCTGCAGGATTCGGGAGACCCAACCACGCCACCTTTCGTCAAATCCACGAGCACAGAGAATAGCATCGAGACTGTCCCAGGAGATTGAGTCGAAAGCCTTGCGAAAGTCAAGTTTGAGCACCGCAGTGGGGCAACGTCGCCGGTGGCAACAGGATAGGAGATCAGCTGCGTAGACATAATTTTCCGCTATGCTTCTACCGTGGACGAAGCCAGTCTGGTCGAGGTCGACAAGCTCCGGAATGTAGGGTCGTACCCGGTTCGCCAACACCTTGGTGAACAATTTCATGGGACAGTTTTGAAGTGAGATTGGCCGAAAGGCATCAGCCGTTCTTGCATCAGTTTTCTTGGGCAGAAGGACGAGATGCGCTCGGTTGAGGGCATCAAGATCCGCCTGGGAGTTGTATAGTTGCTCAAAAAGATGTAGCAAACGAGGTTCGATTTCTGTCCAGAACGCTCTGTAAAAAGAAGGACCGAACCCATCTGGCCCTGGGCTAGCATTCATATCCATTGCGAACAGAGCTGCACGAATTTCTTCTCTGGTGAAGGGTGAGGAAAGAGAGCTACCATTCACGGTAGGAGTAGGGTAGGATGGAACACAAGTCGAAAGACCAGGATGATGTAGCGGCAGTCCCAAGCAGGGAATGATAGAAATCATAGAGAAGTGCTGATTTTGCGTCGTGGGAGCTGTGTTCCTGTCCATTGGATTCAAGTAGAGAGATGTAATTCTTGCGCCTTCGGTTTGTGGCAGACGCATGGAAGAACCTTGTGTTCTCATCCCCATGTACAGCGATTTTGATGTTGTAGCGCTGCTTCCAGGTAGCAAGCTTCTCAAGTGAAATAGAGTTCAGCGCGTCCGTGGCGAGGGTGCGTAGTTTGTGTTCGGGCCGAGTTAGGGGGCGACATTCCTCCAGAAGATCAAGGGCCCGAACCAACAGTTTAGTGTCAGTTTCACGCTGCAGAAGAGAGCCTCTCTTTTTGGCCCATGCACGACAGGCCTGTCTGCAGGTCTTGAGATGGCGAACGAAGCTTAGTTGCTGTGTGGGTTCCGGCCCGCTGACAATTGCTCGCATGGAGTTTCTGAACAGAGGGGAAAGGAGCCAAGAGTTCTCAAAGCGAAACAGGCTAGAACGCGGAATGGTGGACGCGACGCGCAGAGTAAGTGGAACATGATCAGAGGTGAGCCGTGTTAGAGACGAGAGAGTGGAATTAGGGAATGTCTCATTCCACGTGGTATTGATGAAAGCCCGGTCCAGGCGCACCAAAGTTGGCACCTCACGCTTATTTGTCCAAGTATAGGCTCGGTCGAGCAGTGGTAGTTCGATGAGAGCCAGGGAGTGTAGTGTATCGTTGAACATGGATGCCTCAGCAAAATGAAAGTTGGCGTTGTTCTTGTCCTCCGGCGAGCGCGTCAGGTTGAAATCCCCGATGAGGAGCCATGGCATGTCGCCTGCCGGTGGGCAGGCAGACATCTCAAGCAGAAAGGCTCCCTTGTCGGTGTGGTTCGCTGGGGCATACACGTTGGTGAAGGCGAACTTCGTGCCGTCGGCGCGTAGCGTGAACACACAGGTCAGCGTGAAGAGGCGGCGATCGACGGAGTGGAGGCAGAGGGTTGAGTCATCCCAAGCGGTTAGAATGCCGCCCGATGCTCCCACAGAAGGAACGAGCGTCAGCGTTTTTAACCTGGCGGGGAGGAAGGAGCTTATTTTCCTTGGGGATGGATCGTCTAGTTTGGTTTCTTGGAGTGCGACCAGAGTAGGTCTAGCAGAAATTAATTCAGCAAGGACCTTGCTACATTTTTGATCATCACCGAGACCACGTACATTCCAAGAGACGCAAGTGAAGGTGAGGCTGTTCATGGGGAAACACAGAAGAGCACCGAGTAATGAAACAAACATAACATTGAGCACGAGACGAACGTGAGCATGAACACATTACATCGGCCAGCTCTAAGCCGAGGACACAACCACAGGGACTCACAGAACTCCCAACAACAGATAAGGGGAGATGCCATCGCCTTCAACAATCGTCGGCTTTACCTCCTTCAAATAGGCACTGATTTATTTGGGTCCTCATCTTCGCAAACACAGCTCCGGTGCCGCCGCAAGCCGATTCGCATCCAAGCGTCCGCTAGGGCGGCACATCAACACTAGTGCCCGCATGTCTTCCACTAAAGCGTCGTCGTCCTCCTGCGCCGCCGCCTGCCGCCGCCGCCGAGACGGTGGTCGGGTCGCACGTGCTGACGATCCACGGGTACTCCAAGACCAAGGAAGCCCTCGGCGTCGGCGTCGGCGTCGAGTCCGAGAGGTTCCTCGTCGGAGGGCACAGCTGGTACATAGAATGCTACCCGTGCGGCTTCGACGAGGAGGTCGCCGGCTGGGTCTCCGTCTTCCTCTGCCATGATGGCGCCATGGATGGAGAGGTGAAGGTGAGGCACAAGTTCGACCTCCTGCTAAGCCACGCGGGAGAGACATTGTTAGCAGCTCGATCGGAACATGTACTGACCTTCTCCAGCACGTACGACTCGTGCGGCCTCGACAAGTTCGTCAAGATCACGGAGCTGGAAGAATCGTGCCTCCTCAGTGACGACCAAGATTTCTTCCGGATCAGGTGTGACGTCACCGTCATCAGGGAGCCTCATCCCGGTGATGACATGCGCCGGCATCTCGGCGACCTCCTTGCCAACCAAGAGGCTGGCCGGGACGTGACGTTCGAGGTCGGCGGCGAGCAGTTCACGGCGCACCGGTGCGTGCTCGCCGCCCGGTCCACGGTCTTCATGGCGGAGCTCTTCGGTGGCCCAGGGAAGCTGCAGCAGAACGCTGCCAACACCTCCCACATACGGGTCCAAGGTATGGAACCTAAGGTGTTCAAGGCTATGCTTCACTTCATCTACACCGACTCTTTACCTGAGGTTGACGAGGGCGATGATAGTAAGGTCGCCATGGCTCAGGGTCTGCTCGCGGCGGCAGATCGGTATAAGTTAGAGAGGCTGAAGATGGTGTGCGGCGACATGCTGTGCAGCTACATCGACGCAGACACTGCTGTGACTACGCTGCAGCTGGCTCACAAGCATGGCTGTCACGGGCTCAAGGAGGCATGCGCCAAGTTCCTCAAGGATGTGCTGGCCAATGTTGGTCAAGTCGAGTGAGTTTGAGACTACATTTTATAAATTGTAATGAACTCAATTTATTTAAGTTGGTCAAGTCTAATGAGTATCTGAAAGGGAAATTAGTGAAACCTTGGTCAAGTCTAATGAGTTTGAGACATTTGAGATTTGAAATCCTTGCTTGCTGCTTGAACTGTTTGATATTAATGAATAACCTAGAGATAGTGTTACATTTCTAGAAAACTGGCAGGGCACTAAAGTTTTCATGAAGGCTTGTCCAACTCCTACTGATTAAAATAGTTTGAACAAGCAAGATTCCACTGCACAATAAACCAATATATTCTCCTGCAAGCATAAGTTTATACAATTCTATTAAATGACTTCATGTTTAATCATGCTCAACACTATCATCAGCTTACATGAATCATTCAGGTGTTATGTTGTTGTCTACCACAATTACTGACAAGTTGCAACCCAGCTAGGCAGCCGCACAAGAATTTGTATCAGAACACATGTGCTGATCGGATTTCAGGTGTGGGAACTAAAATTGTTACACAATACTAAAGGATGGAGATACACTGTTTCAATATAAAAATGTGCCATGACAGATTAATTAATTGCTTCAAATATGTATTTGGGGAACCTTGAAGTTGCATATAAATCATAAATTTGTGTATAAATGAAAGTTGAGGCACGGATTTGATTCTTGGCGAGAACCGAAAGACGAAATAACCAGCCTATTTTTTCTCTATTCATCCTCGTGTGTTTGTTTCCCCATCGCGTTCACGTTGCGTTCTCGGGTCGCAGCCAACAAGCAGTTGTTGTCACGCCAGTCCCCAGGGAACGCAAGAAGCGATCTCCTCGTCTTCCCAATCACCGAATTCATTCATAGCAGTAATTAACATTTGCCTTCCCAACAAAATCCTTTGAATCTGCACGCGTTCAACGGTAATGCGTCTCGTCGGCTCCCCGATGCGACGAACAGCAGCCCACGCACGGCGATGCTGCTATATCAAACGCTTCCCCCCGTTTCACATCGCCACTTCACCCCAACCAAATTAGCTAGTGCGCTCTCCTCTGCACTGCACCATCATATCCCTGCTTTATGGCAGCCTCCCCAGCTTCCGGTGCCGACGACGACCCTGTAACTGGGTCGCATGTGCTGAGGATCGACGAGTACTCCAAGGCCAAGGGATCCGTCGGCTTTGGACCTGCTCGACAGGGTTGCCCCATGATGTCTACTAGTATCAGCAAGAGAGGCAGAGCGCTTTATTTAGTTTCCTGTTCTAATTATTGCTACTCTGCATCAGTTGTCTCGTATGACTATGCGCTAAGTTTATTATCAGTGCTAAATGTATTTCTATTCAGAGGAACATACTGGCTCCGATTTTGCGCCAAGTTGCAGCGATGTGGATGTGACCAAGAATGCGTCATCTCGGCATGTCGGACCCTGGAGACGGCAGCATTGCGTTTCTTCACCTTAAATGGATGGTCATTCAGTTTGAGACCTTGTTTCATTTGTGAACTCAAAAATGTTTAGATGACATGGCACTATTGGAAACCGCACAATGAAACTATGCACTGGGATTAGCCTTACATTTTCTAATACTGACAAGGCACTAAAGTTTTCATGAAGACGTATCAAAGTCCTCCGGATTAAAAGTGTTTTGAATAAACAAGATTCCAGTGCACAAATCAGATCGATTCTCCTGAGAGCAAATGTTTGTAATTTGTTTCAATGACATATTATATGTTCAGCCATGCTCAAAATCCATACACAATATATACCTCAACTTAAATGACACAGTCAAGTATTTAGGTTATGCTCAGTACCGAAATCACTGACAATAAAGTCACAACCGAGGCAGTAGCTTAAGATTGTGTATCATCATGTTCTGGTGATTGGGTTTCAGGTGTGAGAACTAAAATTGTTATACATTAAAATCAAAAGAATGGTACACAGACTTCTATTTCACTGCATGGCTCTCTGTATGGTTTTAGTCAGGATGTGATGTGGAATTTGGTCAAGCCTAATCAGTTTGAGACATTTTACAAATTGTAATGAACTCAATTTATGTAACTTAGTCAAGTCTAATGTGTATCTGAAAGGGAAAAGCTATACATTTGAAAACCTTGCTGCTTGAACTGTTTGATATTAGTGAAATAGTCAAGAGTTAGTGTTACATTTCTAAAAAATTGGCAGGGCACTGAAGTTTTCATGAAGACATGTCAAAACTCCTCCAGATTAAAATGGTTTGAACAAGCAAAGGTTTCAATGCACAAGTTGACCTATTCCCCTCCAAGTGTAAGTATATACGATTCCACTAAATGAATTATGTGAACCATGCTCAACTCTCAGATCAACTTACATGAATCAGTCAGGTATTCAGGTAATGTTAGTTGTCTACCAAAATTACTGACAAGTTGCAACCTAAGCGGCGAGGTCGTCCTCAGCGACAAGTTGCAACTTACATGAATCAAACCCTAACCATTATGCTACCCAACTCCATCTCAAAAATCCCTGGGACTTTTCAAAAACCTTATTAGGATTTCCATACCATTAATTATTTAGAAACTTATTTCTAAATAATTAATATAATCATCCATTAATTATTCCGGGATTATTGCTTAGCAATCCAATAATCCCCACACCCACTATTCCAAACCCTCCTTAAAAGCCACCCTTCCGCCCAAACCCTTGTAAGCGTCGTTGTCATATCCATCGACCAATCTTTAAATAATCGATGGATAATTCATCCCAGTATCCAGGGTATCACACTCTAGATACTAAATCTCTAAACTTATCATCCGGGAGTTATTTCTTAAAAATCCATATAACTCCCCAACCATTCGATAATCCTTCATTATTTCTGAGGAAATCACTTACTAATTTCCTGGAAATTCTTTCCAAGGATCTCATCTTTGAATCCATTAATTATTTATCATAATTAATGGATTATTTCCCAATAACCCTAATACCCCCTTTTTATCCTTTATTTCCATTCTATAGGAATTGATTGATGTATTGTTATACTGAATGTTATTTTTCCGTGTTTTATTGATCGAATGGTCGATGGCGTGACCAGGCCCCGATCAAGATGCCGAAGCTCCAGAAGGCCCAGAAGCCAAGCCTGGTCAGCATCGAGTGTACGTACACATTAGCGGACGTCCAAATACCACTATTAAAGGCAAGTCCTGACAACCACCTCCTTGGTCATGCCAGTCCCAGTTCCTGCATAATAAAATCAATCAAGATAATAATATCGACCTCATATTTTATTAAATCATAAGGAAAACCCTCCATATTCCACCTCTACCTTGAGTTAGAGCCATTTCTAACCAAACGACCCATTAATAACCCCGGTCATGACCTGTCGACGACCGAGCATTATTTAGAAGTAGATTTCTTATGAACTTTCTGAATATTTAATTTATTATGAAGAGCTCCTGAGAGATGAGTGTGAGTGATAGGAGTTTAATATAAAATGAACCAAGTAATAGAAACCCCGTAAGGATGGACTTGCGAGTAAGGGAGGCAGCCTCGACAGAGGATCCTGTCCCAAAGGCTTACTCTGGTCGCATAAGGACCGGTTCATGGGAGAGTCTTTCTAGTGCCAAGTACCACCGTACGTGCCAAAAAGGTATGGCCTTTGGGAATGCCTATTCATGTGATGCCTTGATCCACACCTCGCTAGCAGATCCTAGCAATCCATCCCAAGGAGCCGCATGATTGGTACAGTGGCCGACTGAGACAGAGGCCGAGTAGCTCTCGGTGGCTAGTAGTGCACGGTTGCCAAGTCGGGAGACGGGTATACTGGAGACAGCCCCAGATAGAGGGCTGGGACTAGACGGCACGGGTTGACTAGAGTATAGAGTCAGAGACCCTGAGGGCCTAAGGCCCTAATTTATGTGCTCATACCCGAGTTGATATCCGCGAGGCGGATGTTAGTAGCCCCTGCTTAGCCCCCAGTACTACCTGTGGATTGACCTAGGAAATGTTGTTTAGAGATAGACACCGGCAGGGTAAGGGTATTGTAGGTCAGTACCACCCTCCGTGGGGGGTATAGGCTGACCGAACGTATGTCATAGTGTACAAGCTCTACAGGGTATTAACCTATCCGGATAGTCGTGGCTCACGGTCATGAGCCCATCTAGTCAAAGCCCCCGTTGATTAGGTTTCACCTTAAATAAAACGAGTGAAGAGGAGATGGGCTGAGACCCAGAAGAGAGCAAGGCATAAGCCGGCCCAGGAGGACCCTGACGGTCTCTGGGAACATAACTAAAATATGGGAACTGGCAGGGATGAGAATTCCCCTCCAGGGCCAAACAACTTATTAATCCCTCTCTCCCACCCCTGTTTGTGAACATAACTTTACTTTACATTTCCACCAAAGAATAACCTTACACCTCACCCCTGCATACAATATAACTCTTTACATAGGACTTGCTGAGTACCAACTATAAGTGTACTCAGCCTTTCTTTCATCTGTAAGATGGACATATAAGGCACTATGATGCGTTCCATTCATGGAATGGGTAATAATGCCGCTTTCCGCTAAAGCGAAGGTAGTTACTCTTTATTTGCTGCGCCTTTTATTGCTTCAGATTCTAAACCTGTGTAAAATCTGTATCAGCGTACTGATACAGGTAATTAAAGGACTTCCGAAGGATGGTCCCCATAATATGGACTCTTCAGATTAATCTAGGGCGTTCGATCATCATAAAATCCGACGGTGTAGGAGTGATATAGTCAACATGGGCTCTTTAGATTAATCTAGAGCGTTGGATCATCGTAAAATAAAATCCGAAGGTGTAGGAGGTGCAAAAATACTCCATGTAAGATTTGTATGACCGTCAAATTCGTCGTCCTTTTTAGTATAGATTCACCAATATTTCACTAGTCACATCAAATGGAATCTTAAATGCATAGAGTATTAAACGTGTATTAATGACAAAACACATTTCATAACCTTTGGGTAAATTTGCGAGACAAATCTAATGAGCCTATTTAATCCATGATTTGTCACTCATTAAACAGCAGCAAGGGGGCACCTCCTAATCTATATCTATACTAATCACAGACTCTCTAGAAATTTCCACGTTAATCAGAGAAAAAGAAAAAATTATAGCCACTGATCTAATATGCAGCCAAATTTTAATGGCTGGGATTAGAAGAAAAAATTGCTTAAAATTACCCACTGTGTCATTGATTAATTTATACCAAAATTAGTCACCAGAGAACATTATTACGGTATTGGTGGACCAACATTACAGAGGGTCCCATCCAGAGTCCGGACTCTACCAAACAAAAGGAGGAAACCGTGCAGCAAATCATCAGGTTGAGACATTGACGCCGTGCATGCCCCTCGATGCATATCTTGGAGACCTCGATGCCGTCGAGTTGTCGACGAACCCTGCAGCGTTTCCCTGAGGATGACGGCACCGGCATCAGAACCTCGACATTTTGCGTCCGACAGCTAATTAATGGCGTGAACCCTGGATATACTTCGAAGATGGTGATCTGCGGTACCTTCGCTGAAGGGCTTCTTGCCGATGATGCGTACCCCAAACCTGGAAACCTTTGATTCCGTATGTTTTACTTGATTCCCCGTCTGTTGGTCAAATTTACTGGCAAACTAACATCTGTTTTCTTATTTCCTGCATATTATATCTTCTGGCAGTAATACAATCATTGTGTCAACATGTCATATGTTCGTCTCTTTGGTTCATCTGCATGAAATTGTTACCCACAATGCGGCTAGACTTTGGGTACAGTGTATATGGCATCATTGATTTTGCGTATGCAAGATAAAGTTAAGTGATTAATCTGGTGCCCTATGCTCTGCTAATCGATAACGTCGATCATACGAGATTCAAGTCTTCAGTGAAGTACGATCTAAATAGAAGTCAATTAAATTCCATTGACGAAAAATCATAAGAATTAGGATGGATAAGACCGGCCTTCCTGATGACACAGTGATTCCCTTGGTAGAAGCTGCATAGAGAGAGTGTGTGTGGATTTTTATCAAGATTACCCATTGCAATGGTGTCTGACGACGGTTTCAGCCATGCTTCTTCTGGTCCCACAGGTATTTTTCTCCTTTACCTGTTGAACAAAGAAAAACATGTATGTGAAATACTATATATTATATTTCAAATTTATATTATCAATGCTGCAAGCCAGTATTGAAATTTTGTGTTACTCAATCACGTATAATAAGCAAGTGAACATTAATACCTGTTAATTCTGATATTATGTGAAATCTGGATGCAGGAGGGGCTACTCTTACTGAGTGTTCAAGTGGCGAAGGCTGTTCATCTACATGCCTGGTTTCAATTTTTTAATCTTATATATCTCCGTTTGAATACGGTACTGCCATGTATTGCATCCGCTTTGAAAACAGTACTAGCATATATTTCATCCAGTTTGAAATATTTTTCACCGTTGACTTCTTTTAATAATGATCATTCATCTTATTCAAAAAATTATTTAAATATGTCAAATGGTGAATGTTATGACGAAAAAGTCAGCATTACAAATATTTCAATATGGACGTAGTAGTATTTAATTAACATAACATATATAGTTCGCGAGAGGCACGAGACTCTAGGATACTTCCCATCAGCATGCAAATTGCGGACAATAATTATTAGTATTTTTGCGTAAATTTACAGGTATTTCTTGAAATAATAAATAAAACTTACTTCAGTCTTACATTGTGTTTATTTTTTTTGCAGTAAACCGTATCTAGCCTAGAGGGTGACTGATATTTCATATTGATATATAGATTGACGCCACATTAAGATGACACGCAAAAACAATAAGGCAAAAAGGTTATGATGGGTAGCCATGTCAAGTAATATTTTTCATGTTGGTAAAGCACAAAGCATTCCATGCACGTTTTTGATTTCAAGATGTGGGGTTATAAAGCAGTGTAATTTACGTACTGTTATTTCTGTGGTCTTTTTCTCTCACTTAGTGTTAATTAGGTCAGCTATTTGTTGTTGCTGATGACATTTTATTTGATGCCTAAGTTGAGGAACACAAGCCTTGCGTGCACCTACTTTTCTGCACACGAGAAGGTACATACTGCATTGTGATGCCCATACATAGATCTTCACGTTTACATTACGTACATGCATGCATGTTCCTACTTGCTTGGAAACTATTAAACAGTAGGATGCTGTAAGGCATATTTTGTTCCATACATATGAAAGAACTCAACATATGTCTTTTGAATATGAAAATACCCACTTTCGGTAGATAGATTTGATTTGGTACAAAAAAGTACAAATAATAGGAAGGAACATTGAAGTTGGACACGGGAGTTAGTGAGGGAATACTCCATTGTGTTTGACAAATGATAGATATAATATTTAATATGATATATCAGGTGATATAGAAAATAAAACAAAATTATGAAGTTCTACCTTCTAGCCCGTGCGAATGCACGGGTTGACGACTAGTTTGCCTAATTATCCACCAACTAGGGAAAAGCATCAAGGAACTTTCAGAATCCGTGTCGTCGAGTAATCTTCGAGCTGCATCGGCTTTTTACTCTTCTTTTTTTGTTTCCTATGCCTTTTTGTTTATGAAATGTTTCTGCTGTGCTTTTGTTTCTGGTGTGTTAAGATATGCGATGCCGATGCATATACTCTTCTGGCTCTAACTTCGTTCAAGGAAAACAAGACCACCATATTGATGCCGACTCGCAACATGACTGGTGCAAGCGTGCCCTAATGCTTCTTCCACTTTAATCGGTAGATAGACAAAACCTGCTAGATGCACATCTGACGGATGCACATCTTTCAGCGTTTCTGATTGCTTCCAAAACGATTCTTCAGCTGCAAAGATAAAAATCAATTATACTAGTTTCAAACACCAAACCAATGGCAAATCTATAATGTACTCAGAATTCTAATGACATTTGAGCCCAGCAATATAATGACCAGGCAACCTATAGCATAAGACCCTATGCTTCAGTTTCTTTTGACACGAGACATTCAGTTTCTCTTCATGCAGATAGTCCTTCATATTAGAGGCCATAAGCAGTGAAGACTGAAATCTGTGTAGTACTTGCTTGCTCCTAGTCCTACATATGATTTTCAAGCAAAACTATATAGAGGTGATTCAGCTACTCTGGAACTGATTGAGCCTCAGTCAGCACAAGAACAGACAATTACTGGGCAGCAGCCTTCTCTTTATTTTTATGAAAATATGTTAGTGTTCAGGTAGTAAGTGGCTAAGAGCTTAAGACCACTAATGCATGCACTAATGCGTGCATAGGAGCACATGATTATCTCCAGATTTAACTGGCCAGATTCTTTGCAAAGTGTCTGGTGCTACAGGCCAGTCCGTCCAAACAACTTTACAAATTTGATTTTGTCATGGTACTAAAGAGAAAATTTTGACAGCTTCAGTCAAATATTTCAAACTTTAATAGTTTACAAATACTATTAGATTAGCCAGGTTGGAGTAACACCAATGTCTGTGATTCAAAATACCTTCTATTATATTTTCGTAGCTTCACAAATCAATGGTCAAACTTGGCCCTTTTGGATCATGAGGCATCCCAAAAAAGGAAACATCATCTCCATAAAGTGGAAGGATTCAATTTTCATTTAAGCAAGCACAACACATTTAAGCTTCAGGAAATAACACTTACAAACATGATACAAATAATGTGCAGATCACAAATTCATAACCACTTCCGGTATCAAAATGAACATACCTTATTTACGTACTTCAGTTGCTCAAGAACCTCATCAGTCTCCAATTCCTGCAACGGAAACGATAGTCTAGAATCAGTTTCATGATTTTTATTTGCATTTTTAATTACTTTGGTACAAATAGTATTGTAAAGTAGTAACCATGGTGTTATCATTTATTACATAATAGTTCAACAGCTAATAAAGTTTTTTCAAGGAGATGTGGATGAAAATAAATTTGCAGTTGAACATGAATCATCCAACAATCAAGAAGGGGGATGCCAATAGATAATATAAACAGTGAAAGGGTCTAGCGTAGTAGTTAGAGCACCTGAGTAGCATCCAGCAGACCCGGGTTCGACTCCTTGTGAGAGCGAATTAACTGGGTCAGGAATAAAAAAATATGCAGAAAAATAGGTTGGGGCTTCCCCTACTGACTTCGGTAAAAAAAATAGATAATATAAATATAACCAACCACATAAGGTACCATCAATTGTGACTAGCTTGCCTTTAATCCTAATGCTGTTAGAAACTAGCGTAAGACAAGCAAGCGTCTTCCCACAAGGCCACATATAAAAAAAACAACTACATCAAAAGAAAGTATAACAAGAACGTACCTGGGGAACAGCACAATCAGCATGGATAGGATCCCAAACAACTGAACATGAACAATCCCAGTCGTCTGATTGAACAACAAACAATGGTGCCCTGCCAAAGGTCCATGCAGTAAAAAGGCATGAACGTTTTGATGTCATACGTTACAATGGCTGTGTATGCACAAACATAGAGATGCGAGAAAAGCAGTAATTTGGAATAGAGTGTATACCTCCTCCATTTGCCGCAATCATCTCCTGTATCTAGAACTCCTTGGCACTGGATCCAATTACCAACGCTGGTTTTCTTATACTTAAACAGTTGCAAACACTGCAAGTACAATACACAATGTCAGGGTGGGTACCTCGTAACAATTACTAAAGCAGTCGATATCATTTATAAGGTTCAAAGTGGGCAGAGACATACACCCAGCATCACCGTTTCATTAGTATCAAGTTCCGTGGGCTCAGGAAACTGATCTTCTTTGCTGCATTAAGAATGTGGTGCTAACATTAGAGATTGCATTTGATAATATCAGAGTTGAAAGAAAGAATAGCACAACATATGTTATTTTCATGCTGTCCATTTGGATGTAATGAAGAGGAAACAGTTCAAAATATGCTATTTCCATGCCCACATGCTGGACAGGTTTGGACACAACTGAATCTTCCAGTGATCCCTCAATTGTGCTATGACCACCCCAAACTGAGCCCTAATTCAAAGAGACATGACTGAGCTACCAACTATAATGATGATTCCATGGAGTATCTGGCTTGCAAGAAGCAGAAAGGCTTTCGATGGAACTACCATTTCCTATAGAGGTAGTGAGGCAGAATTGCATTGACACTCTCTGGTGCTATGGAAACATAGAGCAAGATCTCTTTTGTGGTTCACATGTGTACAGCATTTTTTTATCAATAAATTTAGGTAGGGATCTCCCCTCCAACTTTCTAAAAAAATAGCACAAATAAAGACTCTCACATAACTTCAGAGGACCTGGTATATTTAGGAGTAGCATCTAATTTGTACTTTGTAAAAGAAATCTTGAGCCGAATGGTATACAACAAGGTGAAAAATAGTCTGGACCAGCTCCAACAATTTCTGCTCAATACGCATAGTAATTACCATTTTTTTTAGAACAGAATAGTTAAGTTAAAGTTGCCTCTCCCATCACATGTAGAAATCAAAATAAACTTCATAAAGAGTAAGCATACCTAGAAATAGGACCAGACCATTCTGGAACATCTGCTTGAAATTTACTACCAATCCTCACCTCACTTTCATATGATTCAGCATCCACCAACATATCTCGAATAGGACCAAGACCTCGGCGAGGCCTTTGAATCCTGGATAATTCACGTTTGGGACTTGTCAGCTTTCCATGCTGCCTCTTAGGTTTCTTCCTTTTACAGACCAGGCAATACCACTCAACCTCTGGTATTTTCTTGACACGCGGGTTGCAACACGATAAATGAAATGCTCCTTCACAACAATCACAAATTAACATTTTGGATGGATCTTCCATTGAACCACATTTCATGCATTCAAATAAAGGACTGCTTTGATTATTATCATGGTCTATGGTACTTGACGTTCTGCTAAGCTCTGAACCTTTAGTGGGGAATATTTCGCTTTTGAGGATGGAGATGCAAAGGTCCCTCACTGATGTAAATTCTGTAGATGGTTTTGCAGCACAGGTATCAGGTAATGAACACTCCCAAGCATCTCCAATCCTCTGACTGATGTAAGGTGGCACCCATGACGGAGATGGCGGGCGTCCATTATTTTCATTAGAATGTGATCCTGCTGGAATTTCGACATTTGAAGAAACCACACGTGATTTGCCATCTTCGCTGTGTAATGGAGATGAGATATATCCAGTTGTTGTGAAGTTCCTTGTTATACTCTCTCTCATATTTCCATTTGTAAGAAGGGGATCATATTCCTCATCCATCTTTCTTCGTTTATTCAAACAGAAATCATCTTCTGAAGCAGGAATTGAACAAATGCTGTCGGCAGGCAGCAAATTTGAATTCAATGATGAATCGACGATTTTTATCACAGATGACCTGAATTCCTTCTTCTGCCGTAGAAGAGGTTCTCTGTAGATCTCATCTGAGCATCTACTAGATTTTAAAGTCATGTCTTTAGTTGTTCTCAACTCTGAATCAGGCGCAATAGATAGCTTGCCTTGGCCAAGGACAGTGTCACTGAAGCAGATCCTGTATATATTGCCACAAAAAATAATCAAAATACCAGATAAAGATACATAGGATTACTATGTAAGGATTGGGAAAAACAAGAAAAAATAAAATTATTAAAAATGGTTAAATCAAGATAGTACAGAACTCCACCCAGTGTCATCTAGATAACTCAAGTACCAAAATCAAACTCCAGTTGAGGTCCAAAGTGTTAGAGATGACCAAAACTGAAAAACGAAGGTGCGACTGTTTGCACAATTTGTGATTGTTAAAAAATTGGGTTGAACAAATACAGTGCAAATTTATTCTCCATGTGGGGCTGCTGAAATATACTACAAGTCTCACACCCATGGCCCGTGGGGCTGCTGAAATCTGTTGTTGAAGTACAAGAAGAAAACACGCACAATCTAGTGTCAGGCATGGAATTTTTCCAATGCTAATCCTAGTATAGGGTGCAGCATCCTTCGAGAGAGGGGTTTTTAAGTTTGACTGAAAACAAGATCGAGAAACAAGGGGCACGCCTCATCAAGATCAAAATCAAGCAGTTTACCACCAATAACGGTTGCCAAGGAATTTGAAGACACAAAGCGGCATGGTGAAGTGCCTCCAATAAACACTTTGAGAGATGGTATCGTTTTTTGATGGTTAAATTCACACATAGGGAGAACAAGTGGCATCAGGTTCTTGCAAATGCAATAGGTGACCTTCTATTTTTGCAACAAAGAGGTTAGTGCTGAGAAGTAATAGGGCGGCACGTATAGATCTGGCGTTACTTATTGACGAAAATCTAGAAACGGTATCATAGGACACAAATTCACCATGGGTAAACGCGTACCAGATCCAAAGTAGCTAGATATCTAAAGCAGAGAAACAGCCAATTCCATGATATAGCCACAATTGCACAAATTCCCCCAATCTCGTCCTACATATAACTTTCCCAAATCCTAACCAAATCCACCCAACATCTTCCACCCCTACCCAAATCTGCTCGACCCCAACCCCATCAAACAACAAGCTAATCACCTCCACCAACTAGCAGGCCACCGGTTCACTTTCTCGATCACAAACGAAGCAATCATATATCGATTTGAATCAATCGCTGCACAATATCAAGTAGAAGTTCACAGCAAAATGAAAAAAAAAATCCAGAAGAAATCGCAGGCCAGAAGAGAGAAGAGAGGTTACCCAAGGCTCCTCAGTGGCTTCTCCCCAATGGACTTCTGCCGCAGATCCTGGTAGATTTTATGGCAGGAAGCGGGGGAGATCACCGAGGTTTGCTCCCTTCCTGGGCGCTCGTCTCCAAATGGAAATGGCAACGGTAAGATTTTTTTCAGTGCGGTAATGCTATGTGCTTAACGAACAGGATAAAAAATGGGGAGGTGGGGTCGTGGGAGGAGAGATAGAGAGGGCAACGAGAGCACGATCGCCGACAATAGAGCAGAAATATGGTATCGTAAAAATTATCAGCCTACGATCCGGTCAGGCCCGCAACAAGAGAGACTTTCTTTTTCTTTCTTTTTTTGGGACCCTTTGGAAAGAAGTTTAAGCATTACTATGAGAAGAAATGTAAAAGAAAAAAAATAATCTGAGAAGTAGTTTTAAAGGGAATAAATAGGGTAGGCTACTCTATCTACGACAGATTGCATCTATAGCATTGAGTTAAGAAACTTAAGAGGAGAAGATCACTGATGTTACCACTAGATGCCTTGGAATAGACTTGATTCAACGTAGTCATGCGTCGGTGTGAAGGAAGTAGTCGATCTCGTCTCATGGATCGATCTCCTCCTTCTTGTCCCAGCAGTAGTCTCACGCCGTCGTAGCCGATCAGCATAGCAGTAGCAACTCCATGACGTCCACACGTGCAGGATGGAACATCGGGCGTCGATGTGCTAGCACCGCGCGCGGCTTTGATTTCGATCGGCCAAGTAGGGAGGGCGGCTAGGGTTTGGGCGAGATGGATGGTGTGCCCCTAGCCCCCTCCCACGTATATAGGGCGTGCTAATGGGCTTCCACCTTATCGGCCCATAAGTAACCCTAATCCCTTATGGATCAATATCCTCTGGGCTTTTAATCCAAATTGTTATGATTGTCTCGTGGGTATATTATCAATAATTTTAATGTCTTTTGTATCTAAAATCTCTTAACTATATGTTTGATTTGAGGGTTGCAATGGGTTGAACTACGATTTGGAAGTGTTTGGTTGAAGAAGTAGGTGTTGTGTTCATCCTCAAAAGGGAATATCCCCTTGGATGTGAGTTCGTCCCATTCCTCCAAAACAAATGAACAGGGCCATCCCACTTCAACAGTGACTTCCTCTACCGTCTCCTCTCATGTGCACGAGACAGCTCCAGAGGGAATGTGGCCAGGCAGGGTAGTATGGAGCGGCGCCAACACAGCTAGGGGCAGCGGAGCTGCATGCATGGGCAGGGGTGGATGATGCCCGCAGGGCCGCGCCGGCGGGCGAGCACAGAGGAGCTGCTAGGGCCGTCGCCGCTGCCAGGGATCGGCGACCGACGGGAGGCTAGGTCGCGGTTGGGGAGCCGGTGGACGATTGGAAGGAGTGGGCCCGATCGGTGGCTTGAGGAACGCGGGAGCAGCCGGTAGGGAGGCGTGGAGCAGCAGGAGCATATCAGCGGCAGGGCAACAAAAGGTGCAAGGAGGTTCGACGGTCGGCCAAAAGAAGAAGATAAGCCCATAGGAAATAGAAAAATGAAAGGAGGATGACACTTGGGCTTACATCTCAATGATGGGACCCATTACTAATGGTGTTAAAGAGGCATCCAACCCATCCCTCTTAACCCTTCAACCAAACAAAAATTGGGTTGGATCTAACCCTTTCATCCAAACACGAGATGGATCCAATCCAAACCAAAAAACTGGGATGCAGCCGACCCAACCTGCTTGGAGCCTGTGTGGATTAAGGGGGTAAATATTTGCCCCTAAAAAATTTGCCCCCTTGGGGTGTTTGGATTGAGGGGTAAATATTTACCCATAAGGGACATTTGAATGGGCCAATTGTTGGGATGGGAGGGGATGAGAGATGTTTTTGGTGGGCCCCACTAGTTATTTGTCCCACTTTGACACTCTTTAGGGGCAAATAAAACTTGGTGGGCAAAATATTTACCCCACCCCATTTGCCCTTACATGTTTGACACTTTTGGGGTAAATTGGGGCAAATTTGCCCCTTTTATCCCTCCATCCAAACAGGGCCTTGATCCCCAAACCAAACACACGCTAAAAGCTCTACCAAGTACCAACTTGACACATCATTTTTAAAACACTTTGCAAACTCGTCTCTATAAATAGACGTATATAATCCTTCGAGATATTCGGCCTAGCGGCAATCTAGAGACGGACGAAGTCATCGCTATCGACAAGTACCACTAAGAATAGCATTGTTAAGTCCTACAAATTTTCTAGCCACAACCACTTTGTGGCTTGTTGTTGTGGTTGTTTGGAATGTCTAGCGAGATAATTTGATAAATTATTTATCAAAATTTGTAAAGTATCAGGTTTTTTTAAATTGTAATACGTTTTATAAAAGTGGATGGTGTGAGTACAGTTTTAGTGCCATGTTCTCACTAAACATATACATGTTATTATGGCTCTTTTTGAGCGCTGATGTTACCGCACCATCTTGAACCGGTAGTCACACCTCGCCTGCGGCGGATGTTTCATCCGCCACACCTCCGCCGCCTTGTGGCATCCAAAATGAACGAGCTCATTGTAGCAGATGTGTAGTGTGCCTAAGTAGCGTCAATAAGCAAACACCAATCGCAAGATGACACAATTGAGACGTGCCGAGCTTCAACGCGGTCATAGCACAAATCAAATGCGTGCTATATCTAAGTTAGTTTCTATGATCTACCATACACGTGGGAGTTGTTAGATCGGACTGTCAGTCGTAACCTCCTTCATCTCAAAACTATGGTGAAGCTACATGGAATCCCTTCTAACTTGATCCTTATTGCAACTTGCAAGCGGTGAACGGCAAAAATAGTATCCTTCGACCGACAACAGTATTGGGGTTCTAGTGAATCCCTTGGTCTACCTAGAACCTAAACACCAACAATAGGAAAAGAACGGCAGTCCTACCGGGGAGAACTCATTGTCGATTGAACGGTGTCAATAGTTTGAATTAGGTTTGTAGGGGCAAACATCAGTTGAGTTTTTGCAATACCCAAGAAAAATAATGGAACAAAAGAGTAAAATAATACTTTTGACGGATGAAAAAAGATCAAATTGGATCAGGATACATGGTCATGTGCATCTGAACGCAGCTTGAAAGGTCAAAGATGATAGTTTATTGTGAATGGCATCACCAATACGGCACTCGTGCACTGATAATATATATGGTCAAAGTTGAACAGACAATTTCAAGCAAAACAACATATATATTCATTGGGGGCAAATTGAAGTGGATCCAAAATTCCTTTTTTCTAAAAAAAAATGATGAACTTTATTGGGGCAAAGTGGATCTAAAAATATGGATGAAAACATTTTTGATGAAGAACATGCATGGCAAAGATTACATACTTACCTGTAGATTGGATCTAGGTCGATGAGTTTTAGATCGGATCTAGATGGGGCGCGTTCCTCCTCCACGGCATCAAGAGTTGACGTCTCTCCAACTTTGTCTAATGGGATGATTAGTCGTCGTGATAAGACTCGCCTCACATTTATAGATAAATTTTGAGGAGCAATTTTCTACTTAAGTCCAACATAGAAGCCAAATCAAATTTTGGTCTCCATATGTGTAATTAGAAGTATACCTTATTATAGGAAATAGACTTGTATTTCTTGCACAATAAGGCTTCCAATATTATACCCCCTTTGAATCCAACATAATTTGTGTAGGACACCAACACAACAGATTGACTTATTTCCAAGAAAAAATGTGTTATTTCTATATTTTAAATATTTTAATCAATATACTTGGAACCCATGAAGAAAGAGATAATCTCGATGTTCATGTCGCCGCTGCAAATTGCAATACATGGAGAACGTCACCTAGAGTAAGGACTCTATCTACAACGGGACTTACATCTATATGTTTTGAAAAATGTTCAGTCCAGAATCAGGACTCTATCTACAATTGACATACATAGTGTCCATATCTGTTTACAAAAGCCTTAATCCCTAAGGAATATATAATGCAGCTGAGTTGGTTAAGTTTTTTAATTCTTTTGTGTAGTTTGGTCAGAACCAAAGACTTCGTGAGCCTTGCAAGCTTCGCCCTCCGGCCATGGCGTGCGCAGGTCGGCAGGTGGGCAACAGGCCATCAGCGAGCAGACCCTGGTCGCGGGATCCTGCGGAGGTAACGTGCGCGCTGCAGCTCCGAGGCTCCGGCGGGATTTTTGTGACGGTGTGCTCGCCGGTCAGGGAATCCTAACTGCCCACATAGTAGCACATGCGCGGGTCCGGATGATTATTTATATTAAAAAGAAGAACAAATCCCGCCCAACAAAAAAACAACAACAACATCGGCCGGTTGGATTGAAACATCAACCCGCACCTTATCACGTCAACGCACTACTCAAACTCAACTCACACACACCATCGACCGGTTGGATTGGGACATCAACCGGATCTCTCCCAACTCTGCCCGGTCGATTGGGACATCGCCACGAGCCTCAACGAAACTCCATCCGGTCAGATTGGGACATCGACTTGAGCCCCTGCAAACTGTGCCCGATCAGATTGGAGCATGGACACAAGCCACTGCACATACCAAAACAGATCTCTCTTTTTTCTTTTTCTTTTTTTGAAGGAAAGAAAAGAAAGAAGACGCTCCTTCGGAAGCAGCCACCGAAGCAGGCCTCCTTGCTGGAAATGCCTGACATCGCATTCAAGAAGGGCACACCGCCGAAGAAGTCATCAATGCCTACCCAAACTGGGCTGGGTACGGTTTTCACCTTTCTCATCTGACATGGAAGACCAGCAACCAAGCCGATGGCCCAAGACCAAAGCCAACGTCTGCGTCAGAGATGCCCGACGTCGCCTTCAAGAAGGACATGATGCCAAACACGCATCGACATCGTCCCAAGATGAGATGGGGTTTCACCCGCATCATCGTTGCGACATAAAGGAACAGACGGCACCCCAACCCCACCGCCATAGCACACTTGGGGAGCCTCCACACGACCGCAGTCAACTCCACCCCTACGGCGACGTTGACATACGCCCGAATAAACCGCAGTCGGCCACGTCACCGCAACGCCGCCGACACACCGTCACAGACCGCAGACGCTGGGGCCTCACCGCAGCTGCACCCCCCTGCGATCGCACAAGTCGTCATGAGCCACGTTGCACACCAGCCATGGGCGCCGCCGTCATTACCGGGCGACGCCGCGCACCGGGCGCCGGCGCCACCGTAGAGGGGCCGAGCCGCGCGCCCGACGCCGCCGAAGACGGGTTACTCATCCACCGCCACTGCCGCAAGCCGAAGAGATGAACCTCACGACTGATGGACGCGCTGCTAAAGCCGGGCTCTGCCACCGCCGCAAGCACTACGGGAATCAGCTCCTTTGTCGTGTGCCAGGGGCACACAGCAAAGGCCCTTTGCTCACGGCAATGCCTTTGCCGTGTGCCACCCACAGCAAAGTGCACATGGTAAAGTTTGGCTGGCAAAGAGGGCCTTTTCCATGTGCCCTTTCTTGGGCACACAGCAAAGGCTTTGCCATGTATTGAGATGACACTCAACAAAGAATTTTTAGAAAAATAAAAGAAAAAAATTGGCCCCGTCTGCCGGCAGGCCGTGGCCGGTGCCGCCCGCCGGCCTTCACGCTGGAGGAAAGGGTGTCGGACTGCCGTCGGGTGCCCGCGCGCTGGAGGAGATGGCGCCAGCCGCCGCTGCACCCCAGAGGAGAGGGTGCCGTCGCGCGCAGGAGGAGAGGGCGCCGGGGGTCGCTGCCTCCACCACCCCTCGCCGCCCAGGAGGTGAGAAGGAGAGAGGCCTGTGGAGGAAGAAAAGGAGATGAGAGTGGGGAGGGATCCGTGTGACGGGCTATGGACCAATAAGAAGCCTCCATTTTGAAGACGTGGATCACACTCATGTGCTTTCTCTGTATGCTTGTAATTAATTTTTGGATGGCTAAACAATTTTAAATGAAAAGGTTGTAAACTACAAACTTTTATATCTTTTTGAGATCTACAACTTCGGTATAGAACATATTTACATCCGAAGTCATTTGAAACTTTTAAAATTTGAAATCGATCGGTTATAATGTATTTTTGAAGTACTAAACAATCTCAAATATAAAAGTTTTCAACCACAAAGTTTTACATTTCGTTGAGTTGTACAACGTCGGTATAGAACTTATTTACATCCGAGGTCATTTGAATGTTTTAAATTTTATAATTTCAAATTAGGTAATTTATAATAATATTTTAAAATATTAAACAATCGCAAATACAAAAGTTGACAACTACAATGTTTTAGATTTCACTAGCAAGTTCGTATGTTGCTACGGTAAAAGAAACTAATTTTATAATTTGAATTTTACCATTACATTTTTATTGAAATGAATGGACCCCTACCCATTTGATAGGAAACCAATAGACTTGCTGAAGACAAAAGCAGATACAATATCATATGGTCTGGACGCTTCACCGGTGCAACAGTGGCCCCAGGCCCCAAACCCCTCGACAACTAGCGCCTCTAAATACTCCCTCCGTCCTAAAATATAAGGCATTCTAAGGTTCAAAATTTGTCTCTAAATATAAGGCGTTCTAGGAGTTTTTGGCAAGTACTCAATCAACTCAATTAAAAACTTGCCAAATATTTTTCCTGTTAACTAAATGACTTGCCTTGTATTACCATTAGCTAGGGGTATATGGGACATTTGCCCACCTCCTTATTTTGTCCTAAAAATCCTAGAATGCCTTATATTTCAGGACGGAGGGAGTAGCCGACGGCTAAGGTCGGCTGCTTGCGACGCGCACGGCGTATCTCCATTCCCCAGTTCGAATTACCCCAATCGAATCGACAACTGTTGTATGTCACTCTATCCACTACACCACAACCTAAAATTACCAACTGACCTCAGTCGCTAAAACTCAATAAGAACCGTCGAACGGTCCGTCGGCAAAGTATGATGACGAACCGTCCGTCGGTGATTCCAGGTTTAGTGAGGCACCATCCGTCGGTGAAACAATATAAATTTTCCATCGTTAAGTCCGTCGGTATTCATTGCATTGGGCTCGAACGGTCAGTCGGTGATTATGGCCCAACCCTTCCACACGCGCACGGGCCCATCAAGCAGCAAAACCCTAGCCTCCCCGAAACGAAACCCGCCGGCGCCACACCCTTCCCTCCTCCAAGCCGCCAGCCCGCCACCTCCTTCCCTCCGAGCCGAAACATCACCGCGCGCGTGCCCTCGCCAAAACGCCGCCGCAATTTCGCCACCGCGCGCGCCTTGCCCCTTGTGCCTTGGCCCGCGCAGCGCGCACGCAGTCTCCCTCCCAAATCTCCCTCACGACCTCCCCAAAATCCAGAGCTAGCGCGCAGCACACCTCCCCCAAATCCAACCCGTGCAGCACACCTCACGCCCTCACCCTTTCTCCCCTCGCTCAAATCCACCAAATCCAAAAGGCTGCTTGCTCCCCTCGCTCCAATCCGGTCCTCAATCTGTCCCCAGGCGACGCCGGCTTCATCACTGACGGTTCCATCTCCGGCGGGCTCACCAACAACCCTAACATCTGGGCATCTGGAGTCTGCCGCAACGCCCGTCAAAATCGCCCAGATTCATCAAGTTTCAGGAACAAGGTCTTCAAACCGGTGAGATAAAATCGAAATCCCTCTCTGTAGTTTATTTCCCCCATTTATTTTCTTGTATGTTTCTTCTCATGGAAGTCTGATGTACGATAGATATGGGTATCTTACTTTGTGTCTTTCTTATTTTTGGATTTCGTGTTTGCTAGTTCAGTTCTAATCTAACGAAGTTCTTTGTATTTTTAATTTATGAGCTGCAGGAATATCGCATCTTTGTAGGCTCCCTCACAACGAGTTCTGCACCAGGAAATTTTAAGGTACAGCTTCATACACCAAATTTCAGTGCTAAAATTTTGGTATTCTAATTCAAGAGAGTTTTTCAGTACTCACTGCCAGTTTCACTAGCTTTATTATTGGTCTTTCACTAGCGTCCCTGTGGGGTTGCTCTTTCATGTATTTTTCTGTATGTGCAAACTCTACCCACTGCCAGTTTCAGTAGCTTTATTATTGGTAGAAAGAAGCATGCTTGATATTTTGGCATACATACAACAAATTAAACTATCTCATATTGCTTATATTTGTATAATCCTTTCTGAATCATGCCACTATATTCTTTCATTGCATTGCAAGGCAGATGCCATTGTGCATAGTTGAAATTGTCACCTGATATTTGTGTAATAATATGACATGCAGGGGCAGGTAGCATGGCTAAATAGATGTAACAACCAGAACTAGAGGAAGATGATTAGTGCCATTTTACAAGGTAAATACAATACATGATCTCTTAAAATTAGTTTAAGATGTGTGGTTCTGGTTTAAGGGATTATCACTCCATCCACACTGTATTGTTTTAGTATTTAGTTATGTGAGTTCACATGTTGTTTACCCACTGCAGGACTACCACTTTTAAGCTGAAGGAGCTTGTGGACATCTCGCAACATCTGCCTCTACAACATTCACATAATCAGTCCGTGCACATCATCATTGGGCATCTACATCACTAAAAGAAGGGCTGAATAGGTCAGAATTTATTACCTTCCCGGCTGTTATGTTTAATCTTATGGTTTGTTATGTGGTTGAGCTCTTTGGTATGCGATTTTTAGTGTCGAAAGGTATATTTGGAAGCGGAGCTTGATTTCCCCATAGAGGTGGATGGATAAAACCTGGATCCATAGTGGGGCTAGGTACAACGCAACTATTTCTCAAATGCTAAAGTCTTGTTTAGTTAACATGTGTTTTAACACAATAAATTGCATGTAGGCACACAAAGGCATATAGACAAGGGGTGAACAGTTTTCTATCTTATGCATTTAAAAATTCAGCGGTAGGGGACAAAATATTATGCCCTTGCAAAAAGTGTGTTAACTCATTTTGGAGAGATTCAAGTGAAATACGTGAGCACTTGATATGTGATGGGTTTCTAAAAGGGTACACAACATGGAACCTACATGGAGAAGCAAGCTCCTCTCATCATGTTAATAATGTGAATATTGATGGTGATGATGAGTCTAGTGAAGAAGATGAAATATCTGAATTGCTTAGAGACCTAGCAGGTGGATTAGATGATAGAGGGGATTTTGAGGATGAAAGTTCTGTCCAACATCCTTGCGCTGAACTACGAGCCCTTCAGAAATTGGTAGAAGCCAATAGTCAAGAGTTGTACCCCACTTGCAAGAAATATACAAAGCTGCGTTTTCTGATTAGATTGCTCCATATCAAACTTCTTGGAGGATGGACTGACAAAAGTTTTGACCTGCTACTAGGTTTACTTAATGATGCATTACCTGAGGGTTCAGCTCTACCTAGAAACTACTATGAGGCTAAGAAATTGATTAAGTCCATAGGAATTGGCTACATTAGTATTCACGCGTGTCCAAATGATTGCATTATCTATTGGAAGGACCATGTGGATTTAAATTCATGTCCAAAATGTAAGGCTTCAAGGTGGAAATCAGTGAGGAAGAGTTTAGATGGGAAACATGTGTATAAGGTTCCTAGCAAGGTTCTCCGCTACTTTCAGCATTAAAGTATGCTATGATATCTTTTTTTGGCTTACATTTCAAATGAATTTGTGCAGATTTGGGAACATGCAAGAAGAGGAATGGAAGGGGCATCACCAGATTGGATGACATATTTTCAAGAACACCTGACATGCCTAAGATTAAAATAATGCTCAATGGTTATGGACAGCCGGTTGATGAAGATTCTAGGAAGCTTTCTAGTGCCATCGGGTGCCAGGTGAGAAGGACACTATCAATTGGGTGTGATGATTGGAGGCTTGTTGATATTAAAATGAAGCTGAAAGTTTGGGATACCATAAAGGTACTGCATTATATGCTGAAATAGCCCTTGTCATATCTTATCCACTTTCATTTTAATTCACTACTACCAACATCCATGTAATTTTTTAGATGGTGTAGCTACAGTTTGCTCATAGGCTCCTTTTTCTGTGAAAAATTAGGAGAAATATGATATTGATGATGCTGCTCAAAATTGGTTTATGCTTACGGCTAGATTAAAATGGAAGGAGTTCAAAGCTGATTTAAAACGGAAGTATTTTGATGAGACACTATCTGATGAGGATCTGATTGCAATAAATGATAAGAAAAAGATAGTAAATGCTAATGATTGGAAGTATCTTATTGCCTTTTGGAGAACTGATGAATCTAAAGTAAGCAACAACACATAATCAGTTTTGTGTTATTACTTGTAAATAGATTATTTCTTATTTGATATATGTCTGCAAATTTCTAAAATTTCTATGATAGGCTCGCACAGCAAGAGCAAAAGCATGCCGTGCAAAGGTGCAACAACTTCATACATCTGGCAGCGTGAGCCATGCTTCTACTAGCCACAACATGGTACTGTAACTTATCACTAGCTCACATCAGTTGTTCAATACTACTTTTTGGCATTATAATTTCTGCAAAGTTAAAAAACATGCAGAGCAAGCAACTTGGGCGCCCAGCTAGAAGAGATGAAGTCTTTGTCAAAACACATACAAGAAAAAATGGGGAGCCTATAAGGCAGGCAGCACAAACAATTGTAAGTTTTCTAAAAAACAAAGTCAGCAATAAAATGCCTTATGTTTTCACATGTTGTAAACATACAAGTTCCTTTTTTGACAGAATGAATTGCAAGATGTTGTTGAAGTCTATCCAGAACTGAAGGATAGAACAATTCAGGAGGGCGATGCATTTGCTATTGTTTGTGGATTAAAGGAGCCAAGGGGACGTGTCCGTGTTTTGGGTGTAGGACCAACTCCCCAAGAAATTGGTACTCCAGGGTTGAAGTCCTATGTGCCAACAAGGATTCAAATGGAAGCTCTAGCTCGTGAAAAGGCTGAAGCTGAGAAAGCAACTCTACAACAACGTGTCAGGGAGCTGGAGGAGCAACTTGTGGATGAAAGGATGGTGAAAGAAAGGGCAAATGTTGAAGACATCTCACAACATGGTTCTAATTCAAGACACCAAGTGGTAAGGGGGTTCACTTTTTAGTACTTGCTCTGAATTTGCTCTTGTGTGTTGTGTTGTAACATGTTCCAATATTTGATGTAGAGCCCAAAGCCTTTAGAGCATGCAGATGAGTCGCACCATAATGCTCATGATGAAGAAGGTGATGACACAGATAATGAAGAATATGAACATTCTAATGAGGAGGAGAACTTGCTTGGCCACAGCCAAGATGCACCTCCATCAGTGCCTGCTATGAACACTACAGCCACACCAAGTGTTGTTGATGCCCCTCGCTTTGGCCATGATGAACTTGTACTATTCTCATCCTCTTGCATTTTTTTTTGAGATGTGATAGGTGATCTGTCCTTCATTTACTCAACTAAAAAACTACATCATTTGGTTCAGGTTGGAAAGGAAGTGATATTATATGCCTTGCTGAGATCAGATCAACCTGTAGCAAAGGGAACAATCCTTTCAACTAATCCGAACACCATAGTAGGAGGCCAGCCTCTTGGAAAGCAATATTGTGAACTTATTGTGAATGTTGTGATGAAAAAGGATGCAATTCTGCCTCGACCTCACGATCGCATGGAATCTATGGCTTCTGCTCATATGATGGAAATTGCATGGCCATACAAGAGGGTAAAAAGCTACTTGAGTTTTTCTTGTTTTCTTTGATATGTGATGCATCGGTTACCAAAGTTTTTCAATTAACAATGGTACTTGTGACAGCTAAAGGTTATTAACAAGGCATCCAAACCTTCTCAAGGTGCTGCAGGTAATTTATTCTAAATTTTCATTCACCAAGCTGAACATCAAGTTAGCTCCTATGTTGCATCTTCTGAGATTTACCAATGTTATTGGACCTAGTCACAGACCATAGCTTGCAGTTTTTTTTTTGACCTAGTCACACATGGAACTATAGGAGGTGAACATATATTGGCAATTTAACTTTGTTTGTCTAGGTTTTACTCATTACATGGTACTTCATTTTTTCAGTAAGTGCTAGGCGGTGCTAGATACTTGCTGCTGGTGGATCAATTGCTTTTGTTGACTTGCTAGAAGAGCAAGATTGTGGACAACAAGTTGCTGAAAGCACATGGTGCCATTTGATCTCTTTTGACTCAAAAGATCAAGTCTTTTGGATGACAAACTAATTGCTCTGCAGCCAAAACAATAGATGTAGCATAAATTGGAATTGTTAGTTTTTTCTAGACTTATTATATGGCTATATGGTGAGCATATATGTATGGCAAGCTCATGCATGGATGACCAATATTTGAACATGTATGTATGGCTGCTGTGATGATCCTTTTGAATGTTTGGTCATGGATGTATCCTTTTGAATGCTTGGACATGTATGTATGTCTAGTGTCATGTCATGAATGAATGGAGTTTCTGTACCTGATAATGTGCTGATTAATTTGCAGCCAAATGAGCCATTATTTTATTTTTTTTATCCATATTAATGTCTCCATGGATGAGCAGTCGGTAAAAAAACCAATAACTTCGAACAGTCCGTGGGTAAAACATGGTTACGGATGGTCCGTCGGTAAATATTGGTCCGTCGGTATATCTTTGCATGGCTTCAGACTGTCCGTCGGTATAGGTGTAGTCCGTCGGTATATATTTATACCGACTGGTCGTACACCGACTGCAACCGTTCGTCGGTGTAAGTTTATACCGACGGACCTCAAGTTGCTACATTGACATTTACCCACTGGCCGTCCGTCGCTGTTGTCGGGCTGTGGTGTAGTGATCCCTCATCTCCACTCAATTTTGATTATGAATTGCAAATTGCAAGTTAGTTCCAGACAGCCAGTGATTAATTGGTGCGCATCTAATAGCTAATTTGTATTTCTACTGCTATGTGGGATCAGATACTTGTGGCATGAAAAATTGACTTTTTTATATTTCTACTACTAGAAGAGAACGAGGCATCCGCGGACAACATAAACAACGGCCATTTTTGGCCCCGGTGCTAATGGAGTATTAGCACCGGGTCCAACGGCTAGCAGTCGCGCGCAGGCGCGCGTGGCGCGCGTCGGTGGGGGGAGAGGACCTTTAGCACCGGTTGCATCCAGCAACCGGTGCTAAATCCACCCCTTTAGCACCGGTTGCTGCCTGCAACCGGTGCTAATTCCAGGGCAACATTTAGCACCGGTTCTAGCTAAGGACCGGTGCTAAATCCCTGATGTTACCACTAGTTGCAGCCAGTAACCGGTGCTGATTATCTACCTATATATTCCCCCCTTCCTCCCCACGCCCGAGCCAGCATGAACACTCCGAGCTGTGTTCATGGTGTGCTCGGGTTGAGGGGAGATTTTGCCATTTTTTTCAACAATTGTGAAGCTTTCCTTCTTTTGAAGCATTCTACGAGGTACACAATTTCATCCTCTCATGTTCTTGTTTAGTTTCTATTGTTACTATACTTTATAAATATGAAATTTGTGAAGAAAAAAAGAGAAGAGAGAGAAAGGGTTATATATGTGTGTTCATAGTGTTTTAAATTTAATGTTAGGTATGTATTGGAGAAATTTTGTTAGAAATGTTTTTTGAGTATGCTTTTTAGTATTTTATTTATAAATGGAATATAATGATTTTTAAAAATGTGTTATGTAATTTTTTATATTAATTGGAGATATGTGAAATTGGTTAGTTTATTTTGACAGAAGTTCGTATGTTGTAATGAGTATTTTTTCAATAACATTTATTGTTTTTTGAGAAATAAAAGCCTTGTGGATATATCGATATGGCTACTGCTGGAGGTAGTGGGACCGGTGATAGTGATCGTGGTTCGTCTCGCAGGAAGGGCAAAACTACAGTACCACCTCATGATAAGTCGAAAAAACCAGGACCTTGGGTGAAAGCACAACTTAATTTTTTGATTAAAACACATGAAGAATGTGTTGCAAGGGGTGAGGAACCTGATTTTGATCTTCAAGATCTGTTGCGGCGCTACAGTCCAGCTCCACCATCTTCTGCACCAGGAAAAAATATATCAGAGCATCCTACTTTCCCACCGAAGGATGGTTAAAGATATAGGTCATGTTGCATGTTGGATGTGGAGAAATTTATGTACGAATTAGATAACTTTGTAATGTATGAATAAATTATGAACCTTGGTCGTGTTGGATATTTCGATAATTTTGAAATGTGTATGAATTAATTAGATCACTTTGCTAAATGTAGATGAATAGGCAATGGATGCACTTGGCGGACCGACGCAGTCAGGAGTGGGTTGATGGCATGCATGCTTTTCTCGATGTGGCGGAGGACAACAAGTCGCCGTCAGGTGACATGTTTTGTCCGTGTGGACAATGTAAAAATCAGAAATCGTACAAATCAAGAGGGGTTATTCACTTCCATCTGATGACCCATGGTTTCATACAAAACTATGCGGTTTGGTCGAAACACGGTGAAAGAGGAGTCATAGTGGATGACAATGAAGAAGAGGAGGATGATAACGACATTCAATATGGTGCCTTTGCGGATGTTGCAATGGATTATGCAGATCAGGATGGTGCTGACCAGGAAGATGTTGCTCCACAAAATGACCCTAATGATGCACTTGGTCAAATGTTACGTGATGTCGAGCAAGGCTGCGACAATGACAAGGAAAGGAAAAAGATAGATCGTATGTTACAGGACCACAGAACTGATTTGTACCCAAATTGCAAAGAGGGGCTGAAAAGGTTGGGTATCACGCTTGATTTTTTGCAGTGGAAGGCATGTAATGGTGTTACTGACAAGGGTTTTGAGGAATTATTGAAACTCAGTGAAGAAGATTCTTCCTGAGGGTGACGAATTGCCATCAACAACGTGGGAAGCAAAACGTGTTGTTTGCCCTCTTGGTTTAGAGGTGCAGAAGATACATGCGTGTCCTAATGACTGTATCCTATATCGTGGTGCTGAATACGAAAATTTGGATTGGTGTCCGGTTTGCAAATGCACACGCCACAAGATCAGGCGGGATGACCCTGGTGAGGTTGATGGGGAGACTATTAAGAACAAGATTCCTGTGAAGCTGGTGTGGTATTTTCCTTTAATACCACGTCTGAAGCGTTTGTTCAGGAACAAAGAGCATGCCAAGTTGATGCGATGGCACAAGGAAGAACGTAAGAACGATGGTATGTTGAGGCACCCCGCCGATGGATCCCAGTGGAGAAACATTGACCGAGCATGCCCAACGTTCGATGCTGATGCAAGAAATTTAAGGCTTGGTTTAAGTACTGATGGCATGAATCCATTTGGTGAAATGAGCAGTAGTCATAGCACTTGGCATGTGACTGTATGTATCTATAACTTACTTCCTTGGCTATGCATGAAGCGGAAGTTCATTATGATGCCGGTGCTTATCCAAGGTCCAAAGCAACCTGGCAACGACATCGATGTTTATCTAAGACCATTGCTTGACGAACTTAAACAATTGTGGAAGGAAGAAGGTGTTACTATGTGGGATGAGTACAAACAGGAAAGTTTTAACCTTAGGGCACTACTTTTCATCAACATCAATGATTGGCCTGCACTAAGTAACCTGTCCGGACAAACAAACAAAGGATATAAAGCATGCACCCATTGCTTAGATGATACTGAAAGCATCTATTTGAAGCATTGTAGAAAGGTTGTTTACATGGGTCATCGTCGATTTCTTCCTTCGAAGCACGAACTACGAAAGAAATGTCCACACTTTGGCGGGGATGCGGAGCACCGTACAAAGCCGATACACCGCAATGGACAAGATGTATTTGATATGGTGAAAAATGTAGAAGTAATATTTAGAAAGGGAGATGGAAGCCAACCTGTCAAGGCAGGTGAGGATGGGCGTGCCGCGATGTGGAAGAAAAAGTCTCTCTTTTGGGAGCTTCCTTATTGGAAATTGTTAGAGGTCCGCAACGCAATTGATGTGATGCATCTGACGAAGAATCTTTGTGTGAACTTGATCAGCTTCCTTGGTACTTATGGGAAGCCAAGAGATACACTGGAAGCACGGCAGGAACTTAAACGTTTGAATCTACGGAATGATCTACATCCAGAAAACAGAGACAAAGGACGCAAGTACCTGCGTCGCGCTAGCTTCACTCTCAGCAAAGAGGAGAAGGCAAGTATGTTTGAATGCTTGAACAGTATCAAGGTCCCGTCAGGCTATTCCTCCAATATTAAAGGAATAATTAACATGAAAGATAAAAAGTTCTTAAACCTCAAGTCTCACGACTGTCATGTGTTGATGACCCAACTGCTTCCCGTCATACTGAGGGGTGTGCTACCAGTTAATGTGCGGAAAGCGATTGTGAAGCTATGTGCATTCCTTAATGCAATTTCTCAGAAGGTGATCAGTCCTGAAGATTTGGATAGGCTACAGAACGACGTGGTCCAATGTCTTGTCAGCTTTGAGATGATATTTCCACCATCATTCTTCAATATTACGACACATCTATTGGTTCACGTCGTCAAAGACATTCGTATACTGGGCCCGGTATTTCTTCATAACATGTTCCCATTTGAGAGATACTTTGCTGTTCTGAAGAAGTATGTATGTAGTCGTGCTCGTCCAGAAGGATGCATTGCTAAGGGATACGAAACAGAGGAGGTGATTGAATTCTGTGTTGACTTTATCGAAGACCGCAAGTCGATTGGGTTGCCTGAATCACATCATGAGGGGAGACTTGGTGGAAAGGGCACACTAGGAAGAAAGACGATGATAAATCAGAGACATGCTGACATTTCGTAAAGCACATCTCACAATTCTACAGCAGTCAGCCTTAGTTGCTCCATACATCGAGAAGCACATGAAGATTTTGTATGAAGAAAATCCAGGAAAGACTACGACATTTATTCAACGTCAACACAATAGTAGTTTCGCAGATTGGTTGCGAGAACATCTGATGGCTGTTGTGGGTATTGATGCGCAACTAGCCTTTCTAGCTAGGGGTCCATCGACCACGATCTTAAAATTTCAAGGCTACGACATAAATGGGTATACATTTTATACAAGAGCCCTAGACAAGAAGAGCACCAACCAAAATAGTGGTGTCCGGATCGATGCGACCGACAGCAATGGCAATAAGAACTCATACTATGGTGTCATAGAGGAGATATGGGAACTGGAATATGGACCTTTAAAGATCCCATTGTTTAAGTGTCAATGGGTGAAACTAACTGCAGGAGGAGTTACAACTGATGAGTATGGGATGACTATAGTGGACCTAAACAAGATTGGGTTTCTAGACGAACCGATCGTCCTAGCCAAAGATGTGTCACAAGTTTTTATATAAAAGGCTAGCAAGCCAAAGAAAGGGACGAGCAAGCAATCGAACCCATCAAAAGACGAGCCAAAGCGTCATATAGTTCTTCCTGGAAAAAGAAAAATTGTAGGAGTTGAGGATAAGACAGATGAAGATTATGATATGCTCGTCGGTCGACCTCCATTCTCGGTGGCTGCTGACCTAACCGTCCTGTTAGCAGCAGAGGAGACACCCTATCTACGTCGCGATCACAATCAAGGGACATTTGTGAGGAGAAAGTTTGTTAGCGTTCAAGGAAACAATGATGTTGTATAAGTTAATTGCACTATGATGAAAACTGTAATATTTTAACTATTTTTTTCTCTTTCATTTCATATATAACAAATATATTAATTTTTTATATATTAATTGTACTATGACGTGGCTAATAATGTTTTAGTTATAATCTAAATAAATAAGACTAACTATAACCTAAATAAATAATACCAAGTATAACCTAAATATATAAGACTAAGTATAAATTAAATAAATAAGACTAAACATTTAGATGTAATATTATTTTAACTATTTTTTCTCTTTCATTTCATATATAACAAATATATTAATTTTTTATATTTAATTGCACTATGACGTGGCTAATAATATTTTAGTAATCTAAATAAATAAGACTAACTGTAACCTAAATAAATAAGACCAAGTATAAATTAAATAAATAAGACTAAACATTTAGATGTAATATTATTTAGCACCGGGTATTTGCAAAACCCGGTGCTAATATAAAATTGTATAAAATTGCGCCAAAAAAGTGGCGCCAAAAATTGCACGGTGCTAATCCTAAACCTTTAGCACCGGGCCTTGGCTGCGCCCGGTGCTAAAGGACCTTTAGCACCGGGCCTTGGCTGCGCCCGGTGCTAAAGGTCCGCCCTATATATAGTCAACACTTAGAAAATTTTCGCATCTCGCCGTCTTCGTCTTCTCCACTCCCCACTTCGTCTCCCCGCCGCCGTCGTCCCCAAGCGCCACCGCGCCGCCGCCGTCGTCCCTAAGCGCCGCCGTCGTCCCCAAGCGCCACCGCGCCGCCGCGCCGCCGTCGTCCCCCATCGTCACCGCGTCTCCCCAAGCGCCGCCGTCGTCGCCCCCATCGCCACCGCATCTCCCCAAGCGCCGCTGCCGTCTCCACCCCCGGCGTCCGCCCCTCCACCGTTGCCGGCACCGTCGCCACCCCCGGCGCCAGCCCCTCCACTGACGCCCGGCCTCGACCCCGACGACGCCCCCGCTCGCCGCCGTCGCCGGACGCGCCGCCGCCCCCGACGCGCCCGGCCGCCACCCGCGCGCCGTTCGGCCGCCCCGGACGCGCCGCCGCCCTCCATCAGCAGCGGCCGCCGCCGTCCCGCGGCCTCCCGCCGCCCCGCCGTCGCTGGCCGCTCCGCCCCGCGCCATCGCTGGCCGCCCCGCCCCGCCGTCGCGCCGCTCGGCCGCCCCCGCCGTCGCACCGCCAGCGCGCCGTTGCCGCCTAGCTCGACGCCCGTCGCCCTCCATGCACGTACCGGCCGACGAACGCGAGCTCGTCTCAAGCGATCCGCGAGCTCGATCGTCTAAAGCGATCCGCGTCCGCGAGCGGTTGTTCGTCTGAAGCCGGCCGAGTGCAACCCTGCGACTGCTGAGAACCGCCGCCGACCGCCGCGCGAACACGAGCTCATTTGAAGCCGGCCACACGTAAGCCCTTTCCGACGTGCATGGAGAACCCGACAGCTGCATGTGTATTAATTTTATAGTTAGTGTTAATGATAAGGGTTAACGATAAATTTTACTAGAATTTATTTATTTGACTTAGAATTATTTTCTTTAACGTACAATGATTATTTATTTGGCGTAGAATATTTATTTAACGTACACTAATTATTTGACGTAGAATACTTATTTAACATACAATAATTATTTATTTGACGTAGAATATTTATTTAACATAGAATAATTATTTATTTGACGTAGAATATTTATTTAACATAAAATAATTATTTATTTGACGTAGAATATTTCTTTTGCGTACAATACTTATTTATTTGACGTAGAATATTTATTTAACATACAATAATTATTTATTTGACGTAGAATATTTATTTAACATACAATAATTATTTATTTGACGAAGAATATTTCTTTTGCGTACAATACTTATTTATTTGACTAGAATATTTCTTAACGTACAATAATTATTTATTTAACGTAGAATATTTATTTTTGAAGATGACGATCCACGAGGAGGATAATGATGAATTCTTAGCAGCTCAGTTTCATTTGGGTGGAAACACTGATCGGCCACCGAGCATGGAAGACATAATGCAAGGTATTTCTGGTGGCGATAATTTGGACCAGATGCAACCTAATGTGGGTCAACGTAATAGCGATGAGCCCACGTCTAGTCAGGTGCTAATATTTCTCATAAACATTATATACATTATCTTAACCTAATGTTGTGACTAATTTATACCGTCTAATTATTCTAGCCATCTACGGCGACAACTGGCGCTACAAAACGCCCTGGAAAAAGAAGTACCACTAAGAGGCTGAAGGAGGTCAAATTGCACATCACCAAAGTGGAGGATGATGGGGAGCCAACTGAGCCCAAAGAAATTGCCAGAAAATATGTCTCTCAATGTCAATGTGGTGTTATTGTTCGTGAACGTGTTCCCATTAGCATCAGGAAATGGAGATCTACGGACCCCAATGAACCGTATGTTCTGGCTAATACGGAGAAAGAAATGATATGGACTGATGTGAAAGAAATATTCGGATTTCCTTCAGATCGTGAAGAGAAATTGAAGGATTGGACGCTGAAAAAGATGGCAACTCAATTTCAAAATTATAAGACAAAATTGTGGAAGAAATATCTCAAAACAGAAGAAATTCCGGATTTTGACAATCACCCTACCATAAGACCTCATCATTGGGACGCGTTCGTGGAGTACAAACAGTACACAGAAGGATCTGAGATATCCGCAAGGAACATCGGCAATGTAGAAAAAAAGAAGTACACCCATCGAATGGGTTCAGGCGGTTATAAAGGTAGCGTCGACAAATGGACAAGATGGAAGAAGATCTCTATGCTAAAGGCATTCGTCCAGCGACACATGACTGGCCCTTACGATCCAAGCATTGGTATTATGGTCATGGAGGCACTCTCAGTCCAATAGACGGATCTTTGATTTTTAGCGAGGACTTGCGAGACCTAGCTCACCGCCTCCTTGAAATCATAAGGAAAGCTAAGGCGGGAGAATTCATCCCTGACAGAGAAAGAGATGAGCTAACCTATGCCTTAGGAAACAAGGAGCATCCTGGAAGAACGCGCGGAGTAGGAACTTCTGTTTCTTGGAAGTATGCTTTCAAGGAGGACAGCTCCTCCTACAGGAGCCGTAAGCGGAAGAAGACCGAAACAGAGAACAGGATGAGGGAGCTAGAGGAAATCGTAGCCGCCCAAGGCGCACGGATACAGGATATGGAGGGAGAGATGGAACAGCGAATGAAGCTAGCACTTATTCAGACGACACAATCTAAAGGAACATAAGATCCTGCTGCTTTGGTTACCCCTCCACAACAACGTAGCAGTCACGCTTCCACAGAGCTTCCGCCAGCTCAATCAGAACCGGCCCGTTACCCTGTGGATGAAATATCTCAGCGCACCGCTTGCGAGCTTCATTCAACATTGAAGAACATATCAGTGGTGGTACATATAATAACAATGACTTAAAGTTAGTTTACATATGTTGAACATATTATTGTGTTATTAACTTTTCCGAATATATTAGGTTGCATACGGTACGGCTAGACCATTGGAAGAAGGACAAACAGTACACTCCAAGGAGATTCCATATGGCTACGCACCAGTCGAGATTGAACAAGTTGTCTCAGATTACAACGGCTTGCAGCTTGACATCCCGGAGGTGATGGAGAAACACTTCTTGGAGAGTGTTGTCACGGCATCATTCTATGGAGCAAGCGTGACATCATCCTACCTGGTGTGGAAGCAACAACCTCGACAGGTCCGCTAGGTCCACCGTCTCCGCATGACGAAGATCCTCCGGCAAATGATCCTCCGGCAGATGATCCTCCGGCAAATGATCCTCCAGAAGATGATCCTCCGGCTGATGATCCTCCGGCAGAAGAAGATTGGTCTCCACCAGTGAGGCCAAAAAGGAATCCGCCCAGAAAGAAAACTGCGCCAACAAGTCCTCCACCACCAACAAAGCGGCCAACTAAGCAAAAGAAAGTGTCGGCAAAGAAGAAATTAGCTTACGAGCTGACGGAAGAGGAACTTGACGAGGTAGTCACCGCAGAAGTACACGCGCATTTTCACAAGAAGAAAGAGCCTGAGAAAGAGTTCGCGGTTGACCCGGTCAAGGCGGCGAGGTTCTTACAAAATTTGACCAGGGCAGAACAGAAAAAAGCTGAAATATCTGACTACGACCGCTCATTAATAAAATCTTTTCAGAAAAGGAAGAGAGCTGAGCAGGCTGAGCGGTTAGCATCGCCTAGGTCTAAAGTGAAGCCGGCATCGCCTAAGTCAAAAGTGAAGCCGGCATCGCCTAAGTCAAAAGTGAAGCCGGCATCGCCTAAGTCTAAAGTGAAGCCAGTAACGCATAAGTCGAAACGTTCTACTATTCCTCAGCTCGGCGAACAACCTCAGCAAGGATTGACTCAGTTGCCAGATGCGCACGAAATGATGATCCAACGTCAAATGGAAGAGACAGGTCTCAGTAGAGCGGTCCTCACTGGCCAAGAATCCCCGCCCAAAGCTAAAGTGACTAAGTGGCATTTTGAGATTGGCAAGTCTTTCGTCCCGCCAGATGATGTGAAAAAGCTACAAACAAAGATGTATTTATTCCATGGATGGTACATGGTTCAAGCGTCGAAAGGACGAGACATGTTCGGGTGTCGCGTGAAGGATGAGGATTTTTTCAATGGAGAAGAAACGATTTGGTTGGACTTCAAAGATATCTACAAAATCTACCAACGAGACGCCCTGGACATGTCTTTGATTCAAACCTGGGTTTTGTAAGTGATTTCTTCTAACAATTTCTTTATTGTCATTTAAAAAACTCTATGAGTGACGGCGCTACTTTATTGCTTATTATGTAGAATGGAGATTCAAAGATGTCGGAGGGAGCGTATTTTTGACGTTGGTTTCATGGACCCGTCAAAGGTAAACCAAGACATGATTTATAAAGATCCAGAGGGGACATATCAGAACTTATTCAAGTATGTGGATAAGCAAAATTTTATGGACTCCATACTATTGCCATACCACTACGGGTGAGTGCTAACACTTATATTATCTCATTTTATTTTCTTAATTTCTTAATTTCTTTAAATTATCTCATTATGCTAAAACACTTATACATATGTATGTAGTTACCACTGGGTGCTCATAGTACTGAATCCTGATAGAGGTGTGGTGAACGTCTTCGATTCGTTGAGAAAACCACAAGAAGAGTATCAGGAAATCATTGACATGTTTACAAGGTCGTATATATAAGTAAATTTCAACAATTCAAATTTTTCTATATACTTAATTACATTATTGACTTATTTTATTTGAACTCAAATTTGAGACTAACAACATGATTATGTAATTGTAGGATGTGGAACGAGATTCGTGAAAAGCACCCCGGTATTGGATATGAAAAGCTCGTATGGAATACTGAATTCCCGGTACGCATGCAATTTGCACATATACGTCTTTGCTAATCAACTTAAAAAATTATCTTTAACTTTGTTTTCGCCAACAGTGTCATCAACAGCGGCCGGGCAATAATTTATGCGGATACTACTTTTGCGAGTACATGCATAGCTGGATTAAAAAAATATATACTAACCATGATATTATGGTACGCAATATCTATTTACAAGTTTCTAATTCAACTTCACCATTATTATACTTTAATTTTAATTGTTTGCAATTCGTAGATGATGTCCATCTCTAGTAAAAGCCTAGAGCAGCATAAGATCGACGCAGTTGCAGAACAACTCGTTGGATTTATTTGGGACGAGATCATCAATGTGAATGGAGAATTTCATTATGATGATGCATGGGACAATACGGACACCTCAAGTCTTCGTTCCTCCATCGCTGGTCCTAGATCCTCTGCTCGTCCTAGTTCATCATCAGCTCGTCCAAGTGCAGGATTGTAATTTATGGATACTAAGTTAGAAAACTTAACTCTTTTAGCACTATGAGATGATGTAACTCTTTTGGCACTAAGATATGTAATATATGTCTTTTTTATGTTTATGCGAGCCTTATACAAATACTAGTGCAGTGTAGTACGACATCCGTATTAGAACAAATACGTAGACGAAATACGTTGGCAAAATACGTATACAAACAAATAAATATGAAGGCTGGAAAAGGGAAAATTATATGGTCCCCCTTTAGCACCGGTTCTAGCCACAAACCGGTGCTAAAGGGGCTCGCGCAGGGGCCATGTGCGCGGCCCCTTTTAGCACCGGTTGGTTTCGAGACCCGGTGCTAAAGGGGGCCTTTAGCACCGGGTAAATGACCCGGTGCTAAAGGTGTACCCCTTTAGCACCGAAAGAGTAGCACCGGTTGGGAAACCGCTGCTGAAGGGGGTTTCCCAACCGGTGCGGATGCTTCATTCTCTTCTAGTGACGCTATTAGATTATACCGTATTGTGTTCTGAAAATGTTTTATCAGGACTACCCAAGGTTCAAATCTTGACCTACATCTATGTTCCTTTTCTGTATCATAGACATGTAAGATGCAACGTATGTATCCAATTTCGGTTCAGCGGCCAATATGAAAACTGCTTACTAGCATCCAACGCAACCTGATCACATCTTCGGTTACTTTCGGTTCAGCGGCCAATATGAAGGTCAACTGGTTAGCATAGAAGTGCCATTGATGGTAGCATGCTAATTCCTCTTTGTGGATTGTTTCTGGCATCCGGGTTCCTGGACCCCGAGTGTGACAACTGTGACTGTGAATCTATGGTATGAACTTCCATCCTTTTGTTCGGGGGTAATGGTGTTGGGCGCCGGTCTGTAGTGGTTTTAAATCGCCGGCTAAAGCGTTTAGCGGGCTATAGCTGGCTTTTAGCGGGCTATAGCTAGCTATAGAGGGCTAAATGCCATAACGGTTGCTCTTTCTAGAGGTTATAGCGGACTATAGCGACAATTATAGCTGGCTATTTAAACATTCACTCTGTACCAACACTATGGAGACGGTGCGGATGATTGGTGCTCGACCAAAGTGGAAGATGCATCCCAGCAAGCACTCTGAAATTAAACGCTAGCTAATGTAGCGTTTTAAGCAATGTTGGCAATAGCCCGCTAATAGTCCGCTATAGCTTTGCTATACGAGTAGCTTTTTGAGACATATGCCGCGACGATATTGTAAATATTATCGCTAATGCCGCTAACTCCGCTATAGTGTGAAATAGTACCGCTAAAAGCGCCGCTAACTCCGCTATGACTGAGTTATGAACTTATATACTTGTGATTTACGAACTACGAGTTATAACTTATGACTTATAATGTGTATTGCGACTTATTTTTATATGTTTACTTATGTTTGCACTCATGCCTGGACATATACTTATGAAATATAAGATGACATTTTTGAAATTATAAAGTTTTAGTCTAAATTTCACTGCTTTTTTACATACCGCTAAAGGCAATAGCTTCCGCTATAGCTGCGCTATAGCTTTTTTAGGAACACTCCGCTAAATTCTATAGCCCGCTATTGCCAACATTGATTTTAAGGTTTTATTAGGCTATTTCTCAGTTTTTTTTTTTTGTATGTTCTGTTCCAACGTGTCTGAGCTGAGGACACTGCCGCCGGCGCGAGCGGAAGAACCCACACGCTAAAGGAGATTGCGAAGAGAGCATGCATGCATTATTTCCAACTTCTTTAGTTGTTGAGTACTTGGTGAAGAGAACGTGCATTATAAGATAGGGAGGCGATGTGCTGACAAAATTGATGCAATCTCAGGTTCCCAGCCCGTCGGGGCAAAAGGAAAAAAAATCAGGGAACAAAACAGAGCAACTCTAGAGCAAAAATTAGGAACCTGAATCTGTCTTTTGTTTTAACGAACTGCACAAGATAGTGCGAGTTTCTATTGATATAGTAGAAAAAATTACAAAATTACCACCTTGGTACATCAACACGGGTAAGCACGCAACTCAAACCAAAACCGGCCGGTTGGATTGGTACATCAACGCGGCCGCACCACTCCACTCAAACGGCAACCGGAACACGCTACATCACACGGCTCGCCCACCCCTCGGGCACCACCTCGTCGCGCATGACTACTGCGGTCCGCCTCGACGGCGGCGTCCCAGGCACGCGAACCGTGCATTCACCGCCGCCTGAAGCGGCCGCCGTGGACGCCAAGCCGGCCGTGGACACGAAGAGCTATAAAAAATGTGCCATGACAGATCAAAATAAGTTTCCAAATAGAAGGGCCCTGCAGTTGCATATAAATCTCGACATGTATGGGTACATCTTATATAGGAGAAAAATAAAACAAAGAATTGAAGTAAGTACAACTCAATATTAGAGAGGGCCAAGTATTTAAAAATCTGACAAAACATAAAAAAATCAAAATTACCTAAGATTGAACGGTCATTGTCAATACTACTTGGTCTCGCTATTTTTGGTACTTGATACCACGAATTTAATAATTTTTGATACCTCTATTTAGATACCTCTAAATACTCACTTTGTTTACACTGTACGATTTTTTAGGAATGGATGGCTCTCATTATTTCCAAGCGTTCTAAAATTTCTATTAATTTAAACCTTAGACTTAATTCCACAAACATCAACAAGTAGCAAGCAGGTAAATCTCCAGAACCCATAGAGTGTGAAAAAATATGTTATAATTTCCATGTCAAGAAAATCAATTTTCAAGAAGCTTTAAAAAAAGAAAAAATATTATATCTCAAAGTACAAACATTATTATCTACAAGTAATGCAGCAGCTATGCTTATATCAATATAAGCCAAACGAATAATTCTTCTGGTTCACGCCAATGTCCTGCTTTGTCCTATTTTCATAGCATCCAAAAAAGGTAGAAACGGAGGAAGCCGTGGACGTGGATGATCTCGCCCGGGAAGACGATTGGCGAGCTCACCTGGCCGAGGTGTCCTGACTCCTGGCCGGCGCAGATGGGGGCAGCACCAAGCTGTGAGCCTGTGACATGGGGAGCACTTGTGGGGGGCGTCGGGCTCCGACGGGGGGAGGCGCCGTCCTACCGCGGCGGCAGCCTTTCACCGTGTCGAAGCAGCAGCAGCGACGACCGGGCCGTGCGGAAGTGTTAATTGGGCCAGGTTGGCGTCAGTCCATGTAGGGTCATTTGAAGGAAAGGAAGAGAAACGGCCCGGAAATCATTTATACCTTGTGAAAAATTTTACCTCCCCCACCTTCTATTTGGAAAGGAAGAGAAACAATCGTGTTCATTGGATCCTTTTCAAACCCTAGCCCTCTTGTTGTGCTGCCAACCGCCGCCCATCCTCTATATCGTGCCGTCGCCCGACCATCGTCGGCCGCCTCGCGTGCCCCCGTGCTCCCATCGCCACCACCTCTTGTGCCAGCGCCGCCGCCTCGGCCATGACCGGCCGCCCCGCGCGCCCCCGTGCTCCCGTCGCCGCCCCCCTCCTGTGCCCCGGCGCGGCCCGGCCCTTGCCGACCACCGCTCGCCTGACTGCGGCCCACGTCGGCCCGGCCATTGCCGGCCACCGCCACTATGTAAGGCGCTTCCTAAGGAGACGCGGGTTAAGAGCCATAGGAGACGCGGAACCGCGTCTCCAAATTTACGTCTCCTTTTACATGACGTGGGAGACACAGAAAATCTGTGTCTCCCATAACATGGGTTATGGGAGACGCGTTTTTGGCAATCCGCATCTCCCATAACCCCCTCCCCCCCCCCCCCCCCCCCCCCCCTCTCTATGGAAGACAAAGGGGGTTATGGGAGACGCGGATTGCTAAAAACGCGTCTCCCATAATGAATTAAAAAAACAAAAAAGGGGAAAAATAGGTCATGAATACATGATTCATGGCCTATTTTTTATATGCTTCACAGGTATACATCACAGATATACTGATTCATTCTTTACATGCTTATCACAAATATACATGTTTTTATCCACTATAACAAGCCATGTGTAACACATCAATCATTGCTAATTGAGCTAACTGAACTACAAAACAGTGAAGAATAAGGCAACTAGCCTATGTACTAGTATCATAAACATGAGTGCAATCGTTGTTCCTCTCTGAATAGAGAGACCCCAACAGAGCACATCAAGTCAATGGTAACAGGGGAAGAACCTGGGCGCACTTCTGGAGGAACTTGAGCAGCTTCTCACGCAACACTACATCTAGATATACCTGGAAACACAATTTGTCCCAGAAAGAAACAGTAGATGCCTGTTTGACAAACCAGGAGCTATAATCCTGAAGATGGTATTCTTTTATGTCTGAAATAGAACATGAAACAATACAGAACTTTGGATCATTCTCTAAAACAATACAGAATTTGCAGACTTAGTAAGAAACTGGAATCCTTTGGATCATCATCATTCTATGAATGGCTTTTAGTCACATACCTAGCCAAGGAACAACCTGGCCAGTTCTTGTATTTGTTATGATAAACCTGCAGCATGTGAAACACCATGATTTGGAGTGACTCACACTACAGGCATTACAATAATTTGGAGTGACTCACACTACAGTAGGTTGGCACAGACTAAGCAATGAGACAATAATTTGGAGTGACTCACACTACAGACATTACAATCACACAAGCAGGGTTTTTTTCCTTACCAGTAAGCAAACAACCTGCAATATTACTTCAATAGCAGCACATTCTGTGCTAGGCTGAAAACCTGAAATTACACCATGCTCTAGAAATAAAACAGACACATCTCAAAATGCATAGAGGTATCCAATGTTAATTATTACCTTTAGAAGCCACTTGAGCTTCTAACAAGTCAACTCCCTGCTGATGTGCACATAGGGAAACACCTTTTTCTAGCAAGAGAAACAACTTATTGTCAGAGTTGCAAGGAGTTAGATGTTTATTATTACTCTATACACAGATTATAGCAGGTGCTTTCGTATTCAGACTTTAAGCACATGAGCAGTGTTGACTACAAGAAGAGACTAAGAACTCACACAATAGCAGTACTAAATCACCCCATTGGATAAAATAGCAATTGCACTCTCTTATTCTCTCACCGTAGCTTGGCATATCAGTGAACAAAACATTATTCGGGTATGATGCTTCAGACCAAAAAGAAGTCATATACTGAATTCAGATTCATAAGAACAAACGGCTAGTTCAAGCTCATGCTATCTTTGTGTGCATATGCTGGTATTCAGAAGCTAAGAGCAATCATATACTGAAATATTCAGATGGGTCTACATTTCACTACAGCTCAAAAAAAGGGAAGAAGTACATACAGGAAGAAATTCTTACTAGTAGCTTATACCAGAGACAACTATTGCTGTGTAATTGGAGTCTATCACAACTAAAAAATTTCTGTAGTAGTCAACAAAAGAGCTTCAAGTGTCAAAGGCTGCAGGAATCAGAAGGCTGCAATTTAAGTAAGTTAACACTGGAAATGGTACAGCAGAGATAGGAAAATTGAGGTGCAGAATTCAAAGTAACAATGAAATAACAAAGCATTCTTACATTTTGCTCATACTTCACAAACTAGTATATTACTGTAATTAACGAAATTATATCTGAGTACAAATGCAAGTGTTTAGGGCATTCATATGATTATACATGTGCATGTGCATGTGCACTGGAAACTGTCCTTGATAGTTGTTGAATGCAACACGACTATATGGTTCAGCTACAAGCCTTAACATGCTATTTTCAGCCAGGAACAGCCTAAGGTTCTCATCAGACCAGCCGCACTATAGTCAGGATGATGATATCCTGTCAATTTTTTGACTTAAACTTACAAGATAATAATAAATGTTTTCTGTATTATCTAGATAAGATAAAAAAAATAATGTATGCAACAAAAAATGGCTGGTAAGGGGAACATACTGTTCTTCTAAGGCACTTACTTGCACTGCACACCATTTGCACCTGGAAGATGGTTTAGTGATAAGATAATAATTTAATATAATGCACAGGATGAGAAACAGCCAAGCTTAATTTATATATAAGAGAAATTGCCTAATGAACTAGCTATCTGAAACATATTACTTCCCAAATGAAAATCAGTAACCTGATATCTTCCCTACCTAAACTGAAGGCATGGCTTCCTTATAGTGTCAGGTATTGGTTAATTCAGTTGGGGACAAACAAAAGCACACTGAAGCAGTATTAGCATGGGAATAGAGAACTTTATCCTAGTACTAGCATGGGAATCCAGTAATTAAATTGATTGATTGTTAGATGCCAACTTAGTTTCTATATAAGCAGTACATGTTCTGAAATAAGACTGGGTGAAGTACATGTTCTGAATGAAGTTCATGTTACAGTGTGTAATGAGCTAACTAGTAGAATAATATGAGCTTACTGATGACAAGTTGCTAGGGATTATTAGGATTCTTATATGTGCATGATTTGGACAGAAACTACATTATTGAGAACACATCGTAAGTTGTAACATATACCAAGTGACCATGTTAATTGTTTGAATTGCCTTTCTTCAGCAAAGGGCAATAATAAGGTTATCTGTAGAAAGTTGGAAATAGGAAATGAACTCAAGTATCCTAACTCAGATGATATAGCTACATGTTTATCTCCTCAAAGTCTATAGCTAGAATGAGATGGTAAAAGGTAATGACATGCAAAAACAATTGCAAGCAATCTAGGTCGATGGTCAATCAGATAAGCAGGCAAAAACAATTAATTAAACCTTAGTCCTTACATCTCTCTTTCTTTTTCTAGACTCAATAATCATGGCCATCATTGACACTAACATATACGCTGCTGATGCACAAATCACGTCCTTGTGCCTTTGTTCCATCCACAATACAGCATGGCTTAAACATAAATCGCATGAAAACCTAGATCTGATCGTGCTGCAGGTGGAAGAGGATGGGGGAATAGCAGCAGCCGTGAACCATTGTCGCAACAGGCTGGAGGTGGAAGTTACCTGTCGCGGGCCATTGATGCAGCGTGCGGTCGAGGCGAGCCTGCTGAGGACGAGCGGGATGGGGCACCTGAGCACATGCCGGAGGAGGGGGACGGCGTGCTCGAGGCACCACGCGCGGCCGGGCGGCCGTGGCCGTGGTGGTGGTCGGGCATCTCCATAGGAAGCAGCCACCAGATCTCGTGCGGATTCGTGATCCGTGTCTCCTTTATACGTATATAGGAGACGCGGGTCATTTGAGCATGTTTATGGGAGACGCGGTTGTTTAATCCGTGTCTCCTTTATAATAAAGGAGACGCGGATTAATTCCGTGTCTCTCATAAGTATGTCTCCTTTGAAGGTTTCTTACATAGTGCGCCAAGCTCCGCACGCGCCCGCGCCTGTCGGTGTAGTGCCTCCGCCCTCTGCGCTCCGCATGGCCACCGCCCGCCGGCATGCTTCCGTGGAGACCCCAGTGCGCCGAGCTCTGGCCACTGGGCCCATGCGTTGCGCCGCCGGTCGCCGGAGACGGAGAAGAAGAGAACATTTTTGGGGAAAAATTTAAGATTCAACATTTGTTCAACTTTTTTTCTCGAAGAAGTGTTGATGCATGAGAACAAAAGTTTACCTTCAACATTTTTGAAAAAAAAATATTGGCGAAAAAGGTTGAGACTCAACAGTTTTTAAGAAAAATGTTGGCGAAAAAAGTTAAGACTTAACATTTTTAAAAAAAATGTTGGCGAAAAAAGTTAATACTCAACATTTTTCGAAAATGTCGGCGAAGAAAAGTTGAGGTCCAACATTTCTCAAAAATGTTGGTTAACATTTTAAAAAAAAGTTAGGGCTTAACATTTCCGGAAAGATAAAATATTTATCAACATTTCTGTATTCAACATTTTTTCATTGAAAAGTTGAATGGCCCATTATCAACCGGACTTTGGTGAGCTTTATAGTTGGGTTGCTAAAAATCTTACACAAGGTATATAAGAGCCCCGGAACGGTCTCCTCCTCATGCCGAGAAGCCATGATGCCATTCATCAAAAAGCAGCATCGGCGGCAACATTCTAATTTGCTTAATTATCCACTAGCTAGTGGACATCAGGAAGATTGAAGAGTCCAACTGCGAACGATGCACCACCACCCTAGAAACAGACGTGCACATCTTTCTTCTTTGCCCCGCGGCCATAGCTTTTTGGAGACAGCTGAACCTCTCCGTCGAGGAGAGTAGCCTGAACATGCCTTGGCACGCGAGCCCCCCACCGGGCCTGCCCACCATTGTGTGGGCGGATGTTATCCTCCTCCTCCTTCGGCAACTATGGCTCTCGAGGCACTCCCTCATATTTGATCACAAGGACATTGGAACTGCGGCTACCTTGCGAGGGGCCATTGATAATCTGCAAATGTGGAAGTTCAGATACAAGAGCAATCGCCCAGCTGTGGAAGCATGGATAGATTTTCTGCAAACAAGGCTGTAATTACTCACCTAGTTTCTCTCCCCCTCCTCTTGTAACTCCCTCTCCCAGTTAATTGGGAATGTACTACGACACTGGCGTACCATTCGAATGGAAAGTAAGTGGGACTATGCCCCCCCTGAATGTGTCAAAAAAAAAATCCACTAGCTAGTGGACTAGCGCCAATCCCGACAGAAGATTTCACTTTGTTATTTCGAAGAGTGCCACATCAAGAAAATAGGAACGTAACTCCTTCTCCAATGTATTATTTCATCTTTGATATTTCATATACATCCATGGCATTTAACTCTACGATTTATGACATTTAACAACAGCTGAAAAACTGTATATATAGGTATCTTTATCTAGATAATATTAGTATTTTTTATGCACGTGTTACGCCAAGATTAGCGCGTCCAAACAATTGAGGGCCCCCCGGTGTTCATGACCCAGCTCTTCGGCCCGCGGGGAAAATGGAGAAGCTAGAAGTCTAGAACACTGCCCCTGCCACCCATGTGTCCGGATCATCGACGGCATGGGGAGCCGAGGCTGTTTAGGGCACTGCTGCGTTTCGTCTACACCGACGACTCCCTCCCTGAGGTCGTGAACACTGACAGGTACGGCATGGCATGGAGCGCGGCTCCCTGATGATGCTGGCCGGGCCGGCAGTCTTCAACAACGAAGAGGCAATTAAAGAAGATGCTTTACTTTATTTCTATTCTGCTGTATGAGTGCTAGTGTGCTACTGCTATTTTAAGTTAGAAGTTTCATGCTATCTATCCTTGACTAACTTCATTATCAATGATATATAGTCTACCTATGCAGCTACTACTATGCTACGAAGTATATAAGCTCAGTCCCGCATTGCAGTTTGGCCCAGTTTATTACCAGTGCAAGACTGTGATCAATCTAAGCGCAAGTCATTAAGTTTGTTACATTTTGTAGTGACTTGCATTGATGCAAGGACCATTGCTCTATTCGAAAAGCTTGCGGCTTCAACTGTTTTTAGTTTGTTACTTCAAAAACCTGTTATAGACCTCATTGTCCCCAGATGCAAACTACTCAACTATCGAAGCACAATTCACTCAGTTAAGGGTATAATTGAGATATAGGAAGGGAGATACAGATGGTTCGAGTTCGAGAAGAAGCACTAGAGCAAAGGAGGAAGAATCTAGAAGGTTCTGAGGGGAGCAGAGGAGAATCAGTTAAAAGAGGAGTGAGAGGAAAAATCTCTTCATCGACGCCTTCCAAAATGTCTTCTTGCTATGTGGGTCAGATACTCACATGGTCTCGCGCAGCCCACCCGTGGGCTGAGTCTTACAGCCCATCAGGCCCAGTACATGACATCTACCGTTAGTATGTCGCCCTTTCAAAAAACTGGAAAAGCAATAAATTTTTCATGAAGGCAGTTCAAACTCCTCCAGATCATAATGGTTTGAATGGGCAAGATATAATGCACAAATCAATCTATTCTCTGCAAGGACAAGTTCATAATTCTGTTCAGTGACTTGTGTTCAGCCACGCTCAAAACAACAATGTACATGAATCAGTCAGGTATTCATGGTTCTGTTCTCTACCAAAATCACTGTCAAAAAAGTTACAACCCAGGCAGTAGCACAAGGATTTGAATCAGAACATGTGCTGACTGGATCTCAGGTGTAGATCTCAGGTGTGAGGACTACAATTTGTTACACTAAAATCAAAAGACGGGGCATCAAGAAACACTCTGCTTCACCACAAAAATGTGCCATGATAGATCAAAAGCTTCCAAATGCAAGTGCCCTGCAGTTGTGTATAAACCTCTTGACATGTGCTGTGGGTACATCTTCTCTGGAGAAAATAACAAACACAGAAGTTAGCACAAATGAAGATTAGAGAGAGACAGGTAACTTTTTTAGAAAAGACAGACAGACATAAAGAGAGAGGTCGAATTCACCTTTATGGAGACTGATTTGAATCAATCGATCCAAAGGCCTCCAGTGGCCACACCTAAGATTGAACAGAAACTGTCAATACTCCCAATTTTCACCTAGAGGGCAAACGTGCAGTAATAATATTCTAGGGTGATGGCCCACATGATGATTTGGTAGAAATATAGCATTTGGATGACTGTTAAGAATTATAAAACATGTTAGCATCATCAAGAAGTAGCTAGTTTAAGCAGGTAAATCTCCAGAACACAGGGTATTACGAATTGTGTTCCAAATTCAGTGTCACACATCAAATTTTAGAGTTTATAAGCATCAAAACAAGAAGAAATATATTGTGTGCTGATATATCAGGGTAAAAAACATTATGACCTATAATTAAGGAAGTTCAACCCAATACCATTTTGTCCTATTTACATCCTTGCATTGGGGAGACATGATGCCCAGTTATTTTAGGGAACTTCCATACTCAATGCTGCATTTCAGTGACCATGCTAAAACTGGAACAATAGTATCTACACCCTGATACATGCCAGTAAAATGTATTGCTCCAGATTATTATCATTACACAAAATTGATGAGTTATCCAGTAAACTAAGATTAAAACATGGGTGCATAAGAAGATACTGAAGCCCTTGAACGCAATGCTTTACAAAAACATAACATCAGTGAAGGTGCAACTTTGTCTGTTTCCACAAATTTCAGGCAGTTGCTAGTTGCTTGCATCCATGGAACCATAAAGCAATATATTAACTCCCGAGATTCTACCATATGAAATTAATGGGGATGCAAAACAAATAACTGAGCTTACCCGACAAAAGATCTTCCCTGTAATGAGACCGTAAGGCACAGCTCCAAAATGCCTTGAATCTCTAGAAGCATAAACATTATCTCCCTGGACCCAAACATGACCTTCTGGTACCTATAATTATGCACCATTTTTTAAAGAACGTAATCATAAGTCAAAAAAAGAAAGAATTCATTACTAAACAAAGGATGGCACAAGTCATCTATGAATATTACACCTGGAATGCACTAAAGCACCGACAAATATGAACATAAACAAATGTTGGAATTAAAGACAGGGATATCATTCATAGTCTTAGAAAACTAAACGTCAAGGAGCCTACATTTTTTGCTACTGTATCTTCTGAAGGAGTGATACACTGATAACAGAACAGAAAAAAAAGCTTTGCCAACATGAAATCCTGATTATAAATATCATGCTAGTAGCAGTTTTTATTAGGTTAATAAAGTCATGTCTCATGCTGAACCAATACCACTAGCCAGACATTTCTAAGATCATGCACATATTTTAAGGTGGAGCTTGCAAAAATGTTTCTTAGTTCGATGCCTCTCTAAGTAGATATGAAAAATATAAGAATTCGAAATTGTTAAAGGACAGAACTCTTCATGTCAATCAAACCCACTAGAGCGATAAATCCACAATGAATATGAACACAAGCAAATGTGAGAATTTATACAGCAATTCAGACTTGATTCCGGAAAACCAAAACTCAATCACCCAAATTTCATTAATGATGAGAGTCAGTAGCACTAGCGAGCAAGGTTTTACCATCACATAATCCTAATTCAGTACATATATCAGCATTAACTATTTTGCAGGTACCAGTTAGTTCAGGTACTATGTTTTCCAAAGACCGTGCACAAATTTTGAACTGGATCTCACATAGACATGTCTCCGAGTTGGTGACTAGAGTCTCCATAAGCACCAATTACCAGAATCACAAATATCACCACTTCAGCAAATGCAACACATTATACAGTATACACCAAATAAAAACACTCGGCTTTTATGCATCTCAACTTGAAGCAAAGAAAATATAGTTGAAAGTATTAAATCAACTGTGCTGAAACAACTTTAAATCTACAATGCTCACAAACAAACAAACAAAATTAGATCGCCTGGTAACCTCAGGAAGCACAACAAACAACAATTGATGACTAATCAGCAGCTAGTGTCGACAATTGTATGCCAGGCACCTAGAATTGCGTCAGTGAATCACACCACAAAAGTAAATTGCAATCTTGACAGCAGCAATAGCATCGATTGAGCCCCAATTTGGCCAATCCCATTACGGAGGCAGCACAGCTAGTAGTACGAATACAATAAAACCGAGCCCCGTCACCACAATGGTCTCTAGAAGTACCAATTACCAATATGTCATATACAGAAAAAATACCGGTAGTTCAGGTACTATATTTTCCTAGTACTGTGGACGAATTCTGAACTGGATCTGACAGAGACATGCCTCCAAGATGGTGAGTAGATTCTCTATAACTACCAATTACTAATGTATAATCACTAATCACCAGCACTATCAACAATAGTACGCAGAGCATCTAGAATTGCGTCAGAGAATCACACCGCACAACCAAACTGCAATCTGTGACAGCAGCAGCAGCATCAATTGGGCCAATCCCATCACGGAGGCAGCATAGCTAGACTAGTACAATCCCATATCTATAAGTACCACTCACCACGACGGTCTTGGAGGCGTCGCTGTTCCCGGGATCCTCGAGGAAGGTGACGGAATCTCCCCCCATGCCGACGACGCGCTTGGCGACGTCCTTGCGCGGGTCCTCGGGGGAGATCATGAGCACGACGTCCCCGGGCCCGACCTTCCCGAGCCTCACGCTCACCTTGTCCACCGCCACCACGTCCCCCGCCAGGTTCATCGCCGGCAGCATGCTGGGGCCCCGCACGAAGGCGAGGGAGCAGAGGTGGTGGTTCACGACGTGGACGGCGCAGAAGGCCTGCGCCGCCAGGAACGTACGGGAGAAGGCGTCCCCCGCGAATTCCCGCCACGGGATGGCTCTCAGGCGCCGGAAGAATCCCGACATGTCGGCGGCGGCGGCGGCGGCGGAGAAGAGGAGAGCTTGGAACAAGCAGCGAGACGCGTGCTAGGGAGATAGCAGCACCCGAGTTCGAAAGGCCTTGCGCTTGTCTCTTCCTGGGCCTCTGCTATTTTTTGGGCCCATAAATCAGATGCTGGGCTCCGAGATGCTGCTCTCGAACCCTTCACATGGGCTGTCGGATTCAGCCCATACTAGCTTGTCTTCAAGACTCAAAAAAAAAACTCTTCTAGGAAGACGTGTACGACACTACAATAATTTCGCATAAACTCTGCCTGAGAAAATACGAATACAGCGTAAACTAAGCACTAAGGCACTCGTTGCTTGTCATCCCGGGCAGAATAACTGGAAGATGAAAGCACAGAGTAGATAGGTCATATAAAAGATGATCCAAACACAGAAAATTATACTAGAAGAACGATACACCCAGACTTGGTTTCCATGTCTCTAAAACACGTTCCACGGCAGGGTAAACATATATATAGCCGGCATACAGGACAAGTTACTTAGATGGTGTAAGAAAAGATCAAGGTAAATTAAAAAAAAAAAGGTCCTGGTAGGGCTTCATCATCTACTATAATACTACTAAGTATATGTATAGGGGGTGTACTGGGGGCATCATCCTCGTCTTCCTCTTCAAGAGACAGGTCGGTAGCTGGTGCCGCATGGGGTAGCCGTCACACGTCACTCTAGTAGTACATGAGCTGTTGCTGCTGCTGGGCGGCGTTGACGCCCTGGAAGCTGCCGTCGTAGATGGCCTGGCTGGCTCCGGCATCCATCCCCAGTGTGGCCTGCTTCAGGGCATGCTGGCCCATTAGGGCTGGGTTCGCAGCAATCTTGGTCAGGGCCAGGCGCTGGTATGCCAGGAAGTCTGTTGCAGACATGCCAGTGGGGAACGGAGATGGTGCCGGAGGGGGAAGCGGTGCAGATGCTGTCCCCGGTGGAGTTGGCTTGTTTCCCCAGGAGCACTGCAAAATTCAAGGAAAAGATGGAAATTTAGCAACAGAAAGGAATCAATGTCTTTTAACATAGCACTAAATAGTAAATACTGAGGATGCAACTGTCTAGATAGGAAGCCTGAAAAGTCAGAAGGAGATACCCTTATCGGCCTCCCGCCGAATAGTTGACCATTGCCCATCTGAATTGCCAGTGCAGCTTCCTCATGGGTGCTGTACCTCACAAAGCCAAAGCCCTTGTCACGCGTTACACGGACCTCCTCGATTGAGCCAACCCCAAGTGAATGAAAAAACAGGTGCACATCATTGTTGGTGGCCTGATAGGTGATCGAGAAGCACAGAAGGCGTCAGAAAAGCCTAACCATGATCAACATAAACAGCAGATATTCCATTGAAAGTGTGTTACCTCATGAGGAAGACCACCAACATAAACAGTGGTAAAGTTTGGGTTATTTTCAGGACCATCTTCATTTGGATTCTCCTTTCCAGCTTCTGCATAACACGAAAAAGGTTAAAAAGATGCTGCTAGTCAGTAGTTTCAAGCCATACTGTGACAAATATAGCAGTATTATAAAATTTCCCATCTTACCTACAATACTAAAATCACAAAAAATAAGCTTAGAATGTAATAGACAGTTAAATCTCTTCAGAATACGTCTAGCTTAATTATTTAAAATTATATATTACTAAAACTTGAATATAACTGAGTTGGTTATTACACTCACAACCATACATACGGACTACGGCAAATGTCTCAAGAAGTCAAAGCACATGTATCACCTGATGGAACATTTGTCTGGTCCACCTTGGTGTCCACACTTTGTTTCTCTTCACCAGCATTAGCACCTTTTGTTGCCCAATTGCAACGAATTTGGCGGTTCCCAAGCCACTTTCCTGCCAATAGAAAAATAAACAGGCATAATCACTTCATGAAAGCTGAGGACTCTAAAATGGAACATAAATAGGAACATGAAAATAGAGAACTCACCATTCAACTCATTTATTGCATTTTGAGCATCCTGTTAATGAATCGCAGTGAGATGAAACAGAACATCCAAAAGTTTTAAACAAAGATGCAAAATGGGATTAAAAATCATGGTGACACTACCTGCTGATTCCTGAAAGAAACAAAACCAAACCCTCTGGATCGTCCTGTTTTCTGGTCCCACATGACCCTAGCATCTCTGCAAAAGTTACCACGCTAAATTGGTTAAAAGATATTTATAGCAAACTATACTATGCTAACAATGTCACAGTTGACAAGCAAGGGATGGAGGGGAGATTAAGAGCTAGGCATTGCTTACGAGCAGGTAGAGTATCCAGAGAAAAAGGAAAACAGAGCCGCATCAGTGATTTCTGGGCACAGATCCCCAATAAAAATATTAAAATGGCCTGCACACATAGAGATTCAGCACCACAGCCTAATATTAGAATTCAGAAATCATATATTTGCTTCTATGTACCTGCATGGCACTCGAAAGAAAAAGCAAAATTCAAATATAGAATATGATATAAACATCTTTCAGTTCCATACCTGATGTATCCTCCCTCTGAGTACTTGTATATGCCCAATTGACTTTTATTGGCTGACCATACCTGATTTTTTGGGGGTTCCATACAACGTTAGAGCCAAAAGCAGGACAGTGTTCATAGAAATTAGCACGCACAAACCCAAAACACTTACAGTTGTCTGCCATTGAGAGATACAATTGCTAGTGCAGCAGCTCGGCGGTCATAGTAGTCAACGAAACCAAAAGACGACTGCAACAAAAGTGTGAAGATCACATTGTCACAACAATCTAACAAATATAGGGTAAGAAAACCTATAGTAAATCATTAAATCATCAATAATTAACAAATTGAACATACAAATTGTGACACATTAAACTGTATCCTTACGATAAAAGGGATAGTGGTTAGATATAGTGTGCATTGACAGCACTAGAAATATCATTATCAAGCCATAATTATTTTAATTCATTCAAAAGTGATTTACCGATGAAGTGTATATGTCCAACATTCAAAAAATATGTATACTAGCTTTTAACCACCATTCTTGCACCTCGCTGAAACAACATGACAATCTAAACATGCCAAAAGAATGCCAAAGCAGTAAGCAACAGCTATTGAAATGATGGATCAGTTCTACTGCATTCAATAAACACTAGTATGTTTTGTGAACTGATATTACATCATAATTAATTTAGAGATTGGTACAGATGAACTCATGTGGTTCTGCAAGTCAAACCACATTAACACGTCTTGATACAATTCCACTTTACAATACAAGTTTTCAAAAGCATTCACATGTCACATACCTAGCTAAATTACGACACAAAGTGCATGTGTTTTCCAGAAAGGATATTACTGCACAGGCACACAGCTGCACTGACTGTAGTCAACTAGCTTTAGGTCCTATAAGAAAACCTTATATTCAATACACAACTAAAAAAGAGGTAAAATTCCACTATGCTCTCTGGTAAAGGTATTTCCATATGGTGCTCTATAGCACAATTTTCATTTACTTTGCCCCCGTAAGTTGAATTACCAACAAATGCACAATAACGACATGTTAAGTCCATTCACATAATATTTAAAGTGGCTAAAATACCCATTAAGTATTCTGTTAATATTAATACTTATAAAACATTATTAAGCACCAAATTAATTGAAACTGTGTAAATAAGTATTGAAATCATTAAAGCAGTGCCAAAGACAACGAAAAAACGACATATAGCGCAAAAGCACGTTGCTGGGTGAGTATTTCTATGGTAACCAGACTTATGGAGAAGAGCAAACCCAGAAAAAAATGACATGCAGAAGACAATCTGAAAAGGACAGCTGTGTATTTCGGGGTCCTATCTTCAATATCTTTTAAAAGAAAGAAAGATCCACCTTTTCCTTTCTGATGAGCTTGCAACCTTCTACTGGACCAATACTTTGGAAGACTTCCTGCAGTACTGCGTCTGTCACTTGAAGATGGATATTGCCAACATACCTATCCATAATATGATCAATGAGCAAAAAATAAATGAACAATGCACAACAGCTAGTCAACATTAATTTGCAGGATTTCAGCATGAAGTGAGTTCAATTATCTTCGTCACATTCTGCGCAAAGGCCATATTTTACTTGGAACATTTGAAAACTAAGGAAGCAAGGCTATATTTTTATGGAGATGTTTTTTTAATCATCTTTTAGCAATACAGCAGTCCTTAAGGCAAATAAAAAAAATCCCAAACTTACACGCTGCGGCATGTACTTGAATCAAACCCAGGAGGAAGGTTTCCGCTAACTATTGGCTCCATCTGCAAAAGCATACAGGTGTAAGCAAAAGGTTTCCATGAAGAACACAGATACATATCTGATTTCATAGCACAACTGACATAGGCCTTAAGAAATGAACCTTGGAGCTAAGCAAAAAGGTAAAGTTGTAGGCAAGAACAAAACATCAAAAGCATACAGACAACATGGATTCAAAGTTTCATGGAGGATTTCCCAGATTAGTGTAGCATGACTGGTGAATGAAACAACACATTTAGATTCAAGATCGAAGTGCTGACTCGAAAACAAAAGGATGCAAAGGAAAATGAACTTCGACTTAATCATTGCACATCTAGGAGTGACCATCACCAGTGAAAGTACACTTCTTTATGATCAAATAGAGCAAAAGTACAACATATATTAACTGGTGACACATTTAGCATTCAAAATTCAGGTGACCTTACAGACACTCATGTAGTCTTCAGATTATAACAATTTGTATCCAATTAAAATGTCAATGTGCACTAGAATCCCTTTCTGTATAGCATATCAAAATCCTCTAAATTTGTCCTTCCGCTTGTAACCAAAGAATGTTGTGGTTTGCAAAGCTTCAAGTGCCTCCTTCAATAGGAAAAGGACCTTGCTTCACTCATCAAACATTACTACTCCAACAAGTAAGCGTCAACCGGGCTCAGTACAAGTAGGAACTAATGCGCACATATTACACTAAAGCAAGACTGTGTCTGGACAGGCCTTTCTAAATTTGGGGTGCTAAACTAAAAGGCGGTAAAAACACACACTCCGGGATCGCAATATCACTCCATGTAGAATACTGCTATAAAAGATCTGAGATTACCCTAATAGACTCAATCCAACGAAAGCACTTAATCCACAAACCATACCAGAAATGTAAATTATTTTCCCCCACACGGGTACGCACCGGCATCCAGGATCCCAGGATCGTGCGAAATGGAGACGCAATTGAGAAATCCCGACCGCGGAGACCCCGCAAATCCCCCACAATTCCACAAAGAAAACCACACGAATCCCCACAATTCCGCCCGAAAACCCCATCCCCGAAACCCCCTAACCTCCCACCCACCACTCACTTGAGCGCCGGAATCCCCAAATCCGAACCCCAATCGATCCACGCATGCGCCCCCAAAAACCCACTTACCCGCGCCCACCGCATCGGTCGAGCCGGAGATAGATGCAGCAAAAACTGGACACACAGATGAGAAAGCGAGGGGAGTCTTCCTCACCTGCGGCGCGGCGAGGAGGCCGGGGTGCGGGTGGTGCCCGGGGAACACGGGCGGCTGCTGCTGCTGCTGCAAGAGCAGCGCCTGCTGCATCAGCTGCTGCTGCTGCTGCGCCGCGGCCGCCGCCGCAGCCGCCGCCTGCTTCATCCGCTGCTGGTTGTGCATGCCGCCGGCGCCCGGCGATCGCCCCCGGCTGCCGGTTATTAGGGTTTCGTCGCCGGGGTTGGGAAACCCCCGACGGGAGGAAACACGAAGAAGAAAAAAAGAAAAAGAAAATAAAAAGAAAAAAGGAAAGAAAAAAGAGAAAAAAAAAACCCCTCGAAGCCGAGGGGGAGAAGGGAAGAAGAAGGCGTTGCGGGGCGTCGTCCGGGTGCGCGACCCGGCCCCGAGAGGATATTTCCATGGGCGCGGGAAGGTTTCGTGTCAGCCCCTGCAATTGCGGATATTTTGATCTCGGCCCGTAGTGTCAGTGATCGAGAGTTGCTTCTAGAAGGGGGTGGGTTGCGGTGTCGGAGAAATGCGAGGGGTGTACTGTAAAGTGTGAGTTGCTGATGCTGGGGGCGCTGGCGCAGAACACGGGCGCGGTGGCAAGGCCCGGTGTATGGTGCACCGGGGACTGACGTACTGTGGTTGTGGGATGTGGCCCACCGAGCAGGGAGAGATAGTTTGTAGGGTGTACGTGGGCGGGGTTCATATGGCAGGGCGCCAGGAGTGGATAGGGGTGTAGGACAGTGGAGACAGGCGAAGTGATCCGGTGTGTGTCAGTCTCTGTGTGGCCCCTGCTGCTGCGGCCAGGATGTGTGTCGTCGCGCAGCACGTGGATGGCGCACGGGCTGATCTTGCTATCTGCATGTGTTATTAGCAAATTTATTGTCTTTATTGGCTGCTTAATTGTATATTAATATCTGGGTGTCGTTAAGCTTCTGGGATCTCCATGGGCTATTGTAATAGCTTCCCAATTGCCTCTTTGTATTGGCAATTTTTTATGTTAAGTGAAATGATTGACTTCTTAAACGTGCCAAGTGCGTTTAGAAAAAACTTTTTTTGGAAACAACACTATGAGAGGATGAAGAGAATGATATTATGAGAAAAAAGATATGCACCTAGCATGTGAAATCTCAAGGCCTATTTGGTTCATATGCTAAGATTGACATCATCCGTCACAAAGAGCTAGTTCGACAAATTCTTTGCCACTCTTTTACAAGTTTAAGAGAACCTTACTGCAATTTTATGAGTGATTAACAAATTGTAGCTCAGTTCCCATGATACAAGCATGCCACAATTGTGGTTAGAAAGTTGCCTAAATAGCTAATTAAACTAGTCAAATTTAATAGCTTTAGACGTAAGTTGGACAAATTGTGATTCCAAACTAAACAAGCCCTTCATGATTTTTTGAAGGCACTAGGACTGATTCGAAATGAGGATATATATACTACTCTATAACGCGGGGAGGTTTGGCGCCCTCCCCGCGGTTCTGGTTTTTCTTTTTTTTTTTGCGTTTGTTTTTTTTTTGGTTTTTGTTTTTTCTCATAACCGCTATTTCCGTTTTGTCCCTCTCATTTAGTGATCATATAGAAAAACAAAAAATAATTAAAAAACAACAATACTCGAGTCGCTGGGAGGGCGTGAATCCTCCCAGCGATATAGAGGAGTATATTTCAATTTTGTCTTTGAAAAAATAAGTACATCTACGTCACTAAAAAGCGTGTCTATCTAAAGTTGGTGCATCCTCACTTGCCACGTCGTTTCAGACTTTCAACGTTGCACTTTGTATACGAGTGTCACGCGTGCTGGTATTTCGGCATTGCCTTCAGAAGAAATAGGTACATCTATGTCACCGAAAGAAGCGAGCCCACTAAAAGTCGGTGTGTCCTCGCTTGCCACGTTGTTCCATGCTTCTAGCATTGTGCTAACATTGCGCTCCTCAGCTACTCACCCAAATTCTTCCTCATGTGTCAACTCGCCTTCTCTATCCTCTGCTCGAGCCCCTTCTCGGATCAGAGGTGGTGTCGCTGCCGTGGAAGGAGGCACCACCCTCATCGTGCTCATTAACTTCACATGTGAAGCACACTGCCACCGTCTTTGGGGAGAATGCGTTCGCTAGACCGTAGTTCGGTAGTTCCTTCTCTCATGTTATCCTCTCCGTTCTCTTTGTTGTCGCTGGCTAACAGGCCACCAATGTCACAACGCGTTGTTCCAGGTACTCTATTTCTAGAAACTCTAGCGCAACAATAGAAGAAGGCTCTAATAGGTGCGTACTTTGTGTCAACACGGCCACACTGTTTATGATCGATAACATTTGCGTTGCCGCCATCTGAACTTGCCGAGGGGTCATGCCAGAATGAACCATCACTATTCATGATCGCTATTTTGTGCCTACTTTATGTGCACATTAGCTATATGTAGCCTGAAGTTCTTTCATGTATGTTGCAGCTGATCACAAAAACTAAATATTATAAAGAATTTAAATCCACCCATATAATGACAAGTGATCTATAACGGGCGCGGCGTTAGCGCGCAATCCTACCTAGTTTTCATGATGTGCGGCTTCAAAGATACGGAAAGGCAAGGCTTGTGTGTGTTCTAAACACAACTGAATACAGACCTAACATATAGAAAAAGCATGCATACCATGTAGGTCAGGTTTGGAATGCCATTTTGCTGTGTAAGGTTTGAATCTTGTGATGCAGTATAAACAATGCTAAACATGAGGCTTATCCCGAAATAAAAAAGAGCTACGGTCTCTTCCGCCATGGTTTCCGTTCGCGTGATTTATTCGTCTCGTATAGGGCGGAATCAGACTTGGCACGGTCTTCCATGTTACACTTTGACTATTTATTTGTCTCATGTTACATTATTTATTATTTATGATTATAAATTTATGATCATAAGAAAGTATATGTCATTACAAATCTAACCATTTCAAGTTTGTAATATAAAAGTTGTTAGCTAAATCAATGGTCAAAGATCGCAAAGTTTGAATCTTAATTTGCGTGGCCGCCTTATAAATACGAACAGAGAGGGAGTATTCATTTGGAAAGACTAGGCACGGAGAAATGGATGGAGCCGGTGCCAACTTTTAACTAGGCATGACACATTGTAGTGTGAAAGCGATGCTCATATAGGTAAGAGAATACCCAAATCGTCAGTTTTTTCTACACTGTGGGTTGTGGCTCTGCTCTAAAACATACAGCTAGATTAAGTATATAACGGTGCATGACGGTAATAGATTTTTTTTCCACGGTCAAAAGGACATACTATGGGTTCCAAAGACCTTTGTGCACGGACGATCTGGCGGCTCTGATCACCCGGCGGGGTTAGAGAAAAGGTAGCTCACCAATCGCCATCCGTGTGCGGCGCCTAATCTCGACGGGAGCAGCACGAGACGAGCACGGGAGACAACACTGTTTGGTAGCCGATGCAACGCGCGTGCGGCCGTACCTGCGCCTACCCGGCCGGCAGGACAGGGCTGAGTTCGGCTTGCGGCCGTGGAGGCAGGAAGAGCTAGCTGCGCGCTCGCTCGTCGCCTCGTCCGGTCGTCTCGCCACGCTGCCCCGGCCCGGAGTCAAAGGCTGCTGCACTCACACAGGGGTTTCAGTTTCGAGGCAAAACAAAACACTGGCGCGTTAAATGAGTGAAAAGTGATAAAAAGTGGTGAAAACTTTTTCCATTTGCTAGCGTGCATAGAGAAAAGAAAGGAACTGACACGGATGTCTAGATGAAAACTTTTTGCAACCATCGTTTCTTCTTCACCGTTTCGAGGCAAAGCACAAAGCAAAGGAGGAATAGGAAACCGAGAAGCTGAGTCACGTTGAAATTGTTTATTTATGCGGCGACAGAGATTTGGTTATATATAAAACTAGGAGCACGTACGTGTGAATCATGAAAGAGCAGATATATCTTTTCCTGAGCACCAAGTTATGCTGCAGATAGCCAGATACTTTATTTTAAAAGGCTTTAGAGACGAGCAATCTCTTGCTAGCTGACGCACTGCAAATCTGAACAAATCCCAGCGCCTAGTGAACTCCTTCCTCCACGGGTAGCTCTGTGGCCACGCTCGTCATTGCTGTTGGTACAGTAGCTGTTGCATCCCTCATCGCGCAATCAGACGACCAACCCCCGAATTCAATTCGCCCTCGCAACGCCCACCTAACAACAAGGATCGGCGACGCCACCGCCGGCCGCCGCTGTCGCACACTTACTCATGCATGCACCGATCCATCCATCCATCTCCGATCCCCACCTCCTCGCGCGTCGCTCCAGCGCGCCGCCGCCGCCGCCCTCGCCGCGCTCTCGCCACGTACCCGCCATGCGCGCACGCACGCTCTCGAGCTCATCTCGGCCGCGCCCGCGCGTCCCGTTCCGTCTCCTTCACCAACCGCGGCCGCCTACAAATACCACCCACCCCTAGCCTCCGCCACCACCTCATCATCGGACCACCAAAGCATCCCGACCTCTGCTCAGCTCCTCATCAGTGGGGTCGATCCATCGAGAGGATGACGACGAAGCCGTCAGCGGCGGCGGCGGCGTGCGCCGCGGCACTGCTGCTGCTGTCCGCGGCGTCGTCGGCGGCGGCGGCGGCGGGGTGCGACGCGAGGCGGCTGACGCCGTGCGCGGGGCCGGCGATATTCGGGGGCGCGGTGCCGGCGGCGTGCTGCGCGCAGCTGCGGGCGCAGCAGGGGTGCCTGTGCGGGTACGAGCGGAGCCCCACCTACGGGACCTACATCCGGAGCCCCAACGCCAGGCGGCTCTTCGCCGTCTGCAGGCTGCCCGTGCCGCGCTGCGGCTAATAATTAATTAATTAAGCTACTAGATCGGACGTACGCGCGCCTGATAACAGGGTATACGTACAGCCTACTGCTACGCTATATGGGCTGTTGCTTGTTGTGATGTTATGAATAAATTCTGAGGACGCGATTCGATCATATACATGTGCGGGCCGGGGGTTTGTACTTGCATTAATTGTGATAATGGTATATACTATGTATATGTCCATGTTGATTCTGCAGTTTTCGGGGCCATGTACGTGTCACGGTCATGCGTGTTGATTCCAGAGTTTCGGGCCATCCATATGGTGACCTTGACTGATTTATTCTTGTGCGTAGTATGGATAATCATCAATCGTCCATTCCCGTCATTTCCTTCTCTTTTCTACCCTTCTATATGTCCACGTGTGAGTCCTGGTGTCATTCGATGTCGATGACGATGACCTGCTGCCCTGCTGGGGGTAGCGAGAGTACGTTTGATTTTTAGTACCATTATTTCATTACTGCACTTTCGTGTGCTCCACACGATATGCCCCGCTGTTGCATTGTGATTAGTTGTTGATCGATCATTCCTGAATACATGGTTGTTTATTTTACTCATGTGAGGTAGGGGATTTTTCATTATCCTTAAGGCCTTGTTCGGTTAATACCTTTCTCAAAGGTATTGAAAGGTATTGGAGTGTATTGAGAGGTATTTTGACTTGTTAGGGATTTAATACGTCTCAATACGACTCAATCCCCCTCAATACGACTCAAAACGAACAAGCCCTAATAATCAACGGACGGACTGCTCCGACATGTCAATGTGTAGTCAAAAGAGGGGCGAAAGGGGGGACAACACCCCCCCAACCAAAGAGATTGAAATGTAGCATCCCTAAATAAAATCATCTAATATTAAGTCCTCCTTATGGTCCTAGATCAGAGTACGTGTTTGTACTATTTTTCTTAAAAGAATGCAATATCGGTGGAACGACAGTTGGATACTGAGATTAACATTGTCATCATAGATAAACATGTCACCGACTAGTAGGACCAGATTGGGTCGTTTATAGGTTCGGCTTAGTTTAATTCACCTTTGTCGAACTTCGGCAAGCCTCGATTTTATCTTGCTTTTCTAAGGAGGTTAGCTTGTGAGCTGCTCATGAGTTCTCGATTAGCTCATTAAAGACCCACTAATAATTGTGAAAACCCAAAACATTTTTAATTGATACGAAGGTATTATTATCGTTTGGATGAAATATAAATTTCATTCAATTATTAAGTCAAACCTATTTTTGAATCTCCAAACGGTCTGTATTATCTTATTGTTTTTTTTACTTCCCTTGTGAGCTAAATGAGTCTGCTCGAGCTTCTTGTTTTTTTTTTCAGCTAATCAGTTCACTAGTCTTGACTCTTGACACGAGCCAAGCTAACCCGTTATCAAACGAGTCACCTAATAACTAACACTAAAAAGAAATAGAACACTAATCAACATTGGCACCGCCGATCAACATACCTAGAGATAATACTTTGGCATGCAGCTATTTCAGACAGACAGACAGACTATAGTGCTGGCCCCTGCAGTTTGAATCAATGACGTGTGGGTCCGGACCCTACATCAGTGGTGAACTGCAGAGAGCCTGAGATCAGTTCACTCTGTGTTCGCTGTTTCGCCCAAATTTTAGCTCTGTGGCTGGAGGAATTTCGATATTTGACACTAAGTTCGCAAGCCTCACGCGATATGACATCCAATTCGCAAGCATTTCAATATTTAACCCTGTGCGTGCGAATTGTTTCAATCTGGAGGATTTCTGCCCTTTTTTCTAAATTTCGCGATTTGGATCGACTTTTTCATTCTCAGGTAACATGGATGGACTAAAGTACCCTTGGCCTTATCCCTTTACAACAACAGATCGATTGAACTTGACCTTCTCTGTCTCTCCCGTGCTCCTCTCTCCTTCCTCTCTGTTCTCCCGCGCTCTCCTTCCTCTCTGTCTCAAGAACAGGCTCCGTCCTCCTCCTAGGGTTTGAAGTCGAGTTGTGGATTCGGGCACACGGATCGTGCTGAACGGATCCCATGATCCCCTTCGAGCTCCATCCCGGGTAAGACCTCTCTTTCCAACCCTAATTCCTCTCCAATCCATGGTGGCTGTATGCGTTTTTTTAGAGAAAAATAGATGAGTGAATGGGGCATGCGATTTAGCTAGTAGCCGACTGATTCATGTGCTTCTCTCTTTTTTTGGTACTCGGTAGGCTTCAGCCGGATAGGGCATTTAGGCTGTGTGTTCAGATTTCTTAGTTTACAGCAATGCTTGATGATGGTAGCTCTGTTGATGTGGGTCGGAAATATTATGAATGGTTTGTGGACTCCCGATGCTATACTTTGAAGGACTTAGAAAATGACATTGCAGCTAGGGTGAGTTGGGGTAGCAGCCACATATTGTAGTCTTTGAACTTGATGCAGGCAGTGGTGGGCAAAGAAAATTAATGGATGATAAAGAGGAGGAAAGTCCTGCACCACCAACAACAAGGTGAATCCTGCAGCAAATTCCATTCCTACAGTTAAACAAATTTATTTTGTGTCGTCTAATAATGTGCAACTTCTCTGTTTCAGCCAACTTGCAATCACCTGGGAAGATGAAATAATGGAAACTGAGCAAGTTATCACCACTGCTACTCCAAGTACTCCCCCAGCAAAGAAAAAGAAAGCTATAAAGAAAAAGCTCACACCAAGAAAAGCCTCAGCCAAGGAAGGCAATGGCAATTGAAAGGATGAAGTCTGTGAACCTGAATTTGATGCTTTTGTAATCTTATTTTGTCATGTAAACAGGAAACTATGAACCTGAATTTGATGCTTTTGTAATCTTATTTTACTTGCTTTCAAAACCTGAGACAATTTCCTTCTGTATGGCATTTCTGAACCATTATTTTGATGTCTGAGACTTAATTTTATTGTGTATCCCATTTCAGTTATATAAATTGACATGTCCATCGCTCGAAAGCAATGATTATAGGTGCATGCTGTCAAATTTTTTTGCTAAATTAACAAACATCGCTTGGAGTACAAAGGGAGGCGAAGGAGATGATGGCTGATGAGACGCCGGCGGAGAGGAGAGGACGAACGACTGGGAGAAATCAAGTTCAATCGATCTGCTGTTGTAAAGGGATAAGACCAAGGGTAGTTTAGTCCATCCATGTTACGTGAGAATGAAAAAATCGATCCAAACCGCGAAATAGAGAAAAAGGGGTAGAAATCCCCCAGATTGAAGCAATTCGCACGCACAGGGTTAAATATTGAAAGGCTTGCGAATTGGATGTCATATCGCGTGAGGCTTGCGAACTTAATGTCAAATATCGAAATTCCTCGTGTGGCTGCTGCGGTGAACTGGTGAATGGTGAGAGACAAGAACTGGCCGTTGATCGACCAACGGACGACGGGGTCGCTGTCCAGCCGATCTAACTGACCGAGCCGTGCAGTTAGCTGGGCCTCCTCACCTCACTAAGGCCTCCTCCAATGATGCCAACTCAGCTAGCTCATAAGTGTGCCACATCAGATTTTTGCCTATGTGGAAGAGAGAGGATGAAGAGCTATCTCTTATTTAAGAGATAGTCTCATGCACACATCCCCATATCATGTGAGGGTAACATGTGGGGTTATCTAGACATAAGAGCTAGCATTTGACTCTTATTGTTGGGTGACCTATCTCTTAAGCTAGCTCTTAGATGTATGAGCTAGTAACCTTTGGAGGAGGCCTAATGCCACCCCATTTTCTTTCCCTTCCCCCTCCTCAAGCTAATCTAATCATCATCCCCCGGCCCCCACGCTGCTGCCCCCGCCGCCGTCGCGTCTCCTCCTGTCTAAGCGGCCGGCGCGCGGCGGCGACCCGGCCTCGCCGCGGCCGCCCCCCGCCTCTCCTTCCTCCCGCTGACTCCGTCCCCGTCAGTCCGCGGGCTCGCAGGTGAGGATTCGTCCCGTCTCTGGCGTCATTTTCGAGCGTGGGGTTCGACGGTTGGAGAATCACGGGTGATCTTCCGTGGGTTGTGTTGTGCGGCGGGGACGGGGGCGCGCGGGAGTGGAATCCCTTGCCGCCTCTCTAGCGGACTAGTGCGGGGTCGAGTCGGGTGACGGCTGGCTAGTTCCATGCCTGGTAGCGCTAGTTCGTTTGCTGGCGGGTGTCTTCGCCGTAAATTCGGACCCCCTTTTTTTTGTTGGATGTAATAATTGTACATGATACATGGAATTGGTATGGGACTGGGTTGGTGTTATAGATAATGAAATGGAGCAAGGTTCTGGTATGGTGTGGTATGGATTGCAGGTATGGGGTTTGCTCTTGGGGCTGCATGCCCATTCCGGTGAAATTAGCTGGTATACTTGCTTTTCGATAAACTTTTATTAGGTGTGAGGATGGGCGGTTGCTTCGTACCGGGAAATGTAACACGTTTTCATGTGTATGAGTATCCACTACGCCTACCATGTTTGTTGATTTCTGCGTGTTGCGCCATGTGTTTCTGCTGACATTGATGGAAGGAAATGGTGAAACCGCAGAATCTCTCTCAGACACATGGTTTGTCAGGTCATGTGATTTAGGTTAAGGAGGACAGAAAAAAATCATGCACATGTGAGAGATGAGCCGAGCAGATAGGCTAACATTGGTTGTGTGGCTTGGATTTGGTTTGCCGGGCGTTTCCATACTGTCGGTTACTACTTTCAATTTCCCATTTTTGGCAGGATGTTTGGTTTTATGTTGCGGGTTAGTTCTGTTTTAATGCGCTGTTGTCGCATTGACTTCATAGGTGTAAATACCTTGAACTCAAAGTCGTAGAGAGATGGGAGCTGGTTCAGAGCTTTTTTTTTTTTGTAGATATTACTGATGGATGCTATTTGCGGTACAAGTACAACTGTCTGCATGGAATTTTAGTCGGGAGACGTTGCCCATGATAGCTACAAGTGCTACTTGATTATTATAAAGTTATTTTCACTGAATCCCTATTATTGGAAGGCCATACCTTTCTACTAATCCTCTGGGGGTTATTTTCATTTTATTTTGACTTCTAACAGGAATGAAGGAATTCCACACTTCCATAAATAGACAAAATTGACCTCATTCTAAAAATATGTTTTTACCAGAGTTTGCACATTTTCCTTGCCCTTTTTTAGGCATGCCTCCACAAATATCCTTTTACCCACATTTTGCATGCCATGCTCTGCAGGGTCAGTCCAACGGCTTTTTACCAAGTACTATCAACTGCAAACCTTCTATGTTTACATTAGGATTCTTGGTTGAAGGGTCCATTGATTGTAAATAAGAGGGATAGTAAATTACCATCAATATAAAGATGATTAGGGGTTCATTATTGTAGCAGGTGTGGCCAGCAAACCAATGTTTTGTAACTAGTTTCTTTTAATAACCCCACCATCTGGCCACGTATGATATGTGCAGCATCTTTGGGCTTAAGGATGTACTGTTGGGGAAGTATATATCTAAGTAGTTTAGTATCAAAAAGCCAGTGGAGTTAATGACATAACTAATGGATTTACCATAATTTTACAATGAATGAGAGTTTCATATATTGCAATGTAACTGCTGCAGTGGCCCATGTATGTAGGACTGATATTGAGGTTGCAATCGTTTAACTGTTTGTCTAATGCTGGGAGCGGAAGCTTTGCTTGCCCTGTTTTAGGCATGCCTCCACAAATATCCTTTTACCCACATTTTGCATGCCATGCTCTGCAGGGCCAGTCAGTTCAACGGCTTTTTATTAACTACTATCGTCGGCAAACCTTCTATGTTTACATTAGGATTCCTGTTTGAAGGGTCCATTGATTTAAGTAAGAGGGATAGTAAATTGCCATCAATATAAAGATGATTAAGTGTTCATTATTGTAGCAGGTGTGGCCAGCAAACCAATGTTTTGTAACTTGTTTCTTTTAATAACCCTGCCATCTGGCCATGTATGATATGTGTAGCATCTTTGGCTACGCGCATGGACTGTTGGAGAAGTATCTAAGTAGTTTCCTATCAAATAGCCAGCGGAGTTAATGACATAACTAATGGATTTACCATCATTTTACAACGAATGAGAGTTTCATATATTGCAATGTAACTGCTGCAGTGGCCTATGTATGTAGGAGTAGGACTGTTATTGAGGTTGCAATCATTTAACTGTTTGTCTAATGCTGGAGCAGAAGCTAGATTTGTTGCCAAGCAATTCGACAGGTTTATATCTCTAATCAAGTGTTTCTCATAAGCGTTCATATTTTCAGGTACACAAATTATATGAAAAAGGGCCATATTACTTTTTGAAATGATGTCAACAGTGTTTTCAGCAGTTGTTGTTTCAATTGGTTATACATTACTTGGATGGGATTTTGCAGCATTATTAGGTAATGTTTTTTCTTTGCTCCTATTTTTTGTCATTATAGATTAATTACCTCCCATAGAAAACTCAACTATCTGAGAATCATACTTACCTTGATTTTATCATCTGATAGAGGCTAATCGTCATATGGTAAAGGAATTTGAATTGGATACTGGACCTTCTATTGAGGGTATAACCGTAGCAGTCTCAGCATTTGGGGCTATTGTGATAACGATATTCTCTGGATCACTATTAGATTGGCTTGGAAGACGTGCCATACTGGTTCATTCATCTCTGCTATTATCGTTGGGTGGTTTCCTGATGCTGTGGTCTCCTAACATCTATATTCTACTTCTGGCTAGGTTAATTGTTGGATCAGGAAGTGGTTTAGTTTTCACCTGTGTCCCTATTTATATATCTGAAACATCTCCTCCAAATATGAGGGGATTACTCGGAACTATGCCACAGTTTATGTTTTTCGTAGGAACTATCTTTTCCTATTGCCTGATATTCTGGTTAACACTGATGTCTTCACCTAAGTGGAGAATTATGATTGGTGCAATCTTTGCTCCTTCCATTGTCTACCTGGCTTTGTTGGTGTACTACTTGCCAGAGTCACCTAGATGGCTTGTAAGTGAAGGAAAGATTAGTGAGGCCAGAGTTTGTCTGCAGTGGCTTAGAGGGAAGAAGCATGATATTTCAGGTGAGAATGTTGCCAGTTGCCAACTGCTTCCTGATTGATTCACATGTTTTTCATCCAAAGGTGATTAGTTCAGGATTGATAGAGAGCAGACTAAATGGAGTCATGAGGACTAGAAAAATTTACAGTAGCAACTAATGTCTGATGGTTAAGTTTGCAGTTTTGGAAATAATACTGTTATCTTTCAAAAAGAAATAATACTGTTAACGAGTCAAGTTGTGGGTGATGAACCTTAGATTTTAATCAGCACCTGTTTCCTCTCTTGGTGTTCATGCACACAGAGAAATGAATAGGCATAATATTCTGATTGTCAACCTGCCTTTGGAAATGCTAATTCAACTCTTACATTATAGAAAAACCTCCTAATATAGAAAGTACTAAAAATATAACTATGCAAGTAACTAGAAGTCTATTACATGATTTCATATCTAAGTATCTGTATGGAAGGTAACCCAGTCCTGTTGTTCATCTCTGCTGACAGCTATGCGCTTGACATAAGAAATAGAACCAATTCAGTAAGGGGATCTGTATAATGATTATAGGTTGTGAGACAATACTGACAAAGTACCAATGTAAAAATTTGGGGTCAAGGATGCTTTAACTACGCATGTTGCATTAACCGGAGTGTCTTATTTTGGTAAATCTTGCCAACAAATGATTATTTGTTCATTTCTAATTTTGTCTAAAGAAGCATAAATGCATCATGACATCAAATAGACCTGCAGGAGAAATAGGCACTATTGTGGAAGGCGTGGACTTTATCTCGGACACAGCCATTGGAACTGTTCAGGGTCAAAGTTTATCTGGACTCACTTCTAGCCAGATTTGGCCCCAGAATACTTTTTATTGGCACCTTTCAGACCCACTAGTTGATCTTCTTGGAAGCATTCATGAGACTATGTCAGAAACAATAACAGGAAGTAGACGGAATAGTTTCTTTCCAGTCTTCAACAGTTTTTATTTTCCGGAACATGAGCACAGGGATGATAACAGTGATCAACAGACTAGGGAGGTTTATTCTGCTGGAGAAGCTAATAATGGAGATGGTTTGCGGACTTCTCTGCTTTCTCAGACAGCAAATGTTGAAGTTAACGATACAAATACATCTTTTACTTCTGAAGGGAGCTCTTCATATTTAAGAAGGCATGGTACGCAAGAGTTTATGGCATCTTTACATGATCATGATATTGAAGAAGAAGATGAAGAAACTGGTGGAATGGCGTTGCCTCACCAGCCTGCATATCGATATATGGAAAACACAAGGCGACATCCAAGCAGATATCGAATCCTCCGGCTATCTGAAACAGCTGATATGAAGTCTAAATGGCGGGTGCTTCTTCAGCCAGGAACCAGGCATGCCTTGTGTTATGGCATATTAATTCAAGCTCTTCAGCAGGTATGCTTATATGCCACTTGTAGCTTTTGTTCAAAATTCAGCACAGAGTTCATTTCACAATTCTTTTGTAATGGCAAGCAATACATATAGTTAGTCTGCTGAAGATTCTATTTGCTTGTTTCCTGTCTTCAATTTCTCTCAAAAATACAGTCAGCAGGAATCAGTGTCCTTCTCCGCTACACTCCTGAAATACTTAAACAGGTTGGAGTGGTCAGTTTGTTTTCAGACATTGGACTTTCTCCTCATTCAACATCAATTCTCATAAGTGCCCTTAATGCTTTGCTGATGCTCCCTTGTATAACTGCTGCAATGCTGCTGATGGATGTCTGCGGGAGAAGGTAAACTCCGATACAACAAAATATTGTTAATTTACGATTAGTAAAAATGCATCCACAAGACCAAGAGAAAAACGTCTAAATCACATGTCTCAATATAACTTTTTGCTGCCATTCCAGATCACTGTTATGTGTTGTATGATTTTTTAACTCCAATACTTTTCTGACATTTGCATGGTTGTGATTCCACCATTTGCTTCTGAAATTCATTTGCGTTGAGCACCCTACAAAATTCTTGTTGAAATTTTCTGCCAGTATTTTGTCTTGCCAATTTGTTGAGCAGCAAGTTTATCATGTAGTGATTGTGAATTGAGGAAAACATTCAGTTTTTAGTCAAGAAAACATTATTTACAATAGCTCATCTCTAAGGAATGCACATATTAATATGTATCTACATTTGTGCAGGGCTCTTATACTGGCCACCACTCCAATCCTGATATTATCATTGAGCGTTATGTCTTTGTCCACCCTGTTGGATACGGGATCCTTGGAGTGCGCCATCCTCTTCCACCTCGCGTTAACAATTTGCTTCTGCTCCTATGTTGTTGGTTTGGGACCAATACCCAACATTCTCTGCTCTGAGATTTTCCCAACACAGGCCCGTGCCACCTGCATGAGTTTTTGTTCTCTTTCCTTCTGGTTTGGAGGGCTGCTTTCATCGTACTGCTTCCCTGTGATGCTGAGTACCATCGGACTCGGCGGAGCATGCGGGATCTATGCCCTTGTGTGCTGCATTCCACTTTTTCTCGTCTACTATAGGATACCAGAGACAAGGTCACTTAACTTGGAGCTCATCGCTGATATCTTCAAACTTTCAAGGCAGCCGCCGTATGTACAGTAGGTTGCTAAGGACTGAAGGTATAGCTCAGATCAGGCTGGGTGCTGATGATGTGTGTACATATGACAACTGTAGCATGGTCGTTGAAGCTTTTGTGCTAGTTTTAGAAGGATTGGTGATAGTGTATTTAGTGCTTAATGCAGTGTAGTGTTTTTCTTCCTCTGTTGGATTTAGCGGCACAAGAAGAAATTCTTCAGTACATGATTCCTTTCTGAGAGTGAAATAATATTGATTTGTGTGTGTGAGTTGGGGGGGCTATACAGATTAAATCATCTGTGTGTGATTCTTCCAAGAACAATTTTGTTTGCCGTAAAAGCCCATTCGAAATGGTAAACATCTTTCAAACGTTATTATCCCCTGCCTCATTTTCCTCAGGCGAAACGGTACACTTGAATTTGGTTTATAGCATGTTGCATACATGCAATGCAACAGGGATCAGGTATCTGTTTCAGTTTTACTAATTTAATCATTGCCTATTTTGCATCCTGGCTATTTTTAGTCCTATCTATAGAGCCAGGAACCATTTTACCTGACATGGAGGGAGGGAGGGACAGAGGTTTAGCCCCATCCTCTGCTGTTATCCAGCCTTCATTCCATTCCATTGCATTACACAGCCCCTGTTCTGAAGAAGCTGGAACACCTTTTGCTGTTTTTGTGGCATTGCATGATCGCCATCTTCTTCTCCGTTGGTCACCCGGCGTCTCGGCCGTGGCGCCACCCTATTTTTGGTTGGAATCCTTCCGGAACCCGCCCGCGCAACCACTGGAGCAGCAGAAGAGGCGTTGAAAGAAACGGCCACGAAAGGCAGGGATCATCCATCAACAATCCGAGAAGAGAGGTGGAAGAAAGGTAGAGGACGGGCCGTGACCTGACCACCACCGCCGCCACACCCGGTCATGGTCACCTTCCGTCCCCTCCTCCCCCTCCTCCTCCTCCTCCTCCTCCCCACCACCCTCACCGCCGAGGATGGTGCCGACGCGGCGGCGCTCCTCCGTCTCAAGCAATCAATCTCCGACCCAACCGACCGCCTCGCCGCATGGTCACCGTCCTCCCCCTCCCCACCTTGCGACGCCGCCAACCCCTGGGCGGGCGTCCAATGCTACAAGGGCGTCGTCGTCGGCCTCCGCCTCACCCACATGAACCTCTCCGGCGGCTTCAACTTCACCGCCATCTCCACCCTCCCCGGCCTCCACTCCGTCAACCTGAAGCACAACAACTTCTCCGTCCCGCTCTCCTCCACCGGCGTCGCCGCCGCCCGCTCCCTCCGCGCCCTCTACCTCTCCTTCAACGCCTTCTCCGGCGCCGTCCCCGCCGACGTCTTCACCAACATGCGGTGGCTCAAGAAGCTCTACCTCGAGGGCAACAACGTCACCGGCCCGCTCCCCGCCGACGCCATCGCCGCCGCGCCCCGCCTCATGGAGCTCCACCTCGACCGTAACCAGATCGACGGGCCCGTCCCGTTCCGCCTCCCGTCGAGTCTGAAGCTTTTCAATGTCTCCCATAACCGGCTCACGGGTTCCATCCCGCCGGAGATCGCGAGGCGGTTCGATAAGTCGGCGTTCGCCGGGAACCCCGGGCTGTGCGGGTCCCCCGGGAGCGACGCGGCGGTGTGCGTCGCGGCGGGGCCGGTCCCGCCGCCGGCCATGCCGCCGCCGTCGCCCGAGGATTTCGTCGCCGTGCAAGAGGAGACCTAGCGTGTTTGTTGTCATTGGCATCATTCTCCTCGTCATCCTTCTCGTCACCGGCGCCATGGTCCTCATGCTCCGGCAGGACGAGCGCAACGCCGCCGCCGCCACCCCCGCCGCGTACGACTACTACTCCACCGACGCCGCCGCTGGACCGGGCAGCAGCAAGGAGATGGTGGCGGTGGACGTGGCCGCGAGCACGAGCAGCCACGGCGGAGGGAGGAGGATGGGGGAGTTCGTGCTGCTCACCGACGACGTCCCGCCGTTCGGGCTGCCGGACCTGATGAAGGCGTCGGCGGAGGTGCTGGGGAACGGCACGCTGGGCTCGGCGTACAAGGCCGCCATGCGGAGCGGCGCCACGGTGGCCGTGAAGCGCATGCGCGACATGAACCGCGCGGGACGCGCCGAGTTCGAGCGCCGCCTCCACCTCCTCGGCGAGCTCCGCCACCCCAACGTGCTCCCCCCCGTGGGTTACCATTTCCGCAAGGAGGAGAAGCTCATCGTCTCGCAGTTCATGCCACGTGGCTCCCTCCTCTACATCCTCCACGGTCAGTAAAACTAAGATTGTTCATGAGCTAACCAATTGTGATTAATTAATTAGTACCTAATCACGTGGCTAATCATCAATTAATTGGATATTGTGTGCGTGCAGGGGATCAGAGCCCGAACAGGGTGGTGTTGGACTGGACAGCTCGTGCGAGGATCGCGGTGGGTGTGGCGAGAGGGCTAGCGTTCCTGCACGAGAAGCTCGGCGGCGCCATCGCCACGGCGGCGGCGGCGGGGAGGCCGGCGAGCATGGACTTCGACGACGCGGCGCCGGGAGCTCCGTCGCTGGCGGCGGAGGCGGGGGAGCCGGCGCACGGTAACCTAAAGTCAGGGAACATCCTCCTCGACCTCGACATGGAGCCCAGGCTGGTGGACTACGGGTTCCTGCCGCTGGTGGACGCGTCGCAGGCGCCGCAGGCCATGTTCGCGTTCCGGTCGCCGGAGGGCGCGACGCGCGGCGCCGTGTCGCCGCGCTCCGACGTGTACTGCCTCGGCGTCGTGCTCCTGGAGCTCGTGACCGGGAGGTTCCCCTCGCAGTACCTGCTGAGCGCGAGGGGCGGCACGGACGTCGTGCATTGGGCGGCGGGGGCGGTGGCGGAGGGCGCGGAGAAGGAGCTTGTGGATCCGGTAATTGTCGCCGGTGGTGCGGGGGACTGGGAGGCCGCTGTTAGGTTGCTCAGAGTTGGGGTGCGGTGTGCCAAGCCCGAGCCGGAGACCCGGCCGAGTGTCGCCGAGGCGGCGTGCTTGGTCGAGGAGATCGCCGCCGGCGGCGGCGCGTCGTGATCATGCACATATAGAGAGGTCGTCGCTGGACATTGTTGGAGGAGTGAGTGACACACGTCGTCATGCATTCATGTGAAGCGCTTGATCGTCAAATCCTGGCCGTTGGATGTGAGGGGAGGGGTTAGTGGCGCTGAATGTACATTGGAGGTCTGAATTTGTAAAAAGGGGAATGAAGAGAGAAATGATAGTGAGGGGAAAAGAAGTCAGGGGCGTTTTGAGCACATATTTCTTCTTCTAATGGAGAGGGTGAATTTACGACCATACTTGGGTGAATTTGTGAAGAAAGAGCAAAGATCAACTGTCCCTATTGCGTGTGTGCATGTAAAAAGCAATTCCTTGTCTTAGGATCCTATATATATGTACAACGTATTTCCTGTAATTAAGTATGTACTGTAGCTTTGGATTAATGTCTTATTATTTAGTAAATTTCACGAGGGCATGCTATTTTCGTGAAAGGGAGGTAAATCTCCAACGTCTACATCAATTAGGGATGCACATATCTAATTTACCTTTTACATTGGGATACCATTCCTTGACCATGCCTTAGGTGCTTACCTAAACCATAATATTTGATAACCAGTTTCATGTGAACCAGATTTCACCTTACTCGACAAATAAAACAGACTTCCACCTAATGTTTCAGAAATACAAATGGAAGCATTCATATTTGAGGAGCATGCCACTTGCCAAACCTCAGAAAGGTGAAATGGAAGATTATGCAAAGAAGTATGGTCTTTTACGGATGTGATACACTAATAGAGCTGTCTTGGTCTCTTGGAGCATATAGTTTTGTGAAGACATCGAAGGCGGTATGAGATAGCTAGCGCAAAATGCTAACCTGTTTTTCTATGAGCATATATTTTGGGTAACACGGTTTTTCTTCAGTTTCTTTCGATATAATGAATAAGTAAGATTTGGGAAAATTCACATCAACAATCGACGCTTTGGCCGAGTGGTTAAGGCGTGTGCCTGCTAAGTACATGGGGTTTCCCCGCGAGAGTTCGAATCTCTCAGGCGTCGCAATTTTTTCCATTTCCCTTTTTTTGGTACAAAATCATATTTATCCATATAAAATCATTATCATTTGCCCTTTCCTGTAATGCTCTTTGATATATGTGTTTATCCGTTAATCCTACTTGTAGCTGAGACGAAATCACGTACACACAGTCACACACATGCCTGATCGACACAAGCTGCACAACACTCGAAGTGATTGTTTGCCCATTTCTCCAGTTTCGAAGCGGTAGCTCTCTGAAGTTTCATATATGAACAAAACGGTAGAACAAGAAAGAAGTTTCATATATGAACAAACGGTAGAACAAGAAAGAGCACCATGCAGAAGCTGAGCAAGTGATTCTGTTCCCTTGGACCATCAAGGAACCAAACAATCACTTCGCAATCGAAAATGGAGTCAATTGAAATCGAACAACCGAACCACCGTACTCAACAGGAACACAACCTGCAAACACCTTTTTGTTTTACGGATATTGTGCAACGTTACCTAAAGGCAATCCCTCCAAACAAATTCCCAACTTTATGTGTCACTGCAATGACCAATGAGGTTTGACAAGTCCATTGAAGACTGATAAGCTTTTTTTTTTTTCTCGAATACGCGCGTAGCGTATCATTGTATTAAGACGAAGAAGAAAATGATACAATATTCGGTTACAACCCAAATAGATCGGACTCCACATGGACCCAAGCCGGCGAACCAGCTGAACACAACCCGAAAGTAATACTCTAACATGAACTGCTCACATCTAGGACAACCTAGACAACTGGCTCTACGCGGAGCCCTCACTCAACACTCAATCCCACGAAGGGAGAGGTCTTGTTCTTCAACATCGGGAACATGTCCGACAAAGCGTCCATGTGATGCGGCGGAGGCCCTTCTTCAAAGAATTGCTTCACCGCTTGACCCGCCGAAGCCGCCAAAGGCGGAAGCACGTCGACCTCACCGAGCCGGCGCCTTAGGAGCGCCTCCCCTCGTTTTGTCGGCTTGACCGCCGAGAGAGGGTCTACGGCTTGGCGATGGCTCCGCCTGATACCGAAAGCCTCAGACGAAGGCAACTGAGGAGGCGCGTCAACGAGGACTGGGTCAACTCGACGGCGACGAAGCGGCTTATCCACTAGAGGCGTCGGAATGTCCTTTGTAACACTATTGATGAAAGCCTCCAAAGCCGCGGAATGGTCGACCTTCGGCACCACAACCATGGCGGTTGTCTCCGCAAAAGCCGACTCCGCAAACTCGGCCGATGGTGGCGCCAGCGGGCATTCACCTAGCGCCTCCACAGGGGTGGCACTAGAAACAACGTCCAACGGCCCATTCGCTCTGTAGCCCAACTCGAATCCTGGGGGAAGCTCCGGCCCATCAGGAAGGGCCTCTTCTTCCGGCCCATTAGTGGCCGAGCCAGTGCTGTCCTCGCGTGCCAAATGCAACTGGGCAGCCAACCCAGCAGTATGCGAGGCCAACTGCAGTGAGGGACCAAGGAGCGGATCCATGTCCAGAGGTGGCCACATCTGTTGTGGCAAAACCGTTGCAGGAGATCCTGCCGGTACCACCTCGTGACGGGTGACCCCTTTGCTGCACTGCCTGGAAGGTGCGACCAAGCCAGCCTCAGCTCGCATAGGATCATGTTCCTTGGTTGGCCACTCCTCCCGGAAGCAAGCCGTTTCGAAAGCCACCGCCATACGACAGCAGGCCAGCTGCTTCTCTATCCCAGCTTGTTTGACCAGACCGTCCATCACCAGCGAGGGGGATGTGCCCGTTGTCTTGTCTTGTAGTATTCTCATGCTGCTCTCCCTTGGCGTGGCATGCCTGTCTGAACCAGCTTTTTTAAAGCACTTTGCCAGCGCTGCCACGGACTCAGCAGGGGCATCAGCTTTCGGCTGGCCTCCCATCACGCCCCTCGTGGTGGTCCACTGACCCGCCACCGAGGCTCCACGGGCGGCGCCGCTAGCATCCCGGCGAGGGAAGGCCTCGAGCCGCGGGCCAGCGCCATGCCTGATGCTGTAGGAACGGTCGAGGCGTCGTGGCTCCGGCACGCAGAAGCGTCGTGGTTGTGCACACGGCAGCGCTTCGCTGCCCCTTCGCGTTGCCTCGGCGCCCCCTCCCGCTCCGTGTCTGGTTGCCTGGGCCGTCGGCGGGTAGCGCGGCCGGTTGCAGTCCCTGGCGAGGTGGCGGAAGCCGTGACACCGCAAACAACGGCGCGGCAGCTTGCAGGTCGCCACACGGTGCGAGTATGAAAGACAATTCAGACAGCGACCAAAGAGCTCCGGGGGAATGAACCTTGATGGCGTGGAAGCGGCAGGTCGAGCGGCCTCCCGGCGCCGCCGACGCCGCGTCGAGCGCGAAACGAACTCCTGAAAACCGTCTGCATCCACCTGCGGTCGACGACGAGATCTTTCCAGGGCCGGCGCCGAAGGCATGGGTCCGAGGCGAGCACCTAAGTTTATCCCCAATGGCCGACCATCCCCCGGCCTGGGCGGGGCGGCAACCAACGGCGGGGGAGCCTGGCGCTTGCGGACCCGCCTGGAAGACCGACGCCGTTTGCGCCATCCTCCCTTCCTTTCTACAGCCTCCCCAACCATCTCAGCAACGACCCCGTCATCGGCAGCAGCGATGGCCGCCACCTTGGTCGGAGTCGAGGCAGGGGAGCGGCAGAGCACATCGCGGTAGCTGAGCGGAGAGGATGAGCGCGTCGGCGACGGGGTGAAGTCGTAGTCGACGCACTCCAGCTCCTCATCCACTTCTTCCTCGTGAGTCCAGGACAGCTCCCGAGGCTGGCCCGCGGGGAAGAACGGCCGCGCCGCCGGGGAGAGCGGCGAGGGCATCTTGGAGGTGCTGCCCTCCGCCGACGGCTTCGGCGCCACCGCCGCCGACGCAGGGCCGATTGGGGCGGCGGGGGTGTCCGTCAGATCCAGAGCAACCTTGGTTGGGCGTGGAGACGGGGTGGTGGTCGCCGGGGCCAGGATGGCCGGCGGCGAGCTGGGCTTGGACAGACTAGAAGAGGGGATGGGGGAGGTGGTCGCCGGGGCCAGGAAGGCCGGCGGGGAGCTGGGTTTGGACGGACTAGAAGAGGGGACGGGGAAGGTGGTCGCCGGGGCCGAGATTGCCGCCGGCGAGGTGGACTTGGACGGACTAGACGGGGGGATGGGGGAGGTGGTCGCGGGGGCCGGGATGGCCGTCGGCGAAGCTGGTCATAGCTGGGTGGCCGCCGGGGCCGGGATGGCCGCCGGCGTCCATGCGCGCGTGTCCGCCCAGCTCTCTAGCTAGCGCGCGGCACACGTTGACGGCCACGCATCAGGTTGGCTCCTTCGGTTAAGACTGATAAGCTGATCAGACGAGCTTGTCATTTTGAAATATGAAGTAATCAAACCATTCGCTTCGACAAAGAAAATTAATCAAACCTTTACTCTGCACTCAGGAAGAACACACCATACAAACACTCTACATGTGACGTGTCTTGTGCCCCTTATTTGCCCAAACACAAATTACTTTCCAACGACGAAACGATGCACGACGACGATGTTCAGCTATCTCACTGCAATGAAATTCAGCCAGGGCCCAAAACCGTGCTTCATCCAACACCTCGTTGGAGATGGCATGCAGGATCATTGCATCGAAGGCGGTAGCCGGGAGACCTCTGTTTTCTGTTCTTCCCAGACCTCCATGTCGTCAGTTAGAGGTTCACCAGGCTCGTACATTGCGGTAACATTCCCCAATGGCAAGCATATAATTTCTGCAGATGTGATGATTGACGTTAAGAACTAGAAATCATTTGTCTGAACCATCGTTCATCTGAAACTGACAAGGAATCAAATGAATTGAAGATCAGAATTGAAGGAAGGTAAGAGAAAGGAGAGAAGCAAGAATTCACCACTGGATTTAGCACACCGTTATCTTCATGAGAGTATCTCAAGTGTGGGATGGTTGGGATGGATTTCAATTGCATGCCTCAGCGCAGCCTCGGCTTCCTCCACCTCCCCCTCTCTGGCACCTCCACGACGGAGTAAAAAGGTGACATCTTGGAGCAGCGGCAGGTTCCCCAAGCCCAAGTCGAAACCACCGGCGATTTCTTTGGTCTCCCGCACAGGGATCGCCAGGTGAAGTCTTGCCAGCCTGGGCATAGCTCCTTGCTGAAACACCACGGGTTCCATGTATCCCCGCAGCGTGCACTGTACCAGGCATGGAAAGGAACAATATCCAATGGCTAACTGCTGAAGGATTCCGTGGCTCTGATTGCCCACCTCCACATCGAGATAGACGAGAGCTGGCAACCTCCCAAGGATCTCGAGATCCTCCTGCCGTAGCTTCCTCACTTCGATGGACAGGAAAGAGAGCTCCCGAAGAATCAACGGATTCAACCAAACTGACAGAGTAGATGAACAACATCCTGTTATTTCCAGTCTACGGAGATGTGGAGGGGTGACCCAGGCATCCAAGTTGCATTCACCGGCCACTGAGATAGACAATTTCTGGATTTTTTGCAGCTTGTATAGGCACTCCACCAAGGATTGCTCAAACTTGTCTACATTCCATCCAGTGCAGCAGTCAATACCCAGCACCCTCAGCTCTGTTTGATTTGCCAGCTTCTCTATAATGACTGTAGAGTCCTGGATGCCTAATGTTGACAACTCTTCAAGGGATGCGAAACTCCCAATCCCGTTTGGTGCTCGTGTCCAACTGTCAATGCGCAGGCACATCAGATGCTTGAGATCAGCTACAGTTGACGGCAAGCTAGAAATTTCATTGCCTCTTACATCCAATGTTTGTAGAAATTGGAGCTTCCCTACTTCTTCAGAGAGGTGAGTAATACTTGTGTCTCTTAGTCCCAAGTACCTTAATTGAACTAATTTTTCAAGATATTTCAGACTGCAACCTTGTGATAGACAACAGCTTTGTAAATCCAGCACACGCAAAACTCTGAAGTTATCAAGGGTTGGCAAAAGTTTAATAGCTGATGGAAATACAACAACTGACCTCACGTCTTTCATGTTCATAGTAGCCCCACGGGTAGCACGATCTACCGTGCTGTTTTGAAGGGATAACCACTGAAACTCTTTTGGACGAAACATGCGACGCAGATGATTCCGCATAGTTGAAAAATTTTCCTTACCTGACAAGTAACATATAAGATCAAATACCATATCATGCACATGACAGTACTCTGTCATGTCATAGCACCAACTTTTATACACAGGTTGGATCATACTTCTGCGTATGAGCTCGTAAAAATAACTCTCTCCGAGTTCAAATGGGCTCTCCTTGTCTTTTCCACGTTGGACAAGACCTTCAGCTATCCATAACCGTATCAAACGACCTTTGTCGATGTCATAACCTTCTGGAAACACACTTAAATACCATAAGCAAGTCTTTAGATGGGATGGAAGATCATCATAGATTAGCCACAAAATTGTTTTCATATTATCCACATCTGGACTATTCTCTGCAGTATCAATAGATTTGTAGACCTTGTACCACTCTATTTTATTTCCTCCTTTGCTGGCCAACAATACAGATAGCATAATGATAGCCAAGGGTATGCCACCACATTTCTGTAATATTTTCTCAGATATTTCGATCAATTCATCATCAACATATTTATCTGTGTCTTCAGTTCCAAATATTCTTCTATACAACAATCTTCTGGAGTTCTGAAGACAAAGAGGTTTCATCAAGTAAACAGCTCCAACTTGTTTGGCGACATCCAAAATACGTGTAGTTGTAATAATTATGTATCCACCATTAGTAGCAGGCAAAGCACAACTAATCTTTTTCCAAACTGAGATATCCCATATGTCATCGATAACAATGAAGTATCTACAAAGATATAAAGTATAAATCCTGTCAGACTGCAACCTTGTCAGGTGCTGAGTTTGCAAGGAAAGGCGAACTAGAGAACAGCTAGGCGGCAACCACCCTGGGAACAGAAATCTGATCTCCTCGGTTCCATAGTCGGTGAACAGGTTAGCAAGGATTAGTATATGAAATGTTACCAAATCATCGGATATGCTGGACCAAAATGAAATGAATTGAAAAAGTTTGCCATAAGTTTATTCAATTTTTCCTATTAATTTAGGGCTCCTTGGTAATGATTCTCGAAGCATAGGGATGGAAAAAACGTAGGATCAGAGTAACAAGGAATAGAAAACATAGGAAAATTACATGAAAGAATGCTTGGATTGAACATATAAAAGATAAAGGAACGGAAATAAGAAGGATTTTTTCCGAGATGTTTGACCTCGTCTTAAAAATTAGGGAAAAGTCCATTTTTGACCATCCAACTCTTGCCTCAGTTTGGTTTTGGCCATCGAACTCCAAAACCGGGTATCTTTAGTCATTCAACTATCAAAACCGTTCAAATTTGGCCATCGGGCTGTTTTGATGGGTGGTTTCAATTTTTTTAATTTACAATTTAGTCCTTAGATCTTAAAATGATTATTACTTTTTGCTCGTACCTCTGATTTAGGTGATTCTTGCTGTCACACATTCATAACGGTGAGCTTTATATTTTAAAATGTTATTTATACTATTTTATCACTATTTGTTATATTATTCTTATGTTGTTGTGTATAAACAATAATATAAGAAAAACAAAACAAACAATTACAAAATAATATGAACAACATTTTAAAAGATAAAGCTCATTGTTACGAACGCATGACCACTAGAATCACTTAAATCATAGACACAAGAAAAAAATAGTGATCATTTTAAGATTCAAGGACTAAAAATAGTAATCATTTTAAGATTCAAGGACAAAATAGTCCTTGGATCTTAAAATGATTACTATGTTTTTCTCGTATCTCGGATTTAAGTGATTCTTGTGGTCATACGTTCGTAACGATGAGCTTTATCTTTTAAAATCATGGATATATTATTTCGTAAATGTTTGTTTTACTTTTCTTATATTGTTGTTTATACACAACAACATAAGAATAATACAAGAAATAGTGATAAAATAGTATAAATAACATTTTAAAAGATAAAGCTCACCGTCATGAGACCGCAAGAATCACCTAAATCAGAGGTACGAGTAAAAAGTAATAATCATTTTAAGATGTAAGGACTAAATTGTAAATTAAAAAAATTGAAACCACCCATTAAAACAGCCCGATGGCCAAATTTGAACGGTTTTGATAGTTGGATGGCTAAAGATACCCGGTTTTGGAGTTCGATGGCCAAAACCAAACTGAGACAAGAGTTAGATGGTCAAAAATGGACTTTTTCCTAAAAATTATCCATAAATCCTATGGAACATGATATTCCATATGGATTTTATAGAAAGATATAGAGGTTAAATCCTTTTATTCCAAATGGTTCTATAGGAGAGCCAAAAGTCACAACTTGTGTAACAAAACAATAGAATGTATGTGTCATTGTAACAAAAAAAAACATTTTAATATCCCTAAGTCTACAAATAATCTAACCATTTTAAGTGACGGAGGTGTTTGACCAAAATAATAATTACGTCTGCCTCAAGTGTTTGCAAAACCATTTGAGAAAAATATCCCACGAAGCTCTAAATATTTATCTTTTTTGTGAATGCTCTAAATATTTATCGAAATATCAAACACCTACTTTTGGCTAATTTTATAGTAGATCTAGCTGCGCTATTTGCAGCAGGCCACCTTGCTAGTTAGTAATATAAAGATAGTACAAGTGTAGTTACAGCTAAATTAATTCCACTCACACCAACTTAACTGGTGATGTGAAAATGGATTAAAAGACTGCAATATGTCATTTAATATCCGTTCTCATTAACTTTATTTTGTACTTAATATTTTGTTTTGAGGACTGTTAATCTATATAACCTATATAGAAGCACCCAATACAAGCCTCTACAAAATTTCTTTCAATTCTCACGAAGCCACGTTAGCACCTAGCATGCAAGTGCTCCTTAACACCTTCACCGTGACCACTATCTAGCAAAATTGAATCTCCACTCAATTCAATTCTCACAACTAGATACATGAATCGTCACTTCAGTAGCATTAATCAAACCTCCACCATCAGTGGTCGTTCATGCCTCTTGGTCCTTTTCCTCCTCTCCTCCTTTAGCCTGTAAGAGCATCTCCAAGAGCTCTTGTATTTTGTTTGTTAAATATGAAATTGTACCCCTTTGTAAAAATAGAAATCGCCCCTAATTCAATGCCCTAATCCAAGAGACATGCTAAAACGTGACCTCTATAGCAAACGGGCAGCGTTGGGCAAAAATAGCAAGAGAGGACGGTAGGATAGCAATTCTCGATTTCTAGCAAAGCAGATAGAAGAGCTGTTGGATGGAGGTTTTTTGAATCCTTTCCTTTTTTTAGCCAAAGAAAGTCCATATGCAAGAGCTTTTGGAGATTCTCTAAGAGGGAGCATGGCAAACCTAAGCATGATCTCCTCACATACTTCTTTCACTCCATCTTGCTGTCCAGTAAAGGGTTCATCGTGTTTTTCGGATTGTGTAGTGTTTGTGTAGTGTTCATCTCCTCCTACCAAAACAATGGTGCACCAACAACAATTTAAAAGTTTCTCTTACTGCAACTTATTACCAAATTTCTATCCTTTTTATGCAATAATCTCTGTACGTTGCTTCGTGTTTTATATTAACAACACATCTATATCTTTGTTTCAGTTTTGTTACATTGTATCTCCTCTATCCAACAACCAAAAAACTATTTTCAATTAAGAATGGCACATAAACCCTTATATGCATTTTTTATTTACTCTTCATACAATTTTTTTCCGATAAGATGCAAGACACAGATATGTCCAAGCAATGAATAAGCTGAAGGATGATGCAAGCCAAAAAAATTGTGTCAATCTCGAAGGCAATTCTCAGAGCGAAGACAAACCCAAGCACCTACCACTTAAAAACCACACGATCATTATTAAATACATAAGAAAGGGACAACCATACATGCAAGCTATTTTCAGTGAAGAGAGAACTCCAAGAATAGAAATGTAAAGTAATTCATTTATTCCAACTGTATGTTATTTTATCAATAAACTGCATATGTATTCTTAGTTATCTATTAAATAAAAACTCTTTGCAGAATGCATCAAATAATCATAAAAAATACGCAAAATATCCGCGGTACCGTGCGGGGAATTCACCTAGTTTATATAAAAAAATACCACCTTCGTCTATGCTTATGACAATTATATATGGACTAATATTGTGCTGCATAAGCATAAATTGATCTGATATGCACTCGTGTACCTCCTCTTTTGAAGAAATTCAATAAGTTTACAGATGAGCACCCTCTCATCCAATATTCCTTCATCGGTGTTTGCATTATTCTTCTTGCCAAGTTGATGGAGCATGCACTTGAATAATTTGTTCATGTCACTATTTTGAGTCACTGAGACAAAAGCCCAACAATCGAACTGTGCTCTAAGCTTTCCATATATTGCATGGGAAAGAGTCGTCTTTCCAAGCCCCCCATGCCCAACTATGGAAACTATCTTGCCTTGTGCCTTGGACATTTCATTTCGTTCTGTTAGAATCTTGGTTAACTCATTTACACCCTCCTCAATGCCAACGTGCTCTGCCGCCTCCATGTACTGAGGGAATAAACTAGGAAATACAGTAGTTGTGACAGGCTTAGCAACAAAATCATGGCTCTTAACGTTTCTTTCTGGCAGAGGGTGCCCAGGCACGACCATGGCCTGCTTTAGCTGACCCCAGGGGTGGTGGTAGTAGGCATATGAATACCCAGTTATTTCCTAATCCATTCGCCAAAAAAAAAAATATTTCCAAATCAATAGTGTTTGTCAATAATGCATGACATAAAATAGGGTTGGAAATTTCTTTGATCTTTTAATGTTTTGAATACCCTAATATTTGGGCCCACCGCCTCATCCATCTTCTTTTTCTCCTTCTTGTCATTCACTTCCTCCACTCTCAGTATCTCGGCGTGGCCGAGCTTCTTGCGCAGGCATTTGGCCAGGTGGTCCACATCGACGCCGTCGCCAACCAGCTCCAGCTGGTCCCTGGCGTCACCTCCGATCGTAATCGAGGACACCCCTGCACGCACGAGCGTTGTTACCCTACCCCCATCTTTGTACTGGCTAAAGGGAACTGAAGAACACCAGAGAATGCGTTTGTACCGTCTGCCAAGGCGGCCAACTTCAGGGCTTTGGACCGACTGCTGTCGTCCCGCATGCTCACCTTGATCACTACCTTTTGCTGCACATGGCGACAACGAAACATTAACAAGAGAGCAGCCAAACGAGCTGAAACAGAGGTCACCGAAATTTTCAGGGCAGCTAGAGAATTTGTTTACCTTCATTGCCTGCCGGTGGTGATCTAACTGCAACTGCAATTGACGAGAAACTTGGCAAATCCTGTCGCGTGGAGGCGGATTGGATGACTACTGGACTGACCAAGCTTTTTTGTGAAAGAGCTTCTACAGAGTGCGAGGCAGGGAGCTGACCGTATTTAAATAATTAGTTGTCACTTGTCACCGTTAGTATTTGTATACTGGGGATTGCCGGAAGGTTCCCCAGGCCTCAGTCAAAACTACCCCTTTTACGACCTCCATGGATCTTTCCCTGGACCGGCACAAGGAGTAAAGAACGAGAGTAAGCGAAATAGGACTCACTGTTCGCCGCTGGTTGCGGATCGATCGGAGCCGCCGCTCGCCGGCTGCAGCTGCGACGGGAACTGCCAGCTTGTGCTACACTTATTCAAAGTTGCCACCGCCGCTGCCGCCGCACTTGCTGGCTTCCTTGAAACAGGAGGGAACGGTCCTGGAATAATAGAGAATGAAAAGGGATAGGGTCAAACAAAGGCAAGGAAGAAGAAGGAAGGCTTGTGTGGTGGTGCTTACTTGGGCTAATAGTTAGCTGGAACCCTGAGGATTAATTGAATTTTGTCGCTTAAGCTAACTTAACGCTGGCCCGGAAGCTCTTCGAACGGGCGCCCAAAGAATTGGTTAATCCACGTTGCGCCCCTCGGATGCTTCTGCGCTCTGCCATGTTGGTTTGGGTGGGGCATTTTTTCTTTTGATGAAACAGGAGGGGGAAGTCTCCTACACTGATTATATATATTAAAAAAAGAAAGCAAAAGGATATGTGTATGCTATTGCAAGACCTGTTAGATATATTATTGCTAATTGTTAACTGATAACCTGACTAATCTTTATCTTCTTCTCTAATTCTAATAGTAAAACGAGTAAGACCTCTGCCATTTTTTTGTACTTCATCTGAAATTGAATAGGATTCGGTAGAAAACCGGAGTTAAATCGAGTGTTTATACGAGATGCCAAATCTTAGGCCGCGCGCAGAAAGCCGCCCTTGCGCTCGCTGTTTCACCTCACGTGGGTGGGACCCTGGGCAACCCCCCACGCGCGTTGACTGCTCCAATCTCCTTCCTCCATCCTCTCACTAAAAGTTCGTTGACAAAAATTTGTTGCAAAAATTTATGAAGAATTTTGTCGCAAGTAAGCAAAAGTTTGTTGACAAAATTTTGTTGCAAATTTTTTTATAGAATTTTGTCGCACACAAGCAAAAGTTTTTTGACAAAAATTTTTTAAAAAAATTTCTGACGCTGAAAAAATTTGTCGCAAGCAAGCAAAAGTTTGTTGCTCAAGATTGTTGTTCCAAAAATATTTCTTCCTAAAACTTTTCTTTGACAAATTTTTTCGCAAGAGAAATCTCCACATCTTATTTATTTTGTTGTAAATTTTTTCCTTAAAATATTTTTTCTTCAAAATTTTGCTTGCTATAAATATTTTCTGATGTTTTTTTCCTCTCTAGGGCCGCGCGTGGGGGTGCAGGCGAGGGCCACGCACGCGGATTGGTGCGGCGCAGGAGCGTGGCCCATGGGGTGGGGAGGTGCCAGCCATGCAAGAAGCCCGCCGATTTTCGTCGGCTAGTGCGAGCGCATGAGGCTCTCCCTGCGGGCGCGCAAAACAGCGATGCCCGTGTTTATATAGCTATTAAACCGAAAAAATAAGTGCAAACACGAGGCACGAGGGGAACCCAACAAAACCGGTCCGAACCAGCCACGCCGGGGAAAAGCCAGGCGCAGGCTCTAGCAGCGCACCTGCACGCGGGGGAGGGAGGAAAAGCCAGGCAAAATAATTGGCTCTCGTGGGGGGATTGAAATCAGAACCTTCACTTCTCAGCAAAAACAACACAACCATTCCTACTAAAAATCAATTTCGATTTGGAAGCATAACTTAAATTTATTTACAGCATCCATACAGTTCAAAAGTACCCCTACATATATACTAGCTAGCGGTTTACCAGTGGTAAAAGGCTAAAAAGCATTCTTGACTTAAAAAGAAGTATATGCATGAATACGTAACACCAATTCTTTAAGTTATAGCTAGCTATTTAGTTTCCAAAATTATATCATTAATCGGCTAGAATATAGCCATTTAATTAAAGAAAAAGTCTATTTTACTCCCTCACCTATTCACTATGTCCATTTAACACCCTAAGCAAAATTTAGGCTCGATTTACTCCCCCGAACTATTTCAATTGGTCTAATCTACCCCCTAATGTGTTTTTGCATTTTTGTTTCTCTATGTACGAGTTGAATTTTAAGTTCAAATTTTGTGAGCAGGTACATAACATTATGCCTTATGTTAAAAAATTATTCTAAAACTTTTTCATGGTTATTTTCATAGGCTAGGATATTTAATATGAAATTGATCTTAAATATACAAAATTGTATGAAAAGTAGCCTTCAAAAATTATTAATATAATTTTCTAACATAGGCTATCATGTAACAAAATTTGGAATTAAAAATCAACTTTTACATGAAGAAATAAAAAAAAGATAAATCTAATTATGGGGTAGATTGAACTAGTTGAAATAGTTTAGTGAGTAAAGTGAGCCTAAATTTTGTTGGGGGTTAAGCGGACAAAATGAATAGATGAGAGAAATAAAATAGACTTTTTCCTTTAATTTTTAGTTCCACCTTGGTAGTCTAACTACATTCAGTCTAGTTTATAAGCATTTTGGATTCGTGTTCCAAATATAACACCTCCGGATTAACCCTTTATATGGAGCGAGAATAAAACTGTAAGAGAGGCACTATCACTACGGGAAATCGCTTGTTTGTCGTGTGCCTGCGGCTTTGCCGTGTGCCACATCACAGGCACACGGCAAACGGGCCTGTTTGCCGTGTGCCTGGCCACGTGGCACACGGCAAGCACGAGGCACACGGCGGCCCACAGCAGGCACACAGCAAAGGCGCCGCCCCCAACGGCCGTGGGCGTGCCGAAAGCGGAGGCGAGAACAATGATGCTGACAAAGGAACAATTTCTACAGGTAAATGTTCAACATTTAATTCCTTTGATTAATTACACACAATTTTATTTTATATGTCGTACTTGATGGCGTGCAGGTGCCTCTGTGGTGGCTAGCCAACAATGATCGGTGCTGGGCTATAGTGGTGGACAAGTGGTTCACGGAGGGTTTTACAGAGAAGCATCAGTCTGGCCGGGTGCGGCGAGCGTTGATGCCAGGATCATCACACCACCAAGGCACCCGCAACCTCAAGGCGTACAAGAAAAAATGGGTACGTATATTCATTTATTTATTGCAACGCTAAATTTTGCAGAATTTCTAATAAATTTGCTTTTTTCTGTAGTCGGAGGCACATGGCCAAGACATCAACATCCTCGGGGCCTATGCTTGCTCAAAAAGGGGAAGGCGACCTCCGATGTCACGTACAACCCGGATGATCCCCTCTCGGCGTATAGCAACTCCTCTGTCCACAGCCGGCTGAGTGACTACACCGAGATGGCAAAGGCGGTGTGGGGGCCGGATTTCGATCCACACATGGAGCCCCTTGATGCAGAGGTCGTCATGAGAGTGGGAGGAGGTAAGATGCATGGGCGGTACGTTATTGCTAACAGCGCAATCGACACGGCCAGTACTCCCACTCTTTCGCAGCTTCGTGCTCGACAAACCGACTCCACACCCCTATACGCCAGCGGCCAAGCACTGTACAGATGCAGATGGAGCAATTCAAGGTTATTTCAGTTGCACTCGTCGTTCATTGAGTTTTACACACATTAGCTTTGTATTCTCACCCACGCATCACATTTTGTAGGCCCAGATGGAGGCATCGTTCCAGGCGCAGGTCCAGGCGACGGTCCAGTAGCAGTTGCGGGCCGAGCGAGAAAGGATAGAGCAGGAGAATGCAAGGAGATGGGAGGCCTATGCTCAGTACATGCAGTCCTTGGGCTCTCCGCAGCCACCGTTGTCACCGTTCGGTCCACCACCTGGAGCTTGTGCCGGTACTTCGACTCCTGTGAGTGACTTCATAGCCGTCTACTTTCATTTGTTATAGTGACTTAGCACTTTCCAAACTTAGGATAGAAAAGACAAAGACTTAGTATACAAACTATAATCACTAGTAAAATCACTTAGCTTAACACATTCAATATCTTCAACTTTGCACAGAATCAATCGGCGGCATCCAATGAAGGGCCAATCAATCCAGATCTGTCGCCTCCGTGGGCTCAGTGGTCGTCTCCACAGAGGCCGCAGGCTCGCTCGTGGCCTGGGCCGCCGCCTCAGCCGTGGCAAGGGGCGCTGCCTCAGTGGGCGCCACCTCAGTCGTTGTCGTGTCAGCTTCCGCCGTCGTCGTTGCAGATGCTTCCCGGGGCTTGGGCTATGCAGCAGACGCATCCGCCTCCGCCTCCGCCGCCGCCGCCGACGGATGAGTGAGTGGTATGTATCCTGGTTTCTATGTATTGACTTTGTATGAACTTGGTTCTGGACTATGGACTCGTATGGACTCCATATGAACTTGTTTATGGACTTTAGACTCGTATGGACTGTATATGAACTTGTTTATGGACTTTGTATGAATTCCTGTGGCCGTGTATGGCTTATGGTGTTTGTGAGCTGGTGAAGCGATATATGAATGTCTGTGATGCATATAAACTGCCCGCGATGTTAATTATGATGCATATGAACTGTCTGTGATTGTTTTGCTGTTTGGGGACATTTAAAAGCAAAATCAGCAAAAATTTGTGCGGGGAAAAACATATTTGGCGTGTGCAAAGTCCCGGCATATGGCAAACATCCAGCGTTTGCCGTGTGCCGTGACATTGCACACGGCAAACATCCGGCCTTTGCCATGTGCAATACCTACGTGGCACACAGCAAACCAGGGTGTTTGCCGTGTGCTTGCTAGCGTGGTACACGACAAACATCCAACGTGGCACATGACAAACAAGGGTGTTTGCCGTGTGCTTGCCAGCGTGACACACGACAAACATCCAACGTGGCACACGACAAACACCTGCTCCAGGCAGGTCGCCGTCAGTTAGCTTTTTTTTTTGCCGTGAGTCCTAGATCCCACACGGCAAACCGCAGCGGCACACGACAAAGATCTTTGCCGTGTGCCCGTGATACGGCACACGACAAAGTTTCCTTCGCCGTCGTAGTGTTTGCCGTGTGCCATTTTGCACACGGCAAAAGCTTTCCCGTGTGGATTTTCAGCTTTGCCGTGTGTGGGAGGCACACGGCAAACAGACGGTTCCGTAGTGGCGGTTTCCCATAGTGTATGTATATGCGGTCCGTTTCACATAATGAGAACAGATGGTTTTGTCCACTGATACTGATAGGTGCTAGTACCGTCCGACCAACCACGCGTGTGATGCCAGCAATGTTTAGCCAATCATATGATGACAACACAGCCCAGCCCAGCGCTAAGGATCAGTCCGCCAGCTAGACTAGAGAGAGAGAGTAGCTCACAGTCAAGTCAGCTCGTAGAACCCTGGATGCTTCTTCTTTTGAACATCGCTGATAGCCTCTTCTTGCTCCAGCTCGTAGAACTCAGGACCACCACCTAGGCAGTGGGTGGACTGGAGTCAGTCTCTTCTTGCTCCAGCTCTTCGCGTCCCTCCTGGTCTTCAGTCGCTGTGTGCAGGTTAGTGCTTTTAGAAGCTCCAGCTCTGAGGTTAGTGATTTTAAAAACGCCGACTCTTTGCCGAATCCTTTTGGAATGATATAAGTCCCCTCCGCTTTTAAAACTTTCTACATGTGTCCTTCTGAATCCCTAGCTAACGCTGTGATTTTAGAAGCTCCGACTCTTTTACCCATTCTTAACAGATCTACAACATAGATGGAATACTTCTTTTTTGTACCAAATTAAAGTAAATACTCAACAAGGAGTTTGTTTTGAGAGTTGAGACTGACATTCAAATCGTCTGTTAAACATGTTTAGTAACAACCAAAAAGTATGCGCATTAAATGGAGGAAGAGTTTCAACATGAATTCTATCCTCCAAGGTTTAGCAACGCTCTTTGTCATAATGAAACTACAAATTATTTTAAGAATGAATACATATTTATTCTAGTCATTTCAACTAGTAACATATCTATTTGGCACATTAGCCCCGTTCCAAAAACAAATGCTAAGAAATGTTAAATGCATTTGGAAACACCTTCATTAGTTAAATTTGCTAATTTGGTTCAATAACATCCGCAAATCAATTTATATTGGCCAGAAAAGTTACTTAATTTAATATTTTGAAGCACTTTGATTGACTAACAACTAACATGTTTTTGTCCCTGTAAAAAATAAGAATCCCAAAGAAAGTACAAAGGAGGCAAATCATCACATTAGCATCCCCAAAAGTGCCTGAAAATTAAATCCCAAAAAATTTTGGGACCTTGCCAATAATTATTGCGAGGGGAAAAAGTACCTTCACCCAACAGTTCCAAAAAAATGGTTTAAAAAATCTTATGTGATGCTACATAATCAATTGTGGTCCCATCTCTTTTTTTTTCACGTGAAACTATATAGCGGTGTTTTCTTTCCTTTTTTTTCTCTCACCATTTTGTCCATCAAATGCGAAGTGGACAAAACAGCAGGACTTAGTGGATTGGGAGCACGGAACCAAAGGCCTAAATTTGGGAACACTGCTTTTCGTTTTTATCCCGACAATGGCACTCTTGGACATCCTCTATAATTAGACTCCGATCAAATAAATTTAAATATACCTAAGATACATGGAAGAACCTAAATGTAATATTAGAAATGGCATTTAACAAACATCACAATAACATAGTACAAGTTAATATAATAAAGAAAATAAAAAAGTCTATTCAGATTGTTTTTTTATGAAAACGAGCAAAACAAAACCCCCATAAATCTTGACTTACTGCAATATCACGCAAGAACAATTCCATTTAATAATTATTTTCAAATAAGTTGCTTATTAGAGATCTTGACTTATTTGTCTGAAAAGCCTCATATGAAAATTCAAATGTTCATCAACAGAGAGAAAGTACAGATATGCCTTTTAACTGGAAAAGAAAAAATTTGCATCCGAATCAAGCAAGCAAAGTTAAAGACCTGGAGCGCATACTTGGTGATACAAGCGCAGAACCCATCAAGATATCATATGCACTCATAGAATTGGTTACAAAAAATTTTGCTCAAGTGATTGGTACTGGTGGGTCCGGAGTGGTTTATCTGGTATGTTTTTACTTCTTATTTGCTTTGCCAGTAGTAATCTTTCCATATAATTGCCAGAACAGAGAAGCACGTAATGCTTACAGGGGGATGTTAACACAGGGAGGCCTGCAAAATGGGATGGTTGCGGTGAAAAAGCTTTCCATATGGAACGATTTTTCTGGTAAGTTATTTTTGGACGAATTTACCTGCCTAAAGAGGGTAAAGCACAAAAATATTGTAAGGCTTTTAGGCTATTGTGCACATACACAAGGGGAAGTGATGGAAGTAAACGGAGAAATCATGATTGTTGATGAGGCACCGCAAAATTTCCTCTGCTTCGAGTACGCGCCAAATGGGAATCTTCACCATTACCTTAAAGGTATAAAGTTTGCTACTTTGTTCTTCCCCATGAACACTCATAAAAATATTGACCTCAGCATATCACAGTCAATTCCCTAAGCATGCGACATATGACTACATTTCAACGTTTTATCACATCAATTCCATCACAATGACGTAATTTCTCAAAATATTTGAGCATGTCCTCGAACCATCTAACGTGCTTGAGAATTCAATTTTGACTTATAGTGCTTATATGTGCACATATAACACTACTCATCGTTGAATATAAAAGTGTCATAATACAATAAAAAGTAGTAGAAACTAAATAAATTTACTTCTAGGGATTATCATTTAAGTATTATGAATTTATAAAAGCTTCATCACCAAATCTTCTATTTTGTCAATATTCAAAAATGCATTAATAATTTTTTTTAGAAACGAGAATATATTTCAATATCCCAGCCGCTGCATCGACCAATGCATTAATAATTGTGTACTCTTCTTCACTTCTACAGAAAAAACTCATGGATATGAATGGAATACTCGTTATCAAATAATTAAAGGGATTTGCCTGGGTTTGCATTATCTTCATCAAGAAGGCATTTATCATTTGGATCTCAAACCTGCAAATGTTCTTCTGGGTGCTGAGATGGAGCCAAAAATTAGCGATTTTGGTCTGTCAAGGTGCATGGATGGAGAAAAATCCACAATATTCACTACAAACATTCGTGGAACATTGTAAGCTCGTCATATGGCGACCACAATGTTTTCTTGGCACCTAATCTGTGAACATTTTCTTCATGCCATAATGCTTGCTGCAGGGGATATATTGCACCAGAACTAATAGACAGTCACCAAATATCACGCAAGTCGGATATATTCAGTTTGGGCATTATCATGATAAAAGTACTTATTGGGAGCAATGAATCTCCCGCTGAAAATGTAAGGATATTTACCTAGACATAAACTTTCTAGCACAGTTTTTACATTAAAATTGGGAAACTTTACTATAACTAATTGAGAAATTTTAAAATGATTTGAAATAACGGTAACCATCCATCCTGAGAAATCTAACAGTGGAAACAAATGAAGTATCTTGAAGTACTTCAGAAGAAGTATCAAATTGTGTGTCCAAGTACCAAAAATTGTAGGGCCAACAACTAATTCACTTTAGTTTTTAGTAATTCAAAAAGTACCTTATTATTATTAAAACCATTTACTATATTACTATTTTCAAAACAAAAAGTACCTTCCAGCACCTGTGGGTACTTTACAAGCTTACAGTGTTGCAGGAGGAGTGAAAATCTTACGGTATATGATATTAGATAATACCCCGTGCGTTGCTGCAGGAATTTCTTATACAAAATTTTAAGTTAAAATTTGAAAGTAGAAATACTAAGGTGATTGCATGACAACATTATTTTGTAAATGACATTATACATGAAAATATGTTCATTTTGTTGAGAGAAAATGACTCTTAAATGATTGATCCTCTGCGTATTTCTATTATGAGAATTTTGTAGCATGGTACTCACAAAGACTAATACTCCCTCCGTTCGCGTATATTTGACGCCGGTTCAGAACGATGAAATGTGTATCAATATTTGACGTCCGTTCAGTAAATATAGACGACCTTCCACTTTTGCCCCTCCGTTCGCGAATAGATGTCATCCCGCACGCCGGCTTCCCAGCTCGTCTCCATGGCGTCGCCGCTCCGCTCCGTCTGAATCTATTGGCGCAAGGTAATCCTCCCGATGGCACCTCCCTTCCTCGCCGCCCTAGGCTCCTGCTCCACCGATCTATCCCAACTCCTCTCTGCCACGGCCCCGGCGCCACACCAGATCGGGATGGCAGCGTCGCCATCGGAGCGGGAGGACGTCTCCTTGGGCTGGCTCTGCTCCGCAGGCCACCTCCCCGTGGAATCCCCCTCCTCGGCGATGGTCAACTCCGTCCTTGCCCCATCCGCGGATGCGTGGCCAGGCCATTCCTCACCGGGCCTGGCCTCGTTCTCGAGTGCATCTACATCACCAATATCACACTCTCTAAGGTAAAAATCAGATCTCTTTCTTGTTTTGTTGGCCGTAGACATCCATCCATCATTCAGAGTTCAGACTAGAGGTCTTGTAAGAAAACGTAAAGCCAATTGTTAGATCCAGACCAAAAGAAATGCAAATCATGTTACACGATTTAGTGGTGGCAAATTAGAAGGCTGGGATGTGCATGGTATCTTCAGTTAACCCTGTTTCATCTGGAAATACATCAAGGTCACCTGATTAGTTCAGTCTAAGAAAGCAGGGACAGAGCCAGATTCGGGATTCATTAATCATTCAGGAAAAAAGAGCACCTGAGTATTATTCTTATTCTTAATTATTGGCACAATTGGGCTCGATTTGTCTTGCTCTCTCTAATTTTTCTTGCACTCTGAGTATTAAACCATGTTGTTACCTGTGTCAGTGCACTTGGTTAGCATCTTCGCCCTCTTTCGAAATGTAGTGAGTCCTATCTGTGTCAGTGCCATGAGTTCTATCATGATGTTAGTGCAAAAAGGAATGCAAACCATGTATGTTAGTGCCATGATGTCCTTCAGCTTTACACTCAGGTTTGGTCCAGGAATGCAAACCATGTCGTTCTTTTTCTTTTTTCTTGAATTGATGACTATGTAGATAAATCAAAGCATGATGACAATTTCATAGATAAATCAATTGGACACATTCATCTCAGGCTGTCAACTTGACAACAATTCTTTCATCCATTACAAAGGGAGATAAATCAACTGCAGTCAAAATTGATCTAGAATAATTTAGATAAGTTACAAATGCCATTTCCATTCTATATAAATTACACAAATTATATTTCTATGAAATTTTTTTCTATAATTCTTGGAATTATTCACTGATCTGTGCCATAGCATCCTGCACCAATTGCGCTTCACACTTTAGTTGCAAAGGGAGACAACCTTGCCTTTCAAGCATCCCTTTTCTGATGTGAGGAACATCATATCCATTGCCACCACCGAGCTTCATAACTTCCTTCATACATCCATGGAGAGTTAAGAAAATTCTGTTTGTTTGGCGCACCGAATAATGTTCAAAAGCCTGATCCACAATATCGATATATTAGTACATTTCCTTTGCATAATAAAAGTTGTTGAAAAAAAAAACTAAAAGCTGCAGATTTCAAGCTCTCACCTGATCTATAGCAGCTACCAGTTCTTCCGTTGTTTTGGATGTTGTTTTGTATTGAATTGATTGGATAGAGTTAAAGAAGCCTAAATCCAGTACATTGAAATCAGGTGAATTTGCTGGCTGACATACAAGTCTCATGTCAAACCCATCTTGTTTAGCAGCCTCGCAAAACACTTTATCGTCAGGCGAAAGATGAGGTCTGGCATTGTCTTGCTGTATGAATATTGGCTTGTTAGCATCTTCGGCTGGCCACTTAGCACGAATTGCTGGTAAAACCTTTTGAATCATGAAATCTCGAATGACTTCCTTTTTGACCGGGTCAATAGGCTTCATCTCTATTGTTCCTGCAGGCCGATTCGCACTTGACCTCTTGGCTGCTTGATATGTCACGAAGGGGAAACAACCAATCTTTCCATCAAATGTGCAGTTGCCATCAGAGTCAAATCTCGGTCGAGCAACAACGGTCAAAATCATGATCTTTGGAATGTAGTTCTTGTTCTTGCATATCCGTGTTGGCTGTTCTTCACCTGGAACCAGATAGTATCTCTCAGTCTTTCTCGTGATGTAGAACCACTTTTCATCGATGAACACATAATTAAACAGATCTTGGAACACAGGATCATGAGGTACACTGCTTGGGTCAAGCATAGATAGACACCACTTGAGCCTGTCCTTCTTGTTTTTGTCTGTCAAGTAGGGCTTTATACTGTTCGAGACACGCTTTATGATCCCTTCTCGTTTCATTGAGTGCAATTTGCTTTTACTGATACCCAAGTGCTTAGCCACATCATGTATTGTTGTGTGGCTTGACACAGGAAGATCACGAAGTGTAGATAAATCCACCTCCATTTTCTTGCGGCTACATCTGGACTTTTCACTTGAAACATCAACTGGAAGACCTTGATCTAGATAATTTTTTCCTTTTTTCCAGATACGTTGTACAGTCCGGAGAGGTACTGAGAATTGCATTGAAACTTCTTTCGTTTCGTGACCCTTCAGATTCCCATTCCTGGCCTTTGCTAGAAGAGCTTCAAATATTGATCTTCGTGTATCACTGGACACTACTACATTCCTGCGAGCATTCTCTTGAGCAAGAGCATTATCCTCGGCACCATTGTCTTGACCAAGTGTATCATCTTCAGCACCATTCTCTTGAGCAAGATCACCATCCCCAGCACCACTCTCTTGAGCAAGGGCATCATCCCCAACACCATTCTCATGAGCTTGTAGATCAGCCCCTGTGTCAGAACCATTATCAGCATCTAGATGAGCATATGGATCGCCCCCAATACCAGAACCATTTTGAGCATTCTCTGGAGCATCTTCATCTGGTTCCAAATTTAAATCAATGTCATTCACTGGCCTTGAGCATGTTGTAGCCAATGGTGATCTTCCATGTCTTGCTGTAGGGGACCTCAACTGTGGTGACAATAACATTCGGCTCAATGGTGATCTGAAAAGTAACATGGTTGTACAAGGGGACTTTCTTTTCTTCGTTCTTTGCCCTTCTTGATCTTCTCCAACACTCACCCTACACAAGCATCAATTGAACATGAGTTTAAAGTAACATGGTTGTACAAGGGGACTTTATTTGGTCCACATGAGTTAATTTGGAGCAACATAAAAACGGGAGTTATCACCAAGCAAGCAAAAACATGTGTAACCAATTGTTTGCAGTAAAATTGGCCCACGACAGATGAGCAGTTGCACTGGAACTACCAAAATTAAAATCAATAATATACATGGAGGACATCATTTGTCTCTGTCCAGTACACCGACCACAACATGTTAACAGAGCACCAATCCTCATTTCATTCCTTCACAAAGTTGCAAATATAGTGCCAACCATTTTGTTTACGTATGTAGCTAATCAAGTGTCAACCTATAATAATAGCAATTCACTATGAAGTTAGGAGTATTATCCATCAAGCTAGAAGTATCAGTCTGAATTTCAAAGGCAGATCAGGGGACGATGGATGGATAGCAGCACACAGAATCAAAATTAAGAAAGAACAGATAAGGCCAGGCTAATCTGATGTACCTCAGCAGTGGGGAAGACGAACCCTCACGACGATGCTGGCGCGAGGTAGGTGATGTGGACAGTCGAAACAATGGGGACAAATCTGCAAGCAATGTCGGCGGCGTTCCTGATGCCCTGCCGGGGTGCGGCGCTAGAGATGCGGCGCTAGAGTAAGTGGAGGAACGCAGGATCTCGGACTGGGTCCTGGAGGAGGCGCCCAAGCTGATGAAGCCAATCTTGGGGTCTGTTTCTCTTGACGAGGAGCACGGCGCTGATCTCATCGGCCCACTAGGGTGCGGCGCCGAGGCCGCGGTGGAGAGAGCGGCGCCGGGGAGGGGTGTTGAAGGGGAGGCGGAGGAGATGTCGGGATCCACGGACCGGGGCGGCGCCATCGGATACGGAAGGAGCGGCGGCGCGTTCGGGAGAAGGGACGGCGGCGTGTTCGGGAGAAGAGGCGGCGTGAGCCACGGGAGGCGGCGTGAAAAGAGAAGGGTAAAAACGTCAACTTATCGCTTCCTTAATTTTATCAAACCGGTCGGGAGCGACGTTTATTCGCGAACGGAGGGAGTAAGTTGCATGCATGGATGCTATTAGTCATAGAAAATCGATGTAAGACATAAATAGATAGTAAGACATAAATATATAGTTCTAGTCGATGGTGACATGACATCTGATGTAGTGGGTTCCTATATGACATGGATAGCTTGTATGTTGGGAGAAATTGAGTTAGACTCTTAATGGGGTGCATCTATATAGATTCTATGCAAGGGATAAAAAGCTTCCCGTAGTCCTAATTAGGTGTTTTTTTGTTGTTGCGCACGGGAGGAGTGCTTGCAAGTTACAATTAGTCTTAATTGTGCAAAAATAAACGGTTACTCCATTCTAAATTATATTAGTTTTGTCCTAAGTTAAACTTGTCTAATAAAATTTTACTAAGGTTGTAGAAAATATAACAGAATCTACATTACAAAATAAGTGCGCAATTAAGGTCGATTCAATGAAATTAATTTGATGTTGTAGATATTAATTTTTCGTATAAAGTTGGTCAACATTAGATAAATTTGACTTAGGATAAAACTAAAATAACCAATTATTGGAGTATACATTAAGCCAGACAAGAGCATGACATTACATGTTCGTCATTGAAATGAATAACATCAGAGACCTCTTGGTTGCTTGTGTTCATATTCCCACATCGAGATCATGATTTACAGGATGGGAGGACTATCCAACAAGAAGGAGAAGTGATCCACCCTTTATGCAACAGTGATGTGCCCGACCGAATCCTTATGGGAAATTGAAGCCATCTCTTTTTATTCTTTCTCTGTTATAGGGCAGAATAAGCAACCCATATTACCCTTGCCTTACTTATCTTGCGTGTTCCCTGCTGATGTGGCCACTGCCGTTCACCCTACTGAGATTGCCACCGTGGCGCCATCTTAGCCCCAGTTGGAGCCTGTCCTGCAAACCATGCATGTGGAGCTCACGCTATTGCCAAGGAATTTATGAAGAGAGAAAAGTAATAGATTTCATCTACTAGATGAAATTGAGTGTACACTACTACCAAGACTATGAAACTAGCATTGGAGGCTACAAGATTTCGTTTGATCCAATTTCGTCCAATGTTGTGGACCACATTTAAATCACTTATGAAACCATGAAATAAAATTGTGCATTGAAGACCTTATTTCATTTATGAACCCAAAATTATTTATATAACTTGAAAACTGTGAAGTAAAACTCTTCAATGGGCATGGCATAAACAGCGTGTAACTACCAAGAAAAAACTGATAGTCACCAGCTTACACCTTTTTTTATTCTTTCTCCTCCAATAAAAGTGCGTCCAAGGATGTGCTGGTCAAAGTGAAACAATGATGATCATTCGTACTTAGGGTGTGTTTAGATGGAGGAAAATGGATGGAAAGTACGGAAAAATACTGTTTCTATAGAAGCGCGAGTAGAGATAGAAATAAACTGACACGGTTTTCTAGGTGGATAACTTTTCCTGAAAAGGTGACGCTTTTGTAGAATCTAAACACGGCCTTATGGAAGGTAACGCTTTTATTTCATTATATGAAAAGGTGACGCTTTTAGTTCATTATATGATGGAAGTGATCTCGTGTCACAAATTTTACACAAACATTTCCAAATACCATAGTGTACAATAATCTCTAGATTATATATTTGGTTAGGATCGGTTTGTTTTGGCTGCACATTATACGTACGGACAATTTTAAGTAGGTAATGGTATTACTGTTGGAACATTTATTTACTAAATCCATTGTGGAGATTCAAAATAATCTTGAAGGTCCTATTGAAAATCTGTAAACTGAGTGTACTTTATCTGTAAATTGGGTTGTTGAATTGTCCTATTCATACTACTTACTACATGTTTGAACTTTGCAGTGGCATGAATTGTTAGATGGACACTGCAAACTACAGAAGAGATGCATTGAAATTGCACAGAGTTGCTATGACCATGACCCACGTAACAGACCTACTATACAGGACATAATACTTATGCTAGATGAGACAGAAACCATGATTCAAATGATTCCTCCATTTATTAACAGTGAGCCAAGAAATGATCCAATGTCTTCATTGTACCAGGTATGACCATTCAAGTAAAATATGCTGTCATGTTATCTTTTTTATGTCAAAATTAACATATGGACGGATCTATCCCATGCATAATCCAATAAATTGTTGGTGGCCGTTAGCGTGCGAATTTGTGGACCACAAGCACACGGATCGGTTATAGCTTTTCCCTCACAGTATACCCCAATGTTTATCAATTAGGGTCCTTTGTCTATAAAAATAGTGAAGATATCAATTGCTAAAAGGCACTAATTGTGTTGGCAAGCAAAGATACACAAGTTTGTAGTGTCCAACAAAAAAAATCATTTTTAGTTTTTAGCAATAATGACATGTTTTTGTCTCTTGTTGAAACTTTCCAAAAGACTATGACACACTCTATGTCGCTTATGCAAGGTACGCAATATGTTTATTTGGATCCTGCTTCTTGTATCCTAATTTTATGTTGGAAGTTGTTGATCAGATTCTGTATCACAGGTTTTGCAAAGATTCAGGGCGCTGCCTGCACAAACTCTCAATGAACATTCCAGGTACTAAATTATAGGCGAATTCCCCATATATTTTTTTTGCTAAAGATGCATATACACCTAAAAGATAATTTAACAGGCACATCATTATATTTATTTTTCTCCAATTTGCATAATGTGGTGAGAAGAAAAGGAGGCAACAGAGAGGGGGTTATCATTTTACCGGCTTGGTCCCTTCTCTTCTTTCTCTTCTAAGTTCTCAAACAACATAAGAATACTTAGTGTCCAACTCCACAAGTAATTCCTTTTACCTTTTTTTGAAGTTTTCACGAGAACCTGGTAATATATATAAGTGTATAAAGATTGAGGAAGATGGGAAAACACCTCGTACTCTTAGGGTTGTGTAGCCTTTCATATACATAGCTTGGAATACAAGTTAGGTACAAATGAGTAATGTATAATGTACAACAATTAGCTCTAATATACATTAATAGTGGTAGATGAGGATCTCAGACACAAACTGTGGATCTAAACTCAGCAAAAAAAGGGGGAGGGGGTACAATCAAAGCTTTCGTCATAACATTTTCGTGAACTGATAAGACGATGAGATTTGGAGCATGCAAAATGACCCAAAGCAATCTTCTCGCAAAAGGTGCTCACCACTAAGGGTAGGTGCCTTCATATGTCTCCAAAGAAAACAAAATAATGCCATGCATTATAGACTTGCCAAGCGACCATGAGAATACTCCCCAAGATCCATCTCTCAGCATCAACTTTTCCTTTTGGCAAGCATATGAAATTGCAAGCTTTGATGCACAAAAATGGATAATGGTACTGCATAAAACAACACATTCTCCTAGTGTTGTTCGATGCACCAAGGTTACCATGCCTCGGTATAACTACTAAACTTCAACTGATGAACCAAATTGATATCTCAAATAGCTAACACACTAGGAAAATAATCATGCATCCTTCATGACTTCAAGCAAGTCACTTAAAGCATCCAAACCATCACCTTAAGCACCAACACTATGCTTAAACAACAATTAATTAATCCTTAGTAACACATCTAAAAGAATATCGCAGAACCTCTCAAAATCTATTTGGGTCCTCTTCTTATAATATCCCTAGAACAAAGTAAAGATGTCTTCTATTCTATAAGGAAAGATCATAAACCAGAGGTTAGCATCGCCATTCCTCTCTTTGAGACAAGTCACACCTCGACCCACCCATCTGTATATCGAGATCAAAAAGTTAGGGTGCACAGTATGGTGGCTAGTCCATCTGGCACTCAACAATTTGATTCGAATATAGATAGTTGGGCGACCCTAACACTCGGACAACCTCACTTAGCAATGCATAAGAGGCATCGTAAGGGCCCTCTACTCAACCCAGCTGCATTGCTACACTATACTTAATCTACAAGTTTTTATACTTCTCACAACTTTCGACAAACTCGTCATCTATTCTACCTAAGCAAAGATCGCCATAAAAGCACAACTATAAAGGAATAAAGCAAAACACAGATAAAAACAACCCCATCCTACAAGTGCAAGTGTGTCAAGTTTTATTGTGAGTCAATTTTAGCAAAAAGAACTTCACCTAGAACCTATAACCTAGGCTCTGAATACCAACTGTAACACCCCAGAATGGCAGCACACATTCTGGAGCATCATTGCACTACACTACAACTACTACAAGCACAAGATAAATAAAAACAACAAGAACAAAGATAAACAGAGTATGTGGAAGCAACTTCAATTACCATGATAGAAATAAAGGTAAAACTACTTATATGAATAAACCATCACACAACCATGATCCAAAGGAAAGATTAGAACAAAGCATAGACTTCACAACCAAACATTTTTATTACAACACATGTGTTTCAACAAATATATATGTAGAGATGTGTGCACACGTGCTGCTACTCCCATCCAACGATGCACCCTCCAAACTCAGGAACCTGTAGAGGGGAAAACATATGAGGTTTACGAAAAACATCAGCAACCAAACCGCTTCAACCGAGTTATTTAAATCACAGTTAATTAAACACAGATTTAAGAAACAATAATAAATGATAACATCAATCTGAAATAATAATATACTTCAAATAGGAGGTAAACAACAAGCTCTTCATGATTAAACTTCATAATGCACATGCAAATGGTGCAATGCACACTTCTACCGACACACCCCAAAAATGGATGTGAGGGCTGCAACCACATTGCTATAAATCAATGTGCGTTGCTGTACCGGTACTTACCGCACCAATCCGGCTACAGTTTTCTTCATATGCATAAACAACATGAGAATGTGAATGCGAATTTGCAATGCATGAACTTCAGATGCCTCAAAATTCATAACTTTAAAGTAAAACCTCAAGTGATACAAGGTACTTTAATAATAAACCATTTTCAGATTTATCTTGCTAGTGTGAGGTACTGAAATTAAATGGAGGCAATTCAAACAACACAGTTAAAGCATGTAGACCACATCGCTACCTTTACTTGCCTTCACCGAAGATAAGAAGAAGCGCTAAGCATGCTCCGAAGGTGTACCACCTGTTCGCACCAACACAAGCATACAAACATAATTCAAAGTGTTCCTACGCCCGAACCCGACATCCTCACAAAAACACACGAAAAGCTAGACATGACAGCAATGCTGTTGCTTCTCTTTTTTGTATCCTTTAATTCTGATGGCTAAAAAAATCCCATCTTGTGCCATCTGAAAGACAACTTAATTCCTAACAACTTTCTAGTGATCCAAACTGGAGGAAAAATCATTATGATAGACTAATCTTGATATGAACCTTAATCTGAATTTCTGACAGCAACTGCAGAACAGCCCAACTAAAATTGATATTACTGGAGATCCAAAATTCATATAGAGATGCACTTTACCAATCTGGAAACCTTATGAAATTTCCAACAACTTATCTAGAGACCAACGGATCCAATTCTGCCATTTGGTTGGCCTAAACAATTGATGAACAGATACAGTCAAGAATCACGAGGCTGAAAAACTGTCATAATAAATCTTCAGTATCTCCTAGGTATAAAATCCAATAGTAGTGATCTTTAAGGCTATGGAATCGTCTGCAAATCTTCTACCCCAGAAAACAGCAATTACTGAAATCTGTGTAGAAAGGATGCAAGCTGAAAACACCGACGTGGATCAAGACTCACTCTAGCCCTTAACGGCAACAAATGCCGCTACCCGCACGTGCTAGAACATCTGAATTTCTTAGGGAAAACATGTACTACAGCAGGAGCATGTCTCACCTAGGGTTTCCTCTTGAAAATGTTAAGGGCAACGACGACGACGGCAACCAAAACGATGATTTCCCTTTGATTCCCCCTTCAATAGCGGCGACAACCCGTCAAATGTCTCCGAGCTGCACCACACATGGCGGCACCACCATGAACAGCAAGGAAAGATCTTGATTTGGGGGTAAAACGGATGGATAGAGGAAAGGAAGCCCTACCGGTTTTGGAGAGGAATGGTGACAGTGGACGACCGTGTGCCCTGATCCCTCCCTCTCTTCTTCCTTCTCTCTTTCTCCCTCTCTACCCTTTGGATCACGGCAAGGGAGGGGTGGCGGCGCTGGTGAGGGACGTATAGGTTTGTAATAGGATGGGGGTGGTGGGTCGGACTAGAAAAAAAACGGAGTGGTACAGGAGGGGGCGGTTACTGTTCCTCGCGGCTACTGCAGCCATCGTGAAAACATGTGTCACCTGTAACTTTGTGATACAATATGCAAATGAGTCAAGTGAGTAGTCAAACGGAAAGGATTCGATGAGATCTACGCAACCACGGTCTCCATTTATCCATCCAAGCGACAGAGCAAAAAAAAAAAAAAAAAAAATCAAATTTTAGCCCTCAACTTTACGTGTTCCTAGCTACAAAGCGTATTTGCCATATACGTATCCTGGGTGTTATAATGTTGACAACCATCGCAGAAGCAGTTGGGATGTGAAGCTCCTGAAGTAGTTGTCGTAGGTAGCTGCACTCGGCAACAAAGTGGGCAACCATGTGGTACTTTGACTCCACACTAGAGCAGGACTCCTATATATACTCGATCGAGTTAGCAACAGGAACAGTACCATTCATGCTTGAATGTTTTGCATGAGCATTAGGCTGTTTTCATTGTGGAAGAGGTAGTTAAGTTTTTAGAAAATATAATAGATTTAGTGACTAGGATGATCAGAGCCTACCAGATTGATGACTGGTGTTTCTATTTTTTATGAGAATCGGTAGAATTTATCTTTTTTTCTTAACGCGTCTCATGATGATTAATGTGGAGGCACCAAAAGAAGCCCGGAAGGAATATTTCTGAACAATCTAATACTTGTACAAATATTGAGTTTGGGACCTACATTGAAAGAAAATGTTGATAATTTTGAAAATATGTTGTTTACTTAGATTGGCGGGTATCTATGAAGATCTTAATGCCCTAGAGCATATACTTGAGGGAAGCCAGAAGCCAAACAACCTATCATATCCACTTCTACAGTTCATCACTAAAAATTTTTCTGTTGAGCGAAGGATGGGTCATAATGACTACGGAGAATTTTTCAAGGTAAAGTTTAACTTTCATTGCATTGTTTCTCTTGCATGTTTCTAACAGCAAAGGTGAACTTTATCTAAGGCTCGTGAATCGTGATCATGCTAATAAGTGAAGCTAAACAGGGCATGCTGCAGGTTGTTGCTGTAGTAAAGCTTTCTAGGAGTCTCAGTATTAATGACAGGATATTTCATGGGGAGATCAAGATCACAATGACGGCTCAGCACCAAAATATTGTACGATTTCTAGGGAACTGTTCTTATATTGCAAAAGAAGATGTAGAAATGGATGGGAAAATTACCAATAATGCAGAGAAGAGAGAAAGATTTCTCTGTTTTGAGTATTTAAGCAAAGGAAGCCTTAAGAAGCATCTTTCTGGTACAGTAAAAATGAACTTAATTAGCTCACTACAACACATCTGACCTTTTATAACGTTTCATTTATGTCATTTTATTTACCTGTATTTTTTATTTCGTATGATAATTTTATTTCCTTTAATTCATTTTATTTTGATTAAGTGATAAATTGTAAAATAAAAATGTCCTATCTTTTGGTTTACATGCAATTCATCTCTGCGTCATACTCTTTGTTATGTTACCTGTGCAGATGAATTAAGGGGCCTTCACTGGGATACACGTTTCCAGATAACTAAGGGAATATGCGAGGGTTTATGCTATATTCACAAGGAAAAGCATATTATTCACATGGGCCTCAGGCCATCCTGTATACTACTAGATGATCACATGGTTCCAAAGATTACTGGTTTTGGTATATCGGAACATATAATTATGAGTAATAAACGTCTTCACTGGCAGTAAGTTAAACATTTACAAATTCATTGCCTTAAAACATCATTCTTCCACAGGGCTTTCATGAAAGTTTTACTATACATATGCCACTCCAACGATCAAATTGCTAACGTGTATCCAATAAGGTGTTTTTTTCCTTCCCATTATATTTTTTAGGACGCTGAAAGAATTTGTCAGAAGGGTCAGATCAGACAATAGATGACCATCCCTCTCTGTCGGTTCTTGATTTCTTGTCAATCGTCGGTACCTCCTTCAGAACTTGCTTCCGCGAGATTATATTTGACATGCATCATGCCAGGTGGAATGGCGTTCTGGGGCCTTGATATAAGGGACAGAGCCCCTTGAACCACAGGAGTTACTAAACGGCCAAAATTGTAACTCTCCTCAACTCTTGATATCCAAAAACTCACAATCTGGAAGTAAGGTGCGACGAACAGCTCTTAGATGTAGTGTGTCAGTAGCAGGGTTTTTTTTACCGTTGGTAACCGGTCCGGTTTGACCGGTTACCGGTCAAACCGGTCCGGTCCGGTAGCATAATAGGGCCGGTTACCGCTCAAAACCGACCCTACCAAACCGCTCCTACTGGTTAACCGGCCGGTTTGACCGGTTTACCGGACCGGTTTTTATTCCCAAAAAAACCGCTACTGTAGCGAAAAAACCCTGGTCAGTAGAGTGAGGTTAGCTCAGAGTGGCTCATATATAGCTAGAGTAGAAGGCGAGATTCATCAGATGTGGGCAATCTGGGGCACCATGACTAGAGGCTAAAACACAGTACGGTCATTTACTCTGCTAGTCTGCAATATACTCTTTACTTCGTTTCTGATTTTTTATATTATGAAACTCAGAAACATATATAGTTAGACTGCTTGTCACCACAATTCCAAGAAACACCTGTTACACTCCTTTTTAGTGGAAGTGAATATTTTATATTTTGGAGTGGCATATTACTTCTTTTGCTATTTGATACAATTTATTTTATTTTTATGACACAATGCGCTCTGATGAATGCAGAGAATATTCCGCTCCCGAATGTATGTTTGATGGGGTAACTTCACATAAAACAGACATCTATAGTTTGGGTGTCATAATCATAGAGCTGATCACCGGAAGGAAGGAGAAGCCTAGAATTATTGGCGTAAGCGTGATTTTCGCATCATCGTATAAAACATAACTCTCTAGTAATAATATGTCCCAACATTTCTTTTTCCTAAATGCTTGGAATAGTCCTAGGCGTTCATGGGTACATGAATCTATTGCATAACACCATCGACTTGAATGGATTTAGATGGTTACTAAAAATGACGAACTTTTGGAAAATATGGTTAACAAAAGCCATGATCAAATTTTGACAATACTAGTTTAGTGACAAACCAAACAAGGCATGCATACTCTCTGAGTAGGGAAAAGCCTTTCATGACTCGGACAAAAATTAAAATTTAAATTCACATAACTTGTTGGTCTTTTACATATCTGTTGAAAATCCAGAGAATTTGCATGAGTTCCAAGGGGCTATATGAGTATTGAAGCTCATATGCGCTAGAGTATTAAATTGGTGCGCACGTATAATGTTTGCAGGAATTATTCAATAATTTTTCTAATCATGTCGCTGAAACGTCAGGTACTTAGAAAATGGAACCATAGGTGGAATAAATCAGGGAAGCATACACCATTGTGGTACCATCAAGTGACTAAATGCCTCCAACTGGCACTGAGCTGCTTGAATAAAGATCCAAACAGAAGACCTTCCATAGGAAATATAATCTGTGAGCTCAACGAACTGGATAATAATGCCAATGTATCTACACTTGACCAGGTAATAATATTTGCTAGCACCAACCACCATAAGTAATTTAGTAAGGACTACGTAATCATGATAATCCGTATCTATTTCCTCTCTCGCAGGTAAATCCTTGCTTGGAGGATATGCTTGGGATCGAGCCACTTGAGCTGCATTTCCAGTTTCAGCTTAATAAGGTCATAACACGCTCAGTTGAGCTGACCAATGACACAGACGATTACTTTGCCTTCAGAATCACAACCTCGAGCTTACTCCCTTACTGCACACAACCAAGCAAAAATATTGTTCCGCCACGATCCAAGTGTAGTGTCACCATAACATTTCAAGCGCTGGATATGGCACCAGAGAAATGCAAGTATGGCGCATCCCAGTTCTATGTCCAGAGCACCAGGGTGGATGAGAGTCTTACCGGCGAGGATATAACTGAAGACATGTTCAACGAAAAGCCTGGTAAAGTGGTCGACAAGGTGGATTTGATTGTTGTCCTTGAGTGAGTCTGTTTAATCCCTGCTCTGTTGTACAATTTTGAGGCCACGCTGTGGACAAGTTAACAACAACGAGAAAAAGGGCCTAGGCAACAATTGATTGGGAGGTGATCTTTAAAATGCCAGCGTACATAAGGTTAAGATGTTTAAATGTGTCGCCGTAATTATCTTGAACTTTTGGAGAACCAGTTTGAATTTTCTGCAGAATCATCGAATGATTTACATGCAAGAAATGTAATGTGATAAACCTTAAAATATTTCATAAGCTCTCGCGGTTGACCTTCTCCAGCAGCGACGCCACATAGGAAGATGCTTCCACCTTGCATCACTTGATGTAGACGGAGAAGAGTGATGGCCTGCCTACGCTGGCGATGGACATCTCGCTTGCCGCGACTCCCGAGCTCCGACGCGCAAGATCCCCGGTCGAGGGGAGAATTTAACTTTTTACCATCGTATGAGGGGTGCAATTAACCTCTCTCAAATTCACCTCTCTCTCATAGTGGTAAATCTGTTACCATCCACCACCATATGATGGTAAAAAGTTAAATGCCCCCGGTCGAGACGGGAGGCGAAGGGGATTGGGCGGCTGCGCAAGACTACGAGAGGGGTCTCTGTTTTTATCTTTTCCTAACGAAACCACGAGGAAAATTGAGGTGTGGGCCGTGGCCATCTATCTGAGCATAGGTTAGGAGTTGACGACTTGACGTGGGCGATGGGCTCATTGGGCCAAGTCTTGGGGCCGTTGGGCACTCACGTACAGAGGTCGGTCTATATACTGAGAGCAGCAAGGTGTTAGCTCACGAGCAGCCGATAGAGCTGTGTCAGCAAAAGTGCTAACTCAGGTTGTTAACAAATGAAAATAAACCGAGTCGGGCCACCATTGTAGTTCAGTCCTTGCATTACCCGTCTATACCTGAATCGCTACGTTTCAAACAATAACTGACAGTTCAGTCCTTGCATTACCCGTCTATACCTGAAAATTTTCGTTGCACTGAATCAATGATGCTCATGCCTACTGCTGTGTGCTGAACAGTTTATTGTAAGAACTGGCCCTAAAAAAAAAAGTTTATCGTAAGAATTGAGATGAGTCCCTATGTCACTAATCTCGTGGACCACTGTAACAAATACTAGAGCAAGCATTATTGCTATCTTACAAACAAGATGATTGAAGTCAAATTGCAAGTCGCAAATCACGTAAAGTAACTTCTTGTGGTTACCAGTCAGACAGGCCATTCTTTTGAGCAGCCATAATGAAGAACAACACAATGTAGAACTAATCAAGTGAATGCAAATTAGTTTTAAGACCACGAAGCAATCAAACCAAAATTGCATTCGATAGGAACACACCCTACAATTACTTGCTCATCTGCACCTGTACCCAAAGACAAATCCGTGCAACAATGAACTTTTTTTATTTTGCGATCACAATGCACAAATATGTTCAGCGGTGGGTGCTATTTCACGAAAGTTAAGAGGACAGGAGCCCGTTCCCTGAATTATAGCCTTCCGTTTTTGTTCTTTAATTTGACAGATCTTTAAGTCTCCGGTTGCATATATACGATGTGTTATCATTCCCCAGATGCAAGAGTTCATTTGCCCTTAAACAACATTGTAGGTCTTGCATTATTACTATTCGCACTCAGATGGCAAACTTGTCTCATGCCATACACGGTTTACTTTGACATTGAATCAAATGAATCACAAGAAGGATGGCGAGAAGAAACCACGATGGAAAAATGACGCAAAGTTGAAACTGAGAAAGAACACATGTAACAAGGTTACTAGAAGAAAGGGAAATGGAGAGAGGCAAGAAAGCACAACCGAGCTAGAGTAGTACCTTCTTCTTTATTAGTCGTATAGCTCAACGGTAGGATGGTTGGGATGGGTTTCAGCCACATGCCTCAACGCAGTCCTCACTTCCTCCACCTTTTCCTTGCTGGCGTCTACTGATCGGAGGCGAATGATGACATCCTGGAGCGAAGTCAGGTTCCCCAAGCCTAAGGCGAGATCAACATTGTTGCCAGCGATTTCTCTAGTCTCCCGTATAGGGAACGTGAAGCGAAGGCTTGTGAGCCTCCGCATAGCGCCTTGCTTAAACACCACAGGTCCTCCAAATCCCCACAAGCTGCAGAACACCAGGCATGGGAATGAACCTGCACCAACGAAAAAACTCCCAAGAATCCCGAGATTCTCATTGTGCACCTTCAGATTTAGATAGCCGAGGGCCGGTAACCTACCAAGGATTTCGAGGTCCTCCTGCTTCAGCTCCATTACGGAGATCCATAGAAAGGACAGGTTCCGTTGAAGCGATGGATTCATCCAATTAGGCAGGGTAGAGAACCAGCAATGTTCTAGTCTCAACCGGTGGAGATGATGTGGAGGGGTGACCCATGGATCCAAGTTGCAATAATCAACACCATACATTATGATATCTAGACTCTGAATTTTGTGCAGCTTGCATAGTAACTCTACCAGAGATTTTTCTGTGGTGTCAGCTCGTTCAGGTTGGCAAACAATATCCAACACCCGCAGTTCTGTTAGATGGCCAAGCTCTTCTATAATGCCGCTGCAGTCATTGTAGATGCTAAAAGTTGACAACTCCTCAATGGATGTGAGGTTCCCAATAATCCCGTTGGGCACTATTGTTCTATTGCTAATGCGTAGGCACATCAAACTCTTTAGCTGATGAACAGCTAAAGGTAAGCTACATGTATCATTGCACCTTACGTCCAATGTTTGTAGAGATACCATACTTCCAATTTCTGCAGGGAGATGAGCAATACGGGTGTTCCTTAGTCCCAGGTATCTCAAGTGAAATAAATTTTCAAGACACATAAAACTGCAAGCTTGTGAAAGATCACAACTATCCAAATCCAGTACACGTAAGACTCTAAAACTCTGAAGGGAAGGCATTAGATGAACAGATTTACTCCTTGTAAGCTGACTTAGATGCTGTGTTTGCGTAAGTCGACATGGTGGCGCGTTGGATCGGCAATCAACGCAGGAAGTTGTTTTATGTGATGTAATGTATTCGGGCCCGCTTTTGTCTCATTTGAAACCCGTTTTCATGGGTCGTCACTTGTTAACGGGTCACCAGGGCGATTAAAACCCGTTATCATTTATCCTCCTACTGTACGACCCTCCTCTTCTCGCTCTGTTCCTCTCTGGCTCTCCCTTGTGTTCAGTTTCTCTCCGTCGGCGTTTGGAGAAGGGAGGTGGATGGATCCCGGTGGAGGGAGGCGGGGCTAGAGGGATGGCGCCCATCAGAGAGCCGCCGCTCCCTTTCGGCGCCAACCTCCGGAGCCGTACCCGCGGGCGGCGGCGGAGGTGGAGAGATCTGAGCGGGGCTTCTCTTCGGCTCGCTTTCTGTTGGGGCCGAGATGAGCAGGGGCGGAGAGAGGCCATGGGGTGCTGCCCGTCGACGCTTCACCAGCAACATCGAGGATGATAGCTAGGTATGTGCCTAGTTTGGCCCTTTTGATGTTGCTGTTGTCCCCTTTCCCGATTTGTTAGGGTTTCGAGATTGAAATGTTTGGTGATTCGATTTAGGGATTAGCCAATGGTTAGGGTCTGTGGTATAGAGTCTCCATTTAGCAATTTTTGTTGATGTGTCCCTTCAGCCTGTGCTGTTATTTTGGATTCGCGATGTTCATTCTGCAACTGCTATAGTTTGGTTGGGCTATAGAGCTGGTTTAAGGCTGAAGATTAGGGAGGGATGTGTTGTTAACTGAACTAATCGTCGGATTAATGAGTTACAATCTGGAAGCATGCACTTTCATGTCACGATCTGTTGAGTGATCCAATATCTGGTTATGAGTGTTGGCTTATGGTAGAAGGTTGTGTGTAAACCGTTAGCTGCGATCTACTAGTTGTGATTGTTATGGGATGCATAAACATGCATGGTTTCTGAATTATGTATTTTCATTGTGGTTGCCACATAAGCAATGATATGCTATCAGACTCAACTGATTCTAATGATCACTTTTATTTCTTTATTAGTGGCATGGTCTTATATATAGTTTGTGTGATTTGTGATTTTTGCTTGGATACATAGTTAGCTGTTGTGCATGTGTTGAAAAAAAAATGAGATTTGTTTCCTGCTGGCTAGTGTGTAAAGTCGTGCTTGTCCACGTTCTACTGGAGGTACTCATTTTAACTGTTACAATGACATAAGCTACATAGTTATACTCATATGCAACTATATTTTCAAAGTAAAATGTTGTGTAAATTTTAAACATGACTAGTGAAAATTTATTCAATAGGATAACCGTTGTGTCCATTGAGCTGATTTTGTAGCAATAAACCACTTTAGCAGTGTCTATGTTGTTTTACATGCAAAACAACTACTTTGGCTGTGTTGTTCATGCATCTTCTGCTCTCAATCTTTGATGTGTGCCCTATCTGATATATTTTGATTCATGAGAGCCTGTTATAGCACTAGATATTGATTGACACTAGGCATAACTAATTTTCCTTTCTTTGTGTCCTCGTTAATTGCTGCATAGTAGTTGTGGTTCATGCCTTTTAGTGTTTTGATCAATAGAATACATGACCGCTAGTTGTCATCTCGTAGGAGTAAGTCTTTCATTCTGGTGGTTTCAAACTGTGTCATTAGTTTTTACCAGTGCTTTGTTTATCACAGTCAAGTGTGCAACATATGCCGGTGGTTTCGAACATGTATTTCTAGCTATGTGGACTGAATGTAGGTACATGTGTTGGCTTGTATGGCAATTAGCCAATTCCCGCTCCCATGTGAGGATAATAGTATATGGATGTTCATAATTAATACTATTGATGTATTCCTGGTCAATGGCTAGGAAACTACAAGTAACTTATATTAGAATTATACCCTTGTTTAATACTATAGTTTCCTAGTTTATTAGTTGTAGGATTAGACATATTGTATGCTATACATGTGAGAAGTAGAGTGTCAATTGTTTTTAGAAGGATTTCTTCCTCTATTTTTGCAGTGCATATATAGCTTTGTGCATGTCATATGGAGAAGCTTTGTGTGTTATGGGCTATTTATGCAGTGTATGATCTTGTACCATAATACCAGCTCTTTTTTTGCATGTTGTGTAATGATGACATGGTCTGCAGAGGTTTTCTTTAGGATAGTATAATGATTGTTGTCATCAGCAATTCAAGCACCACTTTTTTTTCTAACTTGACATATTCTTTTGTGTGCCTATAGTGAGGTAAGTTAAAGTTGCATTCGGCATTTACTTCAATATGTTGCCTTCTTTGTGTGTGCTGACTTCTGGTTAGATTGTGAGGTATGTGTCTGATTCCCTTTCTAATTGTGTGGTTGCACTTGTTGTGTAAAGGTGAATATGTTATACCTAATATGTTAGTTTATGGTATTGCAGTAGGGAGTTCACGAGTTGAAAGAGGGATAGCTGAGGTGAAGAACTACTCCTTTATCTCACAAGTATTTGATTAACAGTAGGTCTAGTTTTTTCTGAGTCGGTGATGAGTTGCGTAAGTCTTTAATTGGGGTCATGAAAATCTAACAGATTTGACTTTATTTTAGAGATGTTCTTGGACATACTTTAGTTTCAGACTTTTGAATTTCTATTTTGGTTACTATAGAAGCATTTAGTATTGCTAAGTCAAGTAAATATGAAAATATGGCCTGAAATTTTTAGATTCTTATACTAGAATTACACCCTTTTTTAGTTTCATAGTTTTCTAGTTTGTTACTATAAAACTTAAACTTGAATGTTCACTAGGATTTTCCCAAGTATTTTTAGTTTCTCTTGAACCTTTTATTTTCTGGGATTGCAAAAGCGGAGTTGAGTTGAGGGAGGGAGAATGCAGGTGAAGAACTTCTCCTTTGTCGCAAAGATTCGTCTTAGCATTTAGTATGCTTTTAAAGTCCCCTGAATATACTTTAGTTTTTGAGTTTTTCCTGAACATACTTTAGTTTCAGAGTTTTGAATTTCTAATTTGGTTACTATAGAAGCATTTGGAGGCTAGTGGATTATTAGTTCTATTGGTCACTGTTGTTTTAATTAATTCATAGTATGGAACATACAATATTTGTTATTTGTGGTTGCTGATTGGTTACTTTGTTTTTTTGTTAATTAGCACTCCTGGTCAATGGCTACAAGACTACAAGTAACTTATACTAGAATTACACCCTCATTTAGTATCGTAATTTTCTAGTTTTTAACTATAAAATATGACACAATGTCTGCTAGACAAGTGAGAAGGCAGAGTGTCGAGATTTTTTAGAAGATTTTTTTTCTTTTCCATATTTCTGGAGTGCTAGCTTGTGCATGGCCTATGGAGGCCTAAAAGCTTTGTGTGCTATAGGCTTATTTCTGTAATGTATGATCCTTCACTATTTCTTTTTAAGTGGTTCACAAGCATGGGGCAATTTTGGATGTGCTCTGCGTCTGTGGTTATGTGCACATGGAGTTTAATGATATGCCAAAGCTACAAAATTAGTTATCTCTGTTTTTAGAAACTACAAACTTAGTTATACTCATAGACAACTATTTTTTTCTAAGTAAGAAGTTGTATAATTTTGAGGCATGATTCTTGTAAATTTATTCCATTACACATGATTTGACATTTTCAATGTATTCATTTTGTCTCTGCAATTAGTATCACATTTGTGGTTAAATAACTATTTACATTCACAATTTCTAAAAGTTATATTTTTCACTGAACATGTAATTAATAGGATGTGCTGCTACTTGCAGACTTCTATTATGAAAATTATCCTAGATTGATAAGTAGCCTGTTACGGGATTACATATTTTAGTTGTCTTTGTTTATTTTACTTTACCTACTACACATTGTTTTCCTTGCCTTGTACTGTTGTGTTGGAGATGGTGTGACTGATGTGGCCTCTTGTATTTGTTATATTACACTTTCAAAGGTGCATGTGAGTATTTATAATCATTCTTGATATGTCTTTCTTGCAGGTTATTGTCAATTCATATCTGCTATAATAAAGTCATGGTTTGATTGGAGCCCATATTCACCTTCAGATGCTGAATGGACATTGTCTAATGCCTACAGATAATTTCGTAGATGTAAGTCACACCTACAATAATGTTGGATCTCTTACCATACTATTTCTGCTACTAGGATATAGTGACTTACGTTGAACCAAGCTGCTTATGTCGAATCTAGTTATCTAGTAACAACTTGCAGCGTATGTTCCTTTACTTGACTGAGTTGCTATTCTGCATGTTTTTTGTAGTGTCTTCCTGACACACCCTCTCTTGCAGTACTTTGGTACATTGATAACTAGAGGGAAAATGCGTTTTGAGTCTCTGGAGTTTTCTCAATTTTTCATCTTTCAAAACAAAAAGAACTTTCTAGAAATTTTTTGGCAGAAGACAAGCTTTAGTGCATTTAGAAACTAGGAGATTTTTTCAAGTTAAACATGAGTTATTCTGTTTTTATTGATTGCATAGATGTTGTCATTTTTTTTACCAAATTGCATGCACTGTCTTGTCTCTAGGTTTTTCATTTTGTACCTTTTTTTATGTAGATAAACTTAGTGGTGTAGCCAAATGTAGCAGATGCCATTCTGTATGAATGCACAGGCTGATGACATTTCAGCATCTTTCTAAAATTAATTTGTGTCTGCTTTGGGTGATTGAACAATTTGTTAACCCATGTTGTTTCCTTTTAGTGACTCACTAGAAGTTGTTCTTTATTTTTGGCTAATGGTTGCGAAAGATTAATTATTGTCTGTCTGGGATAGCAGGGAACCACCTGCAGGGACTGCACGAGGCATCTGGATGAGCTTCCATGCCCTGGCGCTGGAGACTGGAGAGGAAGCAATAGGTGATGTACAAGAAGTACTCTAACCCAAGCTCTGCACCGCCTCGCTCTACTTGCCAAAAAGAAGTTGCTGTTAGTCTGAGCCGAGGCTCCCTGCTACAGAAGCTGCTGCTAACTTTTTTCTACCAATTGGAAAAACGCTCTGCACGTTTTTGTTGGGTTGTAAATCTTGTTGGAGCTGAGGTAACCCATAGATACATGGGCAAATATGGGTTGTAAACCTTGTTGGGACCGTCTGTAATTTTATTGGCCTACATATTCAATGGGGTTTTATTTTTAAAAAGTAACCGTTGGTACCCATAGCAACCAAAATAAGTGTGGTCTTATTTATTTTTGTTTACTAACAGACATACACATGACAGCTCAGAAGCCCAACCAACATAATAAAAGGCCCAACTAGCCTATCGCATCCAAAACCTCCATAGGGATCCGTTAGCTGGGGTGTCAACAGTGAAATACAGACACGAAACATGCACATCATCACATTTTTTCTGTTTTTAACTGTAGGCGTTGGATGTCCATCTGATGGCTTACAAAAGTGACTTACGTCAAAGCAAAATCTAAGTCACCTTACAAGGAGACAGACCCTTAGATGAAAAGCTGATGGGAAGACAACAACCGACCTCACTTGTTGCATGCTCATAGCATCCAGATATGTGGCATGATCCACTTTGTTTTTTTGGAGGGATAACCTTCTTACCTTTTCTGATGGAGATGTGTGATCCACAGCATTCAATATAGTAACAAAGTTTTGTTCACATGACAAGGAACATATAAGATCAAGAATCATATCATGCACGCGGCAATATTTTATCATAGCATTATACCCGTCATATATGGGTTGTATGAGACTTCTGTTGATAAGCTCGTTGAAGTAACCCTCTCCGAGTTCAAATAGGCTCTTTCCCCTTTTCTCACATTGGATAAAACCTTCTGCTATCCACATCCATATTAGATTATCTTTTTCCATTTTGTAATCTTCTGGAAACACACTTAAATAGAGTAAACAAGTTCTTAGATTGGGTGCAGATCATAATAGCTGAGTGACAAATCTTTCTCATATTGTCCACATCTAGACAATTCTCTAGTCCACTACCAATAGAGTTATACACATGGTACCAATCCATTTCATTTCTTCCTTTACTAGCTAGCAGGCTACCTGTCGTAATGATAGCTAAGGGAACGCCAGCACATTTATTTAGTATTTTATTAGAAATTTCGACTAACTCCTTATTACTTGGACATTTGTCTTTGTTTCCCTCACCGAATATTCTTCTATATAATAATTTTCTTGAGTCATCAACACAAAGCGGTTTCAGCTTGTAAGGACCACCAACATATTCAGCGACACTAAGAACACGGGTAGTTGTGATAATTTTGTGTCCACTATCATTATCAGGCAAAGAACATTTAATCATTTTCCAAACTGAGATATCCCAAATGTCATCAATAATGATAAAGTACCTGGGCATATATGTTAGCACAAAGAGATGTTTGTTAGTGAATTATGCGAGTTAGGTACAAAGTTCAAGTTTTCCTAATATACCATTTGTAAATTAAGCTAACTATGGGGCTGTTTCAGTAAATAAAAATGTAGCAGAACATAAAAGGAGCAGCTAGATTAGCACTATTAATTGACATAAGGCGTTGCTGCTGTACTTCCACTCGGTAAGTGAATCTGGTACCCTATTGGGACATGCAAGATCATTTGTTAATAGCTTTAATTTTTTTCCAGTTTTTTTGGTGTCAGATTTGCCAAATACCAGAACGAACTTTGTTTTGGTATTTTGCCAAAGCCATATGAGAACCTTTCTGAAAAGAAAAACTAATAGACATAAATTGATTACCAGCGTCATGTGGTGCTCTCATACCTCTTCTTCTCAAGGAACTCTCTGAGTTTGTCAATAGCATTGATGCTTGTAATAGTTGTCTTGGCAAGTTGATAGAACATGTCGTTGAACAATTTCTCCATGTCAGGAGTCTGAGATACCGAAACAAACGCCGAGCAATCGAATTGGGGTCTAAGCTTTTCATACACCACATTTGCAAGAGTAGTCTTTCCGAGACCTCCAAATCCAACAATGGATATTGTCTTGCCATGCTGCTTGGACGATTCATCCCCTTCCATCAGAATCTTGACAACCTCATCTCTTGCCTTGTCAATACCAACAAGCTTTGTCACCTTCTCGTACCGAGCTAATAAGCGAGGATCAACAGTTACAGGCTTAGCAACATCATTTTTGATCTTGTACCTATCACGCCGCTCGCCCACCTCAATAACACGCCTCTTGATATCTCTAATTTCAGTAGCAATCTTACGGCGAACTTGAAACTGTGAAAATAAATAATAGCTCCTGCCAATGAGCTCCTTGAAGCCATGAGGCCAGGCAAGCTCACTGCTCTTGCCGTGCACCATGAACGTGTCGATACTGTCCTCGATGTCATAGGACAGTTCCCTCAAATCCCTTGCCCAAATCTTGTCCTGGATGTCATGCTGGTCTGCTGGTGTACTGGAGTGCTTCTCAAGGGCACCTTGCATGCTCTGGAGCTCAGTCTGTAGAAACCTGATCTCCCCCTTCTCCCATTTTTGCAGATTGAACTCCCCAATGAGGAGATCACTGAGCTTGGCAATGATGCTCGGCAGTGCCCCCGTCACAACCTCCATGGATCTGCCCCTGACCGAGCACAAGGAGTAGTATGGTTGATGTGTGCAGATGCGCGTGCTTGTATGTGGTGTGAGATTATAGGAGTATAAGACTCACTAGTAGTTGCTGATTGCAAATTGAGCCGCTGCTGGTTGCCTGCTGTGTCGGTCGTTGCTGAATCACGTTGCTGCTGGATGATGGACGCCAAGATAAAAAATCGAAACAACGGCTTCAGGTCAAAGACAGTGTACTTCACATTTGTGGACTTTTGGGCACTGAGGAAAGGGAAAGCGCACCAAAGACTTGAGGGTCCACGCCACTTCAGTACTTCACTCGACAACTACCTGTGGTGCGCTCCTGTCCTCTTCCTCTTCTAACGGCGCTCGTCGCAGCGGGCGACCAGGTCGGCGTCTAGATGCATCCGTCCAGTGGAAAACCGTGTCAAAGAACAATGGCAGCAACTATATCACGCACTCCTCGTCAGAGTCAGCACTGGTATTCCCACTGTGAACTGGTCCTCTGATGAAGTAATTTCGTCTGCTGTAGGGAAAACTCAGTAAATAAAACTTATCTGTTGTTTACTATGCTATAAGGAAGGAGAAGAGCCGGAATTCCCCTGTCAACACTGTTGCCGGCACCAGATGCAGCTCATTTTAATATGTTTACTGTGATGTCAACACTTTGAGATGGTCGATCAGCTATAAAAAAAACCTTTTTTGAGAAAACAACATTTTTTGAGGAATCTATTATATATTAATAAAGCAGCAACAAAAGGAGCCACCACGTTAGCCGAAAGGACCTAGAAAATCACACGTTAATCTAGAAAAAAGAAAGATATACACCGTCGGATTTTATGAAGATCCGACGGTCCATATGACTCTAAATAATTTATATCAAATAAAAAATTTTGTAATTTTATCAACCTTGGAGTCTATTGTTTTCCTAACATAAAAAGGCCTACTATTTTCAGCCGGAGTTGGACTCCACCTTTCCATAGGCATGTTTTCTGTTATTCTGATAAACATGACTTGAGTTACGTCCAAAACGTTTAGAAAAAAGAGAGGAAATGTGACGCCATTGAACATGTTTGTACTGGCCATGTCAGAATCGCATTATACTAATTAGATTCGTCAGGTCCCATGACCACAAATATAAACACGCGTTCAAAATATAAAGATAACACTATTGAAGTTTGTATAGTTAACTTAGTCTTGCTCAAATGAGGTTCATCGAGTACCATGACCACACATATATACACATGACCAACATATAAATATAACGTTATTGAAGTTTCTATAGTTAACTTAGTCTTGCTCAAATTTTCTCCATCTTTAATACTCAGCTCGGTTAAACAAACCTGGCTAGAGATTCGTCAACTTATTCACAAGTATTTAGGGGCTACTTTGTTGCTTGCCCGCCAGAGATCGCCATGCCACAGTTTAGCACGCCACACGAGTTTGAGGTCGCTGCTTTGTTTTTTATGGAAGTTAGGCAGTGGCAGTGTTTTCCTTCACGTTTCTCACCATAGCTGTGGCACCTAATTTCTACACCACACTTGCGGCGCCAAAGATCGCCACAACCTTGGTTGCGCGCCAAAGATTGCCACACCACAGTTTGGCACTTCCACACGAGTTTGAGGTTGCTGCTTGGTTGCTGAAAGAAGTTAGGCGGTGGCATCTTTTTCCTCCATGCCATAGTTGTGGCGCCAAATAACTACGCCATAACTGCAGCGGCGTCACAGATGAAGCATGGCTGGCGATGGCTGGGAAGCAAACAGCCCCGTAGCGCATCAAGTTTGGGCCAATCGATTCGCACAACAGATTGGTTACCTTGATAAAAAAAGGAATCTAACCTCCATATGGATTGAGAAGTCAAATAGCTCAATAAAGAGGACGTGGCAAACACAACTAATAAATAACTAAATTTATAATAAAAATAGATTCAAAATGCCTTTTCAATTTCACTTGATATTGGGAACAAAAATCCTTACATAAAAACCAATTAATATTAGTTAATACCTAAATTTCAAAATAAAAATAATAAAATATATTTTTGTACTTAAGTACAAATAAGAAAATCTATTTAAACTAATCAATAGAAACAATTTAATAATAAATATACAACAAATGATGGAATTTAACTAAATAAAAATATAACATCCTTTGTCCACTCGGAATTATGATAGGAGAAAAAGGAAAATATGTGCTCCACTAAAAGCAAAATGAGTGTGCCATATTCTCTGGTTGTGCATCCTTACCTCACATGTTCATTTTCTCACCGTCTATTGCCTTAGGTCAACCGCCATGGTCAGTACCATGGTCAAACATAGATAGGCATTGACGCTCATCAAATCTTAGATATCGTGTTAGTGTTCTAACATCCTAGACTAACCTAAAGAGTTCCAGAAGATGCGAAGGATTCATCCAAGCCGGCTGCTTAGAAAACCAGCAGTTGGTTAGAACCAATCTACGCAGATGTCGAGGGGCAACCCAAGAATCCAAGTTACATTCACCAGCTACAACCAAGATACATAGACTCTGGATTTTTTGCAACTTGCATAGGAAATCAACAAAAGGTTTCTCCACGCTGTTGTTACATTCAGTTTCGCAGTCAAGGGCCCTCAGTTCTGTTAGATGGCCCAGCTCTTCTATAATGTTCATGGACTCGTTGAAGTATAACGTTGACAGCTCTTCAAGGGATGTTAGTCTCCCAATCCTGTTTGGTACTCCAATATCCCAGTCAATGCGTAGGGACATCAAATGTTGTAGCTGAACAATGGTCGTTGGCAAGCCACATATTTTAGTGTTCTTTATGTCCAATGTTTGTAGAAATGTCAGGCTCCCTATTTCTTCAGGAAGCTGGGGAATACGTGTATTATTCAGTCCCAGATATCTCAAGTGAAATAAATTTCTAAGATGCTTAAGATTACAACCTTGTGAAAGATCACAATCTTGAAAATCCAGTACACGCACAACTCTGAAGCCTGTAAGTGCCGGCATTAGATGAAATGCAGATGGAAACACAATGACTGACCTCACTTGTTCCATGCTCACATTAGCCCAGGGCGTAGCAGGATCCACTTTATTGTGTTGGAGGGATAACCTTCGAACCTTTTTAGAGGGAGATGTGTGATCCACATTGTTCAATAAAGTAACAAAGTTTTCTTCGCTTGACAATGAACGGATAAGATCAAGAACCATGTCATGTATACGACAAGATTGTACCATGGCACCATACCCATCATACACAGGTTGGATCATACTTCTGCTTATAAGCTCATTGAAATATGTCTCTCCAAGTAAAAATTGGTCTCTCCCTTTTCCATGTTGAACAAAACCTTCAGCTATCCACAATCGTATCAGGCGACCTTTGTGGATATTATAATCTTCTTGAAATACACTTAAATATAACAAGCAACTCCTTAAATGGAATGGCATATCGTAGTAGCTAAGTGATAAAATCTTTCTCATCTGCTTCATGTCTAGACTATTGTCTTGTAGTCCAGTACCAATGGAGTTGTACACATTATACCACTCAATTTTGTTTCTTCCTTTACTAGCCAATAAACTAGCTATCATAATGATAGCTAAGGGCACACCGGCACATTTGTCTAGTATTTTATCAGATACTTCGAGAAGCTGCTGATCAGGACATTTGTCATTGTCCTTATTACTCCTTTAATTTTGTATTCACATCCAAATATTCTGTTGTACAATAATATTCTAGAGTTCCGAAGAGAAAGAGGTTTCATCTTGTAAGCACCACCAATTTGTTCAGCAATATGAGAATCACGCGTAGTTGTGATAATTTTGTATCCACAATTATTATCAGGCATGCCACATCTAATCATTTTCCAGACTGTGATATCCCATATGTCATCAATAACAATGAAATACCTATGCACAGAGCAATGAAAAAAATGTAAGCTATTATCTTATTTATTGTAGTTTGGAAAAATTTACGATTTTGCTGATATACCACACTAGGTAAACTACATTAAGTGGATGATTTTACTTAAAGACTTAGTTATTAAACAAAGATATCTAGCTAGATACAAGCAATAATCTCCATTCACTACTCAACATTAAATGGCCGCAATATGTCATTTAATCAGACACATGCATGGACATTTCTAATTAGACTCGGTGCAACCTGGGTCCAACTGGTATTGCGAAGGGAGTATTTGTAATATTGACAATAAAAATAAATACTTCATATATACAAATCGATGAAAAATATGCATTTGTACCTTTTTCCTTGAAGGAATTCTCTAAGTTGATTGATGAGCTGTCTCTCATCCAATTCCTTCAATGTTCTTGTGTAGTTCATAAAGTATCCGCTTCAATAATTTCTTCATGTCAGGACTTTGAGACACCGTAACAAATGCCCAACAATCAAATTGTGTTCTTAGCTTTTCATATAATACATTAGCAAGAGTTGTTTTTCCCAACCCTCCAAATCCAACTATGGAAACTATATTGCCTTGCTTCCTGGACAATTGATTCCGTTCCATTAGAATCTTGACTAACTCATCTCGTGCTTCGTCAATGCCAACAAGCTCTGCCGCCTCTTTAAAATGAGCTAATAAACGAGGATCAGCTATGACTGGCTTTGCAACATCAGTGTTGGTCATGTACCTATCACGCCGCTTGCTCACCTCATCAACACGCTTCTTGATGCCTCTAATCTCAGAAGCAATCTTATGGCGAGCCTTGGCCTTTCTGAACAAGCCAACGCTCCTATCGATGAATTTCCTGATGCCACGCAGCTCCGCTAGCTCATTACCGTTGCCACGCACCAGTGAGTGCGTCGATGCTGTCCTCAATGTCGTAAGATAGGTCCCTCAAATCCCTGGCCCAAATCTTGTCCTGAGTGTCAAGCTCGTCGGCCGGCGTGTTGGAGACATTTTCGAGAGTGCCTTGCATGCTCTCAAGTTCAGCTTGGAGGAACCTGATCTCCTCCTTCACCCTCTTTTGCATATTGTACTCCCCGACGAGGAGTTCGCCAAGCTTTTGGTGATGAGACTGGGCAGTGCCCCTGTCACGACTTCCATGGATTTATACCTGGGTGGGTGAAAGGTGTAAGGTTTCTATGTGTATTTGTATTGAGAACAAAGTGGCGTCAAGAGATATGGATAGAGGGTGCTGTTGCATGCAGAGATGCTCTTGAATTTCTCTTCAGAGATATGCAGAATGAATGGGGTCGCACGAGCTAGGACTCACCAGCCACTTGCTCCTGCGATGGAGAGCAGTCTGATCCACCAATTACTTGATTCAGCTTTGCTGCCGCCCGGTGCCAAGTTTGCTGTTCACTTCTGTCTCTCGCAATTGGAAGCACCGACAGGAGATGCAGGGGATAGGTAACAGGCAAATTATTGCTCTAACGATAGCGAAGGGACCGTCACACGGTGAATTGGGCTTCTCTTAAAAACTATGGCTAAGAGCACATATAAAAACATATTTCAATTTCTATCTAATGTGCACTAGATTTTTCTATGTGTTGCTAACTCTGTCGCTAAAAGTTTTGCACCCTAAGTTCGAATCCTAACAACTACACATGTCAATTCTAGGAAGGGTAAATAGGGAATGTAGTGCAATAAGTAATGCAGAATGTAAAGAGATAGAGCAAGCAAATTCCTGACACGACGATGTATCCTGAGGTATCAGAAAGCCACGACTTTCCACTAGTACTCGTTGTTGGAGCCCCTGTCAAAGGGAATGCCCGCGCAAGGCTATGTACTCCTCGGTCGAGTCACTCCGTAGGATAGCCTACGAGACTTCCCCACACGCGAGTGGGTCTCCGCTTGGTCCCTCCCGGATGCTCCTTGCCGCCTCCACTTGGTTGAGCTTCGGCAAATGCCTAGTGTCTCACCTCCCTGGTACAAAGTAACGGCGGCCACTCCACAAGCGCGGTTGGAGGGTCTCGCAAGACTTACAAGCCCCGATACTTACAACTCTTGGTGCGCGCAAGCACCGATACACAAGAGGTATACAACCTCGCCTAACTCTAGACTAACACCTAAAGCAATGCGCTAAGCAGCCTAAACTAGCTCTAATCAAAGCCTAAGCCTTGAAACTAGTTGCCTAAAACTTCTATTAAGCACTTTGGTGGCAAGAGCACTTGTGTGTATGTGAGAACTAAGCCAATAGCTTCTCCAAGCTCTAGCACACTCCAAATGGCCGGGGTTAGAGGTATATATAGCTCCAACACTTGAAACTAGTCGTTGGTCCAACGAGCTGTTTTTCTGCGTAGCACCGACCCATCCGATGGTCACCAATCTTTACCACCGGAGCTTCTTGACCAACTAGCCGTTGCATGGCTTGAACCTACCACCGACTCATCCGTCGCTCTATTTGAGTTAGCACCGTATCAATCGGTGCTAAGTATATTTCTGCCAGAGCTGAAACTGAGCCGATCTCGAGCCGAGCCGACACCACCGACTGATTCGGTGGTCCTTCCTTTTCAGCACCGGACTATTTGATGGATTGCACATACGAAATGCACCCATGGCTGTCACGTTCACCAACTTGTCCGGCGGTGCTTCTCCTTGAGCACCGGACCATCTTGTGGTCCATGTAACCATGCTTAACTTCCTGTCACATGTAGCACCGACTCATCCGCTGGTGCAGCGAGATGCTCCGGTGGTCTTCACCAATTACGTCGGTGGTCCTCTGAGCAGGATTCACTTTATTATCTTGCGTGATCTTGTCTTGATTACGACATACCATCACTTGGAACCTAAAAATACCTTCAAATATACATCTTGACAAACATGTTAGTCCTAATGACTATGTTGACATTAATCACTAAAATCATAAACATGGCCTAGGGCCATTTTCCTTACAAATAGCATCCCCCCTCTCAGACAGCTTGTCTTCCGGCCTTAAATCCTCTGTGGTCCGAGGCGAGTTAGAGCATGAAAACAGCAAATAATCACCAATGGATGGCCCTCGTCAGAATAGGCATTTTAATCACCTAAATTAAGTCCCTGGCAGCTGCCTTGGGATTTGGGACAGGCTGAAGAGGGGGAACGAAGGCAATAATTGACGAGAGAGCTAGTAGTAGACTAGTGGAGTATGTAGAAGAGGTCACCGGGGAACGCTGTCGTGTTATGGACTTATGGCCCATCTGACTGTAGCGATAGCACGTCACAGGCCATCGAATTCCGCCTCATCTGCTTGTCCTGAGCACCACAAGCCCGGGTACCGGGTCAAGGGATTAAGAGTTTTCTATGGCCCACCTTCAGATACAGATAGAAGGGAGGTAGCAACCTCCCGAAGGTATCTAGTTTTTTTTTTTTTTTTTTTTGAAACGAACGAAGGTATCTAGATTATGCACATGAAGAGAGGTCCATAAGCTTCAGGATCACTTCAGCATGGCAGTAGAGAACCGGTAGCCATGTAGTTTCAGTCTATAATGATGTTGAAGGGCAAAACAAACATTAGTGTAGGGAACCAGCAGCCATGTAGTTTTATCCTGACAGTAAGTATCAAGTCATCTTTTAGGACAAGTTGCAATAGGTTCATCCAGAAATCTTTCCTTAAAATAATAAACACATGACTACAGAAACACAATTTCCTACCTGAGTGGATGGACAAGTAAAAGACGAGATGCAGCATGTCCTTGGTCAAATGAGTAAATAAAGGACGCCACTAAGAAAATGTACTGGTATGCAAGATCAGATTTTTTTTTTTTTACATGTGTATGTACATGCAGATTGCCAAAAAAATGTATGTACGTGCAGGGTTCATCTATCTATGAGAAAACAAGAGGAAAATTAAGATTAGTTCACCGCACAAAAGGGGGGAAAGAAAAAAAAAAATTGATAACAACCGCGGCTAGCCAGGCTGGCTTCTGGCTAGCCACCAATACCGTATGTCATGCTGCTATTCCAATTCATATATTTTCCTCGCATTATTGCAAAGAAGTAACAGGTATTAGATTTGCCAACAATGTTTTGTGCCCACTCAAAGCATTCTCACGAGCATTATAGAAGATCTCTGCCTTCAGTGCATTTGTACAAGAAGAACGGGGCAATCAGAAAGACAGAGTGGAGACACGATTGATTGATTATCAAACTGGGCCTCAAACATCAAAAAGTACTCCTAATAAGAACAGAGTCACCATTGCCTTTGCGGTTGAATTTTATGACAGTGATGACAACCCCACCCCTCATCTCCCACATCAGAGGCTTCAAGAGCCGTTGATATGCTTTTGTCCCAATAATCAGGTTTGGGCCTATCTTCAGACAGACTCACAACATGATCGATGATATGACAGTAGCTTCTTGTGTGTTTCGAACAACACAACTCCTATAAATCCCAAACAACTTGCATCCTATCAGACAGTGGATCGAACAACCACCAATGGTGAATCTCCTAGATCTTGTATAGGAACATATTATTCCTCTTCAATCCATACACATTATTCCCCTTCAATCCATGTGTATCGGGATGATTTAGTTATATCCAAATGAGCCCCTGTAGTGATTTTGAGATTTCTATGGCCCAACTTCGTATACAGATAGCAGGGAGCTAGCAACCACCCGAAAGTATCCGGATCATACAGCCAGCAGTGTAGGGAAACAACCTTCAAATACAGACATGAAAGAGAGGTCCATACTCCATAAGCTCCAGATCAAATATGGCAGTGTAGAGAGTCGTGTAGTTTCAGTCTACAAAAATGTTGAACATAAACGTCAGTGTAGGGGAACCAGCAGTGATATAGAATCAGGTAGGTTTGTTTGGCAAACTACATGTGTTAAGTATGTACAAGCAGGATTCATCTATCCGTAGGATAAAAATCTGTTGTGCAGACCAACGTCAATCTGAATGTGAGAAAGAAACAGAGGAAAATTAAAGTTAAATGGACTAGAAAGAAGAAAGAAGAAAAGATAACAACCGCGGCTAGCTGACCTTCAACCCCATATGTCATATTCGAGATGATTGGGATGAATCTCAAACGCATGGCTTAGTGCAGCCTTCGCCTCTGCCACTTCCATCTCGTTGGCGCCTCTGGATCGGAAGTAAACCAGGACATCCTGGAGTGATAGCAGGTTCTCTAAGCCAAAGTCGAGTCTACCATCACTGCTTGTCATTTCTCTCACCTCCCGTGCATGGAACGTGAAGGCAAGGCTAGCAAGCCTCATCATAGCTCCATGCTGGAACACCACGGCTCCCAAAAATCCCAACAACCTGCATCCTACAAGGCATGGGAATGAACGAGCACCAATGATGAATCTCCGAGGGATTTTGAGATTCTCATGGTCCACCATCAGATACAGATGGCGAAGAGCTGGCAACCTTCCAAGAATTTCGAGATCGTCCTGATGTAGCTCTCTCACAGAGATCCGTAGGACGGAGAGATCCCGAAGTGACGAATTCATCCAATCTGGAAGCCTTGAGAACCAGCAGCATTGTAGTTCTAATCTATGGAGATGCCGAGGGGCAACCCATGCATCGAAGTTGCATTCACCACCCGTGGCCCAGATAGTTAGACTCTGGAGTTTTTGCAACTTGCATAGGGACATCACCAGAGATTTCCCCAAGTTATCATTCCCTGCAGGGAATAAGAAAATATCTAGCACCCTGAGATTCCTCAGATGGCATAGCTCTTCTGAAATATTCATGTAGTCATCACAGATGTATAAGGTTGAGATGTTTTCAAGGGATGTTAGGCTCCCAATCCCATTTGGCACTCTTGTATTCTGGTCGATACATAGACACATCAAATGTCTTAGTTGAACAATTGTTGATGGCAAACTAGAAAAACTACTTCCCACTACATCCAATGTTTGTAGATATCGTAGGTTCCCTACATCATCAGGGAGCTGAGCATTATATGTCCTTCCTATCCCCAAGTACCTCAAGTGCAATAAATTTCCAAGATTCTTAAGTTCACAACCTTGTGGAAGACGACAATTTTTTAAATTCAGAACACGCAATACTCTGAATGTCCCAAGGGCTGGCAGTAGATTAAAAGCTAGTGAAAAGGCAACAACAGACCTCACTTGTAGCATGTTCATACTAGCAAAAGGAATAGCTTGATCAGTGTTGCTCTGAAGCAATAATCTACGAACCGTTTTTGCCTGATGAGATACGTTGTGCTCATTGATTAAAATGGTAACAAAATTTTCTTCACTTGAAATGGAATGTACAAGATCAAGAACCATATCATGTACACGACATGATTCTATTATGGCTTCATATCTGTCATACACGGGCTGGATCAAACTTTTGTTTATGAGCTCATTGAAATAATATTCTCCAAGTTCATATAGGCCTTTCCCTTGTTCATCATGTTGTACAAAACCTTCAGCTATCCACATCCATATCAGCCGAAATTTTTCAATTGCACAATCTTCAGGAAATACACTTAAATATAGTAAGCAAGTCCGTAGACGAGGTGGCAGATCATAATAGCTATATGCCAAAATCTTCCTCATATTCTCTACATCTAGACCATACTCCAGTCCAGTACCAATAGAGTTGCACACCTCATACCAGTCCATTTTATTTCTTCCTCTATCAGCCAACAAACTAGCTATGGTAATGATGGCTAATGGTACACCTGCACATTTCCTTAAAATTATATCAGATACTTCTGTTAGGTGCTCATCAAGACATTTGTATTTCTCTTGATTGCCAAATAGTCTTCTGTACAATAATTTTCTGGAGCTCTCAAGACAAAGGGGTTTCATCGTATAGGTACCACCAACTTGTTCGGCTACCTTTAAAATACGGGTAGTTGTGATAATTATGTACCCACCAACATCATCGGGTAAAGCACATCTAATCATATCCCAAATTGAGACATTCCATATGTCATCAATAACAATGAAGTACCTGCACGTATATATAATACATAATCCACATCATAATTAATAAGCAAACTAATCTAGTTAGGGTACCTTTTGAGTTAGTTCCAATGTAACCTTTGTGCATGACCATTATGGTAGAATATTGTAAAATTGATGAAGTGTAAATGTTGTGTGTGATTCCTTCATACCTCTTCGTCTGAATGAATTTTCTGGTTTGATCGATGAGCTGCCTCTCATCCAATGTTTCATCATTGACATTCTTTCCAAGTTCATAGAGCAATCCCTTGAAGAATTTCCTCATGTCAGGATTTTGAGACACGGTAACAAAAGCCCAGCAATCGAATTTTTCCTTGAGCTTCTCATATACTGCATTAGCAAGAGTCGTCTTTCCCAGCCCCCCAAATCCAACTATGGAAACAACCTTGCCATGCTGGTTGGGCACTCCATCCCCTCCCACCAGAATGTTCATCACCTCATCCCTTGCCTCATTAATCCCAACCAGCTCTGTTACCTTCTTGTAATTAACCAGCAAACGAGGATCAATAGAAGCAGGCTTAGCAACATCCATCTTGTACCTCTCACGCCGCTCGCCCACCTCAATGACACGCCTCTTGATGTCCCTTATGTCAGTAGCAACCTTACGCCGCATTCGGAGCCTTGTCAGCAAATCAATGCTCCTATCAATGAACCCCTTCATGCCATCCGGCCCTGCTGGCTCGCTGCCCGTGCAGCGCACCATGAAAGTGTCGACGCTGTCCTCAATGTCGTAGCACAGCTCTCGCACATCGCTGGCCCAGACCTTGTCCTGGCTGTCAATCTGGTCTGACGGAACCTTGGTTATCTCCTTGAGGGCGCCCTGCATGCTCTCCAGCTCAGGTTGCAGGAACATGATCTCCCCCTTCACCCCCTTCTGCAGCTTGTACTCGCCGACGAGCAGATCCCCAATCTTGAGGATAAGCCTCGACATTACCCCCATCACTACCTCCATGAATCCGTCCCTGCAAGATTGCGTGTAAGGTTGCTGTGTCTGTCCCATCTACTCACAGGCATACGCAGTGAGTAGTGGCGTGAGGACTAGAATGGTGGTGCTCTAGAAAACCATGGCCTAGGACTGGTACAAATCAAAGAATGGGAGTACGGAAGAGAACCAGGACTCACCGCTCGCCGCCGCCGCGAATCTCGCCGAAGCTCCTCGCTGGATCGGACGCCGCCGCAACTTCGGCCGCTCCCCTGAATCGATGTCGTTCCAGCGCCCAATGCAAATTTCTGTGCTGGCAGCGGCCGTTGACTTTTTTTTTCTTTGTTTTGTTTTTCAGATGGTCTGCCGCCGATGGCAATTGGTGGGTGAGGACAGGATCCAGTGAGTTGAACGGTCAGGAGGCGTGTCATAGAGGTCACGGTCCCTCGGATTAACAAGCAAGTGTGGTCTAGTTTTAAAGATTTTATCGAAAGAAATACAACGGTGCAATCGAAATTTGATTTGGACATTCGGTTCATCAGATATGAATTGTTTTTGTGTTTGTTTTTTTGAGCCAGCGCTGAAAACATGTGGGTGGCACGCCACGGGCGGAGTGCGGAGGCACAGGGCGCCCTGCACATGCGGCGCACAGTCGCGCCCCCTGCCTCCACCGCTAGATTGAGCGATTAGATATGGCTCCGAGAGATGAATATGCACTTGTCCTCTAAAGGACATGCATTGTCCTCTCTCCCATTTTTTTTCCTATTGTTGGGCTGCCGTAAGACTTTTTCAGGAGCAACGTGTTTGCTAATTGGGTAGGTAGTAGGTCCACCGGTATTACGAGTCAATAAAAGCATGGAAGACGAATCTCATGAGCCGATAACATGATCAGGCCCGTTCAAATAAAAAAGAGATCCAGTGGATGCATGCAAGACATGACAAATTTGATGACATCACTGTATGCAAAGAAACTTAAAAAAAATCAATATATCTTAAATTGTATATCTAAAATAAAATTTAATTATACTAATAGATTTCTTCCAACAAGATCGTCAAAACAAGACCCATTTGACTATGTTTCGACGATAATTTTAAAAACTAAATTTTTAATATAGAATAATTGATTTCAGCTACTGTAAACAAATAAATTAAACATCACGAACAAATAATTATTTTTTGAGAACAAATAATTAAGCATAACGAACAAAATACTAGCACACGACGAACAAAAATAATTGAAATCATGAACAATTTATTGTACAGAACAAAATAGAAACATGATATCACAAACAAATGAGTTTGCATTGCTGAACAAAGATATATAAGCCCAAAAGATGATATCACGAACAAATACATGTAAAGCCAGAACAAATTATATTCAAAGTTTAGCTATCCTTACAAGCAAAAAAAAAAAAAAAACGTATATGTGGTGAAGTGTAAAAGAAAAATAAAAATAGAAATACAAAAATAAATGGAAAGATGAACATAAGATAAAGAAAGAAAAAACAAGTAAATAAACATAATAAGAGGAAAAATGAGAAAAACAAATAGGGATAGAAGACGTACAAATATTATTCTTACAAGAAAAAAAGTATATGCAAAAAATGTATATACGGTGAAGTGTAAAAGGAAAATAAAAATAGTAATACAAAATTAAATGGAAAGATGAGAAAGGTGAAATATAAAAGAAAAGAAAATTACTATACTACCAAAAAGAGAAAATATGAGAAGGAAAGAAAAGAGAAAGAAAAAGAAAAGAAAAGAGTGTCCGGCCATATGCTGCATGTACGTATGGACTTTGAATGTGTCATCCTTTAGCGTGACAATCTGCCACTGTGGCCCATGGGTTTTGCCTCCTTCGTGGATTGCGCATGTGAAAAAAGGAGTTACAGTGGGCGGCACATCTCTTATTAGTGGGCCGCCTGGAAGTTCCAGCCCACGAACGCTGTGCACATCCGTGTGGGCGATGGACACAAATTTGTCACGCGGGCGACATATAGTCGCTGCGTTTATTGGGCTAACCCATTGGGCTGAAAAGGCTTTTGACCATGGAGATAAATGTTGTTCCCTGCGCTTTGAAATAAATATACTATTTGATCATAGCATTTTGGATAAGCTAATTAGTTTAGCTGAAACGATGGCATATTTGGATCAGCTGCAAATTATGAAAATTAGCTAACAAATCTACTACCTTCGTCCCAAATTATATATCGTTTTGTCATTTCGGTTTATAGTTTTTGCTACGCATCATCTGGTATATCTAAGTGCATGACGGGCACGGTTGCAAGGTCATGGACAACGGGCTCGTCTACTGTTATTGTGGCCCAAATCCTCCGCCTACACATGTTGCTCCAGCGACTGCTTGATCTACATGATTTATGAACTGAACAATGTGCAAATTAAGTCTGTGCAAATAATGGTCGATTAATGCTCTCAAAAAAATTAATGGTCGATTAATGTAGGTAGAGTCCGTTCGTCTATTTCCTGGTGGCCGTGCACGGTGCACCGTCGTACCTACTTCCTAAAGGTCGTCTAGTACTGAACATCTTCCTACTTATTTCTAGAACTGCATCGATTTTGTACGGCTACTTCAAGCAAAGACCAACCGATTAATATGACTAATCCAACTGGTGATGGTGCACCCGGTGCCCACCTCGATATATACCCTGAAACTTATTTGTTTCATTCTGTTCATGCTTATATTTTTGTTAAACATGAACATGTGTATATGTTTTGATTCACTCACCATAGTCATAATAATATTACTAAATTACATGTCTAATTTGAAAATTAAAATATACCAAAGATAGGAACCCTGTTGTACTGACAAGATCAACATGATGCCATGCCTGCCTCGTGCCACCCTCGTTTGACAGTCGTGTTCCGCTCATGCCCGTCGCCGGCCCGTCCGGATGCTGTTTGCTCATGAGACATCGGACTCGGTCTGCACGGTGGACTGGCGACGAGAGAGCATGCGGTCGTGGTCGGAGGAGATAGCTGCCGAGGAATCAAGTGGGCACCATGTTCTGCAGAGCGAGCAGAGCAGAGTTATCAACAGAACAGATCACACGGAAACAGAGCATGGGGGTGTAATTTTACATTCTGAAACAGAGCATGTTTCCTAGGGGCAACTAGAAAACGAGCGACCACGCATACCAGCATCTACGCTCTAACGTCTCGCCACAGCACACAAGTGAGATTTCACCAACCTTTTCCACTGCTAGAAAATCTGAAAAGAAAAAGAGGCTGAGTCACAATCACAGAGTTGAGAGTGAAATGGGGGCAAATTAAGGTGAGGAGAAAGGGGGCAAAGAAGGAAAAGCAAGAGAGGAACGTTCACCTTTTCATGTTCACGTGGCGATCAGGGTATTTAGAAATGTTTGCTGCAGTTTGTCAAATTCAGAAAAGTTAGATGAAATGGGAAATGGTGAGAAGCAAAATAGGAGGCGCAAAGCATGATAAGAAATTAACTGTGCACCTGCATCTTAATCTGTGCATCAAGTTCTTCAGATTCGAAGAGTAGAATTATCATCCCCCCCCACTAAATGACCCTAGAGAAAGAGATTGGGACGATTGGGATGCATTTGTTTTGCAAGACGCAGCGCAGCCTTGGCTTTCTTCGCCTCCTCCTTGCTGGCGCATTCAGATACGAAGTCAATGGTGATACGCCGGAGAGACAGCAGGTTCCCTAGGCCCAAACGGCTGCTTCCCATTTCTTTGGCCATCCGCACATAGGAGTGGCTGAAAGAGAGCTCTCGGAGCCTCGGCATGACTCCTCGTTGGAATACCACGGGCCATACAAACCTCGAGAACTCGCCGTGTACCAGGCATGGGAACAAACCAGAACCAAAAACAAAGCTCCGATGGCCTCCGACATTGTCATGGTCCAGCTCCAGCTCTAGATAGCGGAGAGCTGGCAGTCTCCCAAGCATCTCAAGGTGCTCCGGCTGAAGCTCGGTCATGGAGATGGAGAGGACAGATAGGTTTACAACACGCAACGGATTCATCCAAGGCGGAAGCCTTGAGAACCAGCAGCTCCTTCGTGTATTCAATTCACAGATTTGTCGAGGGGCGACCCAATCATCCAATCCACCAGTGATGCGTTGACCGGAGAGGACCTCGATGTGCAAGTCCTGAATCTTTTGCAGCTTGTGTAGGCAGTTCACCAGCTTCTCGTTCCATTTGGGGAGGACAACATGCAGCACCTGCAGTTCCGTTAGCTTCCCCAAATCATCTACAGCAGTGTCCACCGTAGACTTGTCAATGCACAATTTTGAGAGCTGTTGAAGGCATGCTAGTTTTCCTATCCCATTTGGCATTCTTGTCCACTTGTCGGTCAACAGGCACATCAAATTTCTTAGCTGAACAACTGTAGATGGTAAGCTAGAAATTTGATTTTCCATTACGTTCAATGTTTGCAGATTTTGCATTTTTCCTATTTCCTCAGGGAGCTGAGCAATGCCTGTGCAACGTAGTCCGAGGTACCTCAAGTAAAATAAGTTACATAGGTACCTAAGGCTATGACCTTTCGAAAGACTGCAGTACTGTAAATCAAGTACTCGTAAAACTCGGAACCTGCCAATGCTCGGCATTAGATCAACACCAAATGGAAAGACAACAACTGACCTTACTTGTTCCAAGATTGTAGTAGCCTCAGTCACAACATCTTCCTTTCCATTCTGAAGTGATAACCATCGCGACTTATTTGATGGAAATTTGCCATTATTTAATATAGTAACAAAGTTTTCTTCAATTGATATATAACAGAGAAGATCGAGCACCATATCATGTACATGGCACTGTTCTACTGAGCCATTGTATAAGTTATATATGGGTTGGATCATGCTTCTATTTATGAGCTCATTGAAATAACTCTCTCCATGTTCAAATAGGCTCTTTGATTGATCTTTGGATTTGACGAACCCTTCAGCTATCCACATCCATATCAAACGAGTTTTGCAAATTTTGTAATCTTCAGGAAACAAACTAAAATATAACAAGCAAGATTGTAGATGGCATGGCAGATCGGAATAGCTAAGTGACAAAATCTTCCTCATAGTCTCAAAAGCTTGACTCTTTTCGAGACCAGTGCCAATAGATTGGTACACGTTATACCACTCCATTTTACTTTTTGGTTTACCAGCCAACAGACTACCAATGGTTATAATAGCTAAGGGAACACCAGCACATTTTTTTAATATTCTATCAGATACTTCCAGTAACTCCTTATCGGGACTTTTTTCTACGTGGTCACTGCTATGTTTGTTCTCATTACCAAATATTCTTCGATGCAATAGTTTCTGGGAGTTGCTTGAAGAAAGGGGTGCCAGCTTGTAGACATGACCAGCTTGTTCACCAACACTGAAATTACGAGTGGTAGTAATAATTTTATTTCCAACATTACTATCAGGCAACGCACATTTAATCGCTTTCCAGTCTGAGATGTCCCAGATGTCATCAATAACAATGAGGTACCTGCGCCACATGGTTCAAGAAAGCCATATAATTAGGGTGCTGTCAAGATTTGTAAATCAAGGTATCAAGAGAATATAGCATTATAATATGAGGAAATATGAGTCCCTATTTCTACTTGCTGCCCTAAATTATATAACCTGATGATAGGGTCGCACTTGATCCTTTTACATTACCTATTTTATAGACTTAGTGCGACCTTAATTACTCTGTGCCTTACCATTAGAAACTATATACTGTGAAATCATGTGTAATTAACAAAAACTAATGGACTCAACTGCATTAAAGAACACGACGTATGCACCCAGGAGAGTTCATTGAGTTGTATGGGCAGTGGAGGTTTTTGGGCAGTTGCCTGTTTGGAAAAGGCTTCAGTAGGTTTCGGTTGTTTTCAAGTTGGTTTCAGTTGTTTTTAGTAATTTTAGTTGATTCAGTTGTTTTTAGTAGTTTTAGGGCACCCACAGTGTGGGCATCGATGCCCAGAAAAATCAAACCCCGTGACAGGTATTTGGGCATCAGCCTCTGCAGCCTGCAGCGTAGGAGCATCGACTGTGGGACCCAAATAGTCAATAAAATAACACCAGATAAGTAAATCCCTGCCCACACATGTGATAGAGCTGAAGACAATCAACTACGCGCTACTGCACCTACTATACCGAAATAGTTTTTTTACCAACCGAGCACCGAGGAATGAAGAGTCACCGATGCCAGCATTTTCACATCGAGCATCGCTCCTTGCAGTGTGCTAACCTCGACAAAAACGATGCCTGGTAAAACGGGGCATCGCTTTTTTACTACACTGTGGGTGCTCTTAGTGGTTCAGTTGTTTAGTTGTGTTTCAGGGTGTGTGCACACACCCTTGAAGTTGTAACGTTGTTTTTTTCCTTCTAATAAAAATTCGGCAAATCTTTTGCCGTCCGTTCAAAAAAAAAAGAAATTAATGTAATCAAGATTTCTTTTTTGTCAGTCTAGTCTGCTAGATTTGTTTTTCCTATATGTTGGACTTCTATCCATTTGCTCAGGCACAGAAATACAGAATACAGGTTGTTCAAGACGCCCACACAGGTGGTGTATAAAAGCCAGCACTTAAAGAAATCTGAGTGGCAAGTGGATCGAAAGGAAACATGAACAGTACTAAAATTCAATGATAATTGGCTAAAATTCTGATCTTTCTGTTCAGAGCAATAATGACAAACTTTTGAAAGAAAACATAATCATTTAGACACAGATTGGAGGCTAGTGTTACCTCTTGTTCTTGAGGAATTCTCTGAGCTGTTTGATAAGTATGATATCACTGTTGCTTGCAATAATAATATTATTCTTACCAAGTGCAGTGAGCATGTCCATGAGCACTTTTACCAAGTCAGGAGTCCGGGATACAGTAACAAAAGCCCAGCAATTAAATTGTTCTCTAAGTATAAGATTTTCATATACTGCATTGGCAAGAGTTGTTTTTCCCAGACCTCCAAATCCTACAATGGAAACTATCTGGTCTTTCTGCTTGAACACTTCATCGCCTTCAACTAGAATCTTGATTACCTCTTCTCTAGCTTCATCAATGCCAACAAGCTCTATCTCCATCTCGTACTGAACTAATAGTCGAGGATCAATTGTCACAGTCTTTGCAATCTTGTTGGTGATCTTGTACCTTTTGCGCCGTTTGGCTACCTCTTTGACACGGGTCTTGATATCTCTGATGTCAATAGCTATATTATGGTAAATCTTTGGCTGCTTCAATAACTCTAGAGATCTATCGATAATGGTCTTGCAGACATGCTGTTTGGCCTTGCATTGTAATATGAATTTGTCAATGTTGTCCTCTATGTCGTAGGACATCTCCCTCACATTCCTGGCCCAGATCTTGTCCTGGTCATCAATTTCATCTGATGGTGTCTTGGAGATCTTCTGGAGGGCACCCTGCATGCTCTTAAGCTCCTCTTGAAGGAAGATTATCCCTTTCTTCACCTCCATCTGAAGATTGTACTCTCCAACAATCAGCGCAGCAAGCTTGGGAAGGAGGCTCGGCAGTGCTCCTGCTACGATCTCCATGGTTTTACCTCTGGGTGCAAGGACAGGTAAGCTGTGTGTATGTGTGAGGAGTGAGCAGTTGGCGTGGGGAGTTACACTGTCATGCTTAAGCTAGCTTTTGAGCACAACCAGACCTCATTGCTCTTGGGGAAGTTGGCTCTATTTCTGATCTGATGTCATCAATCAATATAATAACGATGTTAAGAATAAGATTGTTGTAGTGCAGTTTTTTTTGACAAAACGATTAAAAGGCAAGATTATTTAAAAACAAAATAGATTTGGTATGGAAGCATGCCTCTTATAAGAAGGAGCAAGTGCGGCGGTGGCCGCTTTAATCATTCACGCTCTGATTCATCCAAAATTTGAGGACGAACAGAAATTTTACGTGGGAATACGGGAGTACACAAACAAGTGGAAGTACAAGATATGTTGAGAAAGGACTTACTGGTCGCTGCTGGTTTAAACTGGAGCCTTGTCGCGGCCGGTGCAGGCTCCCAACGGCTCGTCGCCGGACCAAGCTCCTTTGATTCGAAGTCTCTGATCCAGCAACCAGCAATCTAGCCCAATGCTCTGTGGTTGCTGACGATGCTTTGGAAGGGGACGGAGAAGGTATTAATGGACGACAGAGGGACGGATGGCCTCTGACGATACCGTCCGTGTCCCTTTCGGCTGTGACAGGCAGAGCCGGGCAGAATTCAAAGTAGCCGCTACAGCCACCAATCCTGTTTAGTTGCGAAATCCAAAATGCAAAATGAATGTTGGACACATATATGACGTACGCGTATGATGTATTAAATATAGTTGAAAAATAATTCGTATTATATAGATGGTTTAAAAATCGCGAGACAAATCTAATTAGTCTAATTTAGGCCGTGATTAAACGCTAAATTTATGCTACAGTAACATATAATAATAACAGATTAATTAAGTTATTAGGTTCGTCTCGCGAATTCTGAAGACAATCTATAATTAATTTTTTAATTAGTCTATATTTAATACTTCAAACCAAAAGTTTGCCAGTCGCTGCTGGCCGGCTTGGAAGAGAAAAAAAAGACGGTTAATGCGATACGACAATCGTGCTCCTGGCCCCGCTGCTCGTCTAGGAGGTCCACGCCCACGTGCTCACTCCAGTCGACGACTCGAGGCCAACGTCAAGGTCTCCCCATAGTCGTCGTCCGTTTGACAAGTCGAAGTAGCTAGGCTAGGCTACTGCTTTCAGACGTTTCCCGTTCCGTTTTGGCAGTCACTATCGCGAGTTCTTCACATACCACTGCGTTTCTGGACAAATGCAATGGTCTCTATCGTCCTCGTCCACTTGTTCTCTTGATTAATTGCTCTTATTTGTAAACATAACCATACTGTAATATTTTTTTTACGTTTGAGCTAGAAATGTAATAGGCCTTAGAATCAGGAAGTTAAATCCTAGGAGAGGTACTACCAAGGGGAGGCAATAATATATAGTACAGAGAGATACAAGGGCATTGGATTCCAGAAGGGGTTGTCCCAGGCCAGCCAAATTCAGCTATGCCTCTAAGGCCTTCTCCAATGATTGGAGTAACACACTAGTTATAAGCACTATAAGAGACAATTTTTTCAATGATCTAGCTCTAAGCACGTAGCTCATAATATGAATGACCCCCACATGTCATTCTCATGTAATTTCAAAGTGTGTGTATGAGAGTATCTCTTGATCACAGCTCCCCTCCGCGGTCACCGCGCACTGCACCTCTGTCGCGCACTGCCAATGCACTGCAACTCCGCCTGCGCGCCGTCGAAGCCGGCCGCCTTCGCGCGCCCGAGTCCGTGGCGGCGCTCGGACTCCTATCTCCCCCCGACGAGGATCCAACGGCTGCAACACTGCTTCCCGTGCCAATCGGCATAAGGCGGTGTGGAATCATCCTGACTGCTCTTTCATCACGCGGATCGAGCTGTGGGTGGCCTTCTTTCCCCACCAATTGGCGGTGTTTCTTTTTTCCCTCAGGGATCGAAGGCAGCGACTGCGGGATTCAATTCCCCACACGTGGCACCGTTATCCCCTGCGGATCAACGCAAACACGACCTCCTTCACCCGGCGGCAGCAACGCTCGATCCCAAGCTCGTAATGTTGCTCACTCTGGTGGCAGATCCAAGGCAGAGGTGACGGGATTCGATTCCCTGAGTATCGAATCGACCTAGAGGCTCCTCCACACCTTCTATGCACCGTTGGGCCATCCGTCGTGCCTCCTTTCGGCTGCCGCCGCCACGGCCGGTGGCCGCACCTCCTCCTCGGCGCCCCCCCCCCCCGTAGGCCGCTGTCTCCTCCGCCACAGCCACTGCCTCTTCCGCTCTTCTCCGTGTGCGCAAAAAGAAGAACAAGGGGTGATCCTAAATAGGTTGCTAGCACCATTTCAATCTGTATTGCAAGGAACGGCCGACATTGGTGTTCCTTGTCGTGCAGGCCAGAGAGGCCTTTTTCCATGCGCCTAGCCTGGCCCATCGGCACGACCGGGCTACCAAACGCCACTGCCTGCACGCTTAGGCCCTGGCCCAAAGGCTGTCCAACCGAACACACCCTTTGGTTCTGTGCAGAAGAGACCAAACTGTTAAGCTCAACAGGAACAACCCAATTTTGCGAAATGTCAGGCCCAATTCTGTCAACGGAATACAAAGTTTGTAGTGGGAAAACTCTAACGACGCCTGGTTAGTGGTTAGTGTCGTTTAGAGCTCCGGATATGGCAAGGTTAGTCGTTAGGGTTTTGGGTTTGGGGTGGGGGATTTGATTTCTCCAGCTATAGAGGGATTTTGGGGGTGGCCGATGGACCGACGGTGGTGGTGGTCGAGACAGCGGGGGAGCGGAGGCGGCGCTAGCGCCGCTAGAGCTGGGTGACGGGGGAAGTCGGTTGGGCGGTGGAGGTGGCGCAGGTGTGGGACGGAGAAGAAGGAGAGGATTTAGTCAGTTTAGCGTGGGCGATGGTGGAGGGCAGCAGCGGAGGCGGCCGGAGGCTGCCGGAGCCGAGGGAGATGGTGGTGGGTGGAGGCGTCCAGGCTGCCATGATTAGCATGGGCGAGGGCTGCGAGCGGCGGCAGAGGCCGCTGGAGCCGGGGGGAGGTGGTGGTGGACGGGGGCATCGCGGGGGTTCAATTATTGCTTGCAGTTTTCAACTGAAGTTGCTACGCGAAAACTCTGGTCGGAGGCGCCAGAAAGGGAAACTCGGGGGGGGGGGGGGGGGGGGGGGGGAGGGGGGAGGGTTGCGTGCGCGTTAAGTTCCTTTGTAGTCATGAACCAACTATGCTATCTCGAGTTAAATTTCTCTCATGTTAGGTGCTGGGAACTTAGAGCGCCCAATAATATAATGTACTACCTCCGTTCCAAATTATAGGTCATTTTGGCTTTTCTAGGTTCATCATTTTTGCTATGCACATAGATAAACACTATGTCTAGATTCATAGCAAAATCTATAAACCTAGAAAAGCCAAAACGACCTATAATTTAGAATGGAGGAAGTAGCATCATATAATATAATATGCATCGAAAAATCCTTTCTATATGAACTATAATATAATATAAATGCAATATAAATAATAGATATAGAAATATAGATGTAGATAAAGAGTACAGAGTATATATGGCCATATGAGCTAGATTTACATATTTATTATCTGGGTTAAGTTATCTGATCCTTGGGATATCATAACTCTTATATAACATCAGCCACATTGAAAACCTCTGATATAGATATAGAGATGCAGGTATTTAGATATAGAGAAAGTAAAATAATAATGTGAACTAGATTCTAAGATATTTATTATTTGGGTCTAAGCTGGATATCCAAGATTCGAGATACATAAATTCCTAACGAGATGTTCCACTATAAAAGCACCTGCAAACACTAAAGAGATAGACACAAGCAGTATATCGATTCTCACTTCCCTCGTGGAAAGAAAGACCAGCAGCATGGCAAGGCTCGTGCACTACATGATGGCTACTTCATTCGTGATTCTTGTGATGATGTCTTCAAATCTTCCATCCTGCAAAGCGTGTAGGCACCAACCTACCTTTTCCTTATTTTAGCTGCTCTGCACTGTCTTATTTTCATACATTTCCGGATGACAGATTATTTGACCCATCAGTGCTAACATTAACAATGTGTTCCATTGCATGTGTAGGCTTTGGCCGTTGGTGTAGGCCACCTTGCTTCCAACCCGAGGGTAACTTATGTACGGATGCCCTCTGCCGCCGTGTTTGTAATGATAACGGATATCCGACCAATCGTGCCACCTGCAACGAACCTAAAAGAGGTCGTAGTGAATTTTTGTGCTGCTGCCCTAAACCGCGTCGGGTGGTGTAATATGTAATTAATTCATCCATCATATCACCTGGTGCAAATTAAATAAAATATGTTCACCGATGATCTATTTGTAGCAGGTGTATATCTAGCTGTCCTGCGACAAGCCAACTTTACCGCCGCGCGCACCAACACAGACTCACGGTCGATATTCATCCGATGGGACCCAGATGATACTTATCCTCTTTCCCTCCCACTGTCCTCCGCAAGACGCCGTCACCAACCTTCTCTCTTGCGTCAATCTCCTAGCCGCCGACGCCTCCGTCGCCGCGTGGCTTCGGCCCCTCCCTTGCCTCGTCGTTGGCTGCATGTCGCGCCGTCAAGCTGCAACTCTGCGGCCTCGAGGAGCTCCACAGACGGCATGAACTGGACCGGGCCTGACATCGGGATCCAACGAGCTGCTGCGGCGGAGCAGCCGCGCAGGGCCCCGGCGAGCGGCTACCGGCGAGCGCGACGCCGCCGGCGTGGAGGCGGCTGGTGAGGCAAAAGGTGAGTTTTTTTATAAATTTTTTCAGTCGATTTTTTCCTTCCAAAAGTTTTGCTCGAACTTTTTTTTTCATATTTTTTCTTCCAAAACTTTGTTAAAAAGTTTGCTTCAAAATTTTGTCGCAAAACTTTTCTCAAATTTTTTTTTTGCTTCTGGACAATTTTTGTTTGCAAAACTTTTCTTCAGATTTTTGTTTCTGCACAATTTATGTTACGTACAAAACTTTCTTCTTTTCAATTTTGTTTTTTGATGAATTTTTTGCTTATTTTTTTCAAAAGTTGACAAACATTTGTTCACAAAATTTTGAATCTAAAAAATTGTTCCAAATATTTTTGTGATAATTTTTTTCCAAGTGGCTCACGTGCGGTCGTGGATTCCTGCTTCCGACCTCCGTGTCGAAAGAATCCAAAGTGAGCCTGCCCTGTTGTGTGAACGCAGCCACCAATTTTTGGACGGATGCGTGGCCGCACGGAGGGCTCGTAGCGGCCGAGCGCAAACTAGCAAGCCTCGCTGTCCTGTGTTTTGCTTCCTACTGCAAAAGAAAATTGTTTCCAGGCCATTAAAAGGAAGGCCGATTGTCCTCTAAAAGTCAGCTGTAATTGGTTTATAATATGATGAAGATTGATGTATAATATTTGTAAGGCTTCTACTGATTTGCACGAGCATCATAGTGAAGCAGATCCAGACCAGTTTATGGATGTGTCAACTCAAATCTAAGAGGAATGCCAGATGAATTTTCTATCTATCTATCTATACCTATACTAATCACAAACTCTCTAGAAAATCCCATATTAATTGGAGAAAAAGAAAAATATTTAGCCATTGATCTATGGTGGAACTAAATCATAACCATTGAGATCAAAAGAGTCGTCCCCCCTAACTCACGCATGGAAAAAAAGAGTCCGTGCATCTCAACAAAAGAAAAAAAAAGGAATAGAGCCCCACGTTAAACTCCATCACGTCCACCTCCTGCACTCTTTCCTTTCTTCCTAGACATAAAACCCACGTCAAACTTCACCTCCTCTACGCCCTAAAAAAGAATCAAGAATCACGATCCCACATCCCAGAAATTCAATCGGCAAAGACTCTCCAGCAGTTGACCTTCGCCCTTCAACTTTATGGCCCCCTTCTTCAGATGGACCTCCGGCCTCCATCATTGTTATCTGTTGATTCCTCTACTCAAAGCACGCATCGACGCCACCACTGCAGTAGATTCAATTCTGCTGTCGCCAGCGCTGAATTGACATACGGTCCTCAACCCGTTCAGCAGCCAAGCGCATGTATGAAGGTAGAATTTCTGGCTTATCAAATTATTTTTCTCCAGGTCTGGAATACCCCTTCATCTTCTTATGCATCTGTTGTTATTGTTTCGTAATATTATTGCAGTGCCAAGATGGGTTTTGCTCTATGCTATCCTCATAATTTGTTGGCAAGATAAGATTCTATAAACCTAGAATCGTTGGAGCACATCAAGCGGGCAGAACAGATTTCTTGATTTTTAATTGTTCATACTCCTTGGTTCTCTTGACTTTTATTCATGCTACTCCTTTTGGTCATTATGGACGGATTCTTTGATCTAGAAACTTTTAGTGAACGCTGAACGTCAACCTGTATTTGCCTTCCATTACTAGAAGAAAAAACAATTAAGGAGTACGTATAAACATAGTATGCTAGAAAAAGGAAAGCAAATTTCTTTACATCGATGACAATTTTCCATGTTCTACCCAACTATCTCTGTATATATCTATCACGAGTACTCCATGAATTCTGATGGACGTCCATGAAACCAGACCACCAAATAGATCATCGCTAAGTAGGGACGCCATGCCATGCCCTCACATAGGATTGGCCATGGTTGGCATATATGTCGGTGTTCTACCGTCGATCCTACCGAGCGGTATCCCGAGGTAGTAGAGTTTCAGGTGGGTTTCGCCGAGATCAGGAACGCAAAGGCTAAGAGACTCAGGATTTTAGACAGGTTCGGGCCGCTTAGATGGCGTAATACCCTACGTCCTGTTTGGTGGTTTGTATTGATGAGATCGTATCCTTTGGAGGGGGTCCCTACCCAGCCTTATATACACGGCGAGTAGGGTTACAAGGTCGGTTCCGATTAGGATCCTAACCTAATACAACTCGTAGAGTGCTTCGCACGTCAATCTGAGTAGTTTACATGTTACACGACTGGTTTCCATAACGAGGAGAATCCTTCCAGTACTCTACTCGCAGTCTCCACGCTTGGTACGACTCCTTTTGGAGATTATTCATGCATCCCTGTGGGCCCATGGTCGTACCTCCAACAAACCCCCAAACGCTTCATCGTCGAGTATCATCAACCGAATGCTTGTCAAGCCAATCGAGTGCTTTTTCGAGTTCTTTGAGTGCTTGATCAATCTTGGACAGGTCTTGGTTGTCACGAGGCCATGAGGTGTTTAAGCCCCGTTTGATCTGATCGACTTGTAGTCTTCAAAATATTATATGGTGTGCGATAAAAATCGCACTCCATATGGAGTAGCCCCCGAGCCTTAAGTTGAATCGAAGAATCAGGTTGAGGGTCCACAGAATCTTGAATCTTCATCTTGTTCTTGAAATGTGCAATTTTGGAAAAATTGCACTTGATATCAAGTAGCCCCCGAGCCTTGGGTCGAATCAAAGAATCGAGCCGAGGGTCTTGATTAAATCTTAAGCTTCAGAAAAAATAAAATTCCTGTTCCTTTACTACCCTGCAGCCCCCGAGCCTTGAACTATATGTATATATAGAAAAGGATCAAGTCTCGAGAACCATAGAGTAGTTTAGGGTTAGAGAGAAATAATCCACAATTATTAAAGTAAAGGAAAAAATAAATATAACTGCCCCCCAGAGTGTCCCTGTAAGGAATCAGTTAAAAAAAATAAATCCTTTCTTTAATAAAAAATGGAAAATAACCCCTTTTACCTTTGTCTTGGAAAATTAACCGTCACAAACACAGTCAATAAAAACTCACCGCTGCGTCTCCGCGGTGACTTATCCATTTTGCCAAATCTTGCACAAACCCTAACCGCTGCCATTCCTCATCTTCGCGAGGCAATCTCCGAGCCCCCGAGCGAAAATCGATCCCATCGCAGATCTGTTTCGCCCATCCTTTTCCAATCAACACCTTTGAGCTCCTGAGTGTATGCGGGTGAAGAAACTCGTGATCTCAAGGATGACGTCGAAGGGGGACAAGAAGCCGCAGCGGGGCCCGCGACAAAGAAGTGCGGCTGCCGTCGCCAAAGCGGGGTAGAGTGCAGCAGAGAGTTCATCCGCTGCCTTGCAACTACCTCAAGCCATCAGAAGTAACCCAGGAGCAGTTGGAGAAGCTGGTGAAGGATGGATTCTTGAAGGAGCAGCAAGAGCTGTTGTGGCGAGTGCCAGAGAAAGCCGAGAAATGGCCGTTTGTGCCTGTTGATAAGATCCTGATGTTCAGTCACTTTATCCAGATGAGATTAGGCATTCCAACCTGCGACTTCTTGCGCGGGTTGCTCTTCTATTACGGTATTGAACTTCCCAATTTGACTCCGAATGGTTTATTGCAAATCTTGATCTATGTGTATTTCTGCGAGGCTTTCCTTGGAATTCGCCCGCACTTCAATTTGTGGCGACGCCTGTTCTTTGTGAAGCCACAGCCGAAGAAAGATGCAACCTCTCCAGCTGGAGGAGCCGGAATCCAGATGTGCCAAGGCTCATCATATCTGGAATATGAGATGCACAGCAACAACTCCAAGTGGAAAAACTTATGGTGGTACATCGGTAACTACGATCCCAAGCTGCCTGAATGGACTGGAGTAGCCCCTGTTGATTTCCCAGAGTGGAAAGAGCAACCCAGTATTGCAGAGACTGCACAAGTGAATCAACTACTTGTCAAGATCAAAGCATTGATGAATCACGGAGTCACAGGTGCTTCTGTCGTTTACAGCTGGATCCAACGCCAAGTGCAACCACTCTCCTAGAAGGAGAGATAGGGTTTCGAGTACAAGAGCAGAGACGACCCAGCTCGAATGACCCGTGATGAGTTGAGTGAAGCAGAAATCATGCATAGAGTGCAAATGCTGATGCCTGGAGTGCATTGCGTGCCATTCGTGCCGCAACTCTTCGATGCAGATCATCCTCCTAAGCAAGTAAGTATCAATTTCTTGAGTATTGTAGCCAAAATTCTCCCAAATCACCAGTCTAACGAATCTCTGATGTAATGCAGGATGACGTCGATTTGTTCTACTCCTGGCCCATCATGCCAGAGCAAGTTCCAGAGCGGGCGGATCCGAAATTTCAGATTCCATCTCATATGAGGAAACCTCCTCTAGACTATCTTGATGATGACGAGTCGTCAGACCAGTCAGACGGCTCGAAAGACTTTCGGATGGTCCATCACTCGAAAAGTGAAGGACAAGGCACATCTAGTGCCCTGTCGATAGATATTGTGAAGGAAGCTGTCTTCGCACCTCCTGGTCGACAACGGAGGGCCGCCCGCAAGAAGAAAATATTTGGGGACAAAACATCCACCAGTCACACTGAAAGTGACAATCCCAGGTATTTGAAGATGCTGTATACTCATGATTTCCTTGAAATAACCACTCGTTACTGATAATCATACATAAATTAGCAGTTTTGAGGACATTAATGCTCTAGATAGTCCAGCTGAAGATCAGTCGGAGCCCCCAAGCCAGTCACGAGTGCCAGAAGAAACACTGAAGGCGACTGTCGAGGCTGAAACAACCAAGGACACAGTTGAAGTTCAAGGTGCTCGTACTGAAGCCGTGGTTGATTCATCAGCCGCGCAGCCGAAGGAGGGACCCGAGTCAGGTGCCAGTGTGATTGTTAAACCCGCACTAGAATTTGGCAAGCCCCAAATCCTAGATAAAAATCAAAGAGGTAATAACCATACTCCTGATACAGTTCTTGATATATTAGAGTAGTAATTTTGATAACTCAAGTCGTTGTCTATATAGGAAATCTGCTCCCTTGCCGCCAAGGAAGAAGGCCAAGGTTTCAACCGAAGAGCCTCGTACTGAACAAGTCCAACCTATTCCTGGCGAACAAGGAAAACCAACAGAAGTCATGCAAGGAACCAGTCTGCCCACAGCTGAAGAAATTCCTCAAGATTGTGCTGCGGACGACTCAGAAGCTGTTCCTGCGCAAAAAGAGCCATCACAGATCATCAAAGGGCCTGTTCCCGACTTGCTCTTACTAAGGAGCAAAGAAGCTGAAAGCCCAAAGCTGATGGTGCAGTCGAATATCCCTCAACCTCTGTCAAGATCAATTGGGATGAAATACATGCCGACATCCAGTCGGGTAGACTTGACAGAGGAGGTTTCTGCCGGCGAAGTAAGCACAACTCTACCAGGCGCCGCAGAGCTATTTGAGGATCCATTGCTGCAGTCGGATGCGATAGCCACATATGTTGAGTCGCAGAACAGGATAATCAAGATGGTGCAGGGCTCCATCGAATATGTAGAGGTAATGCCCTCTTTATCTTAGCTTATTCAATTACCAGTCTTTTGAAGACTATTGATGATGAATTCTTTGCAGGAATTGGCCGCCCGCTCGAAGAGAAAGTCTGAGGCTCTGTATGCGATGTCTGATGCATCCATACGGGCCCAGAAATTGGAGGACAAGTTGACCAAGGCCAAAGCACAGCTGGCCAAATTATCTCAGCATTTTGATGCTGTTCAAGCCGAAAAACTCACCACCCGGGAAGAGCTGGACAAGGAACGCCAGAAATTTGCTGCCCAGGAAAAAGAGTGGAAGGCCGAGGTGGAACAGCTCAAGAAAAGGAATCGCACCTTAACACAGACTAATACTGGTAAGTGCACCTGTCTTGAGAAAACTCCCCCGACTTGTAATTTGATGATCTGACGTAGAGGATTTTCCTTTGCAGAGCATATGACGGCGTACATGACGCTCCAATCCGAGTGCACTGCATGGGGGAATGGTATGTATCGATGCACCGAGGAGAAGGAAAAACTCTCCCGTGACTATGTCTCTCTGTTTGAAACTCATAATGAGTTTATGACAGAGTATAATCAAGCCATGAAGATGCTGGAGCAGTCAGACACCACCCTCAAAGACGCCTAAGATAAAAGCAAGGCAGTCGGAGAGGAATTTCAGGCATTGAAGACAGAACATGCTGAACTTGTCGAAGCGGCCACCACATTGGTGAATTCCATTGATCATGATGCGCCAGAAGAGTCAACAAAACCACTCTTGCAGCGTATCCAGGAAGTCCCTGGCAAGTTCACTACCTATTTGAAGAAGACCTGCTGCTATGTGGCGGATCACGTACTGGCGGTCGTCCAGTCCTTCTACTCAGAAGCGGAAATAGATGATGTCCCGACTGGTAGAGCGGAGGACTGTGAGAAGACCCAGTTCGATGAACACCTGAAGCACTTTGAGCCCATAGCAGCAGAAGTTGTAGAGAACTTAAAGCTGTTCTGACTTTGTAGTCCTGTAAAAAATAAGATGTATTGCAACATATTTATGATATAAATATATCTATATGTATATGCGTAGTATTGTATGAATTATAACTGCTTTGTGTTGTGTTGACACGATTGTGCCATGAAATTGTTACTCATTTTGCGAGTTAGACTTCAAAGTACTTGCAAATTGGTACTCGAAGATTTAAAATCACTACTCATTATATGAAGTAGACTCTAAAATACTTTCAAATAAGTACTCAGATATTTTAATTTACTACTCGTCTTTCGAAGTAGACTCTAAAATACTTTCAAATAAGTACTCAGAGATTTGAAATTACTACTCGTGGGTAGTTGCTTTATAAGGCTAGCTGGCCTCTACAGGTGTTCAGCCTATTCTTAGTTAAAACTAAGTACTCAGGGATCCTGGAAAGTAGTCATGTGAGCTACTCTTCGGATTTTGACCGATGTATACTTTGTTGAATCAACAAGTATCAAGGGGAACTCCGGAAGTATTAGAAGCTAGAGTAGTCTTATAAGACAACCAAAGCATTAATGAAGCCGAGAGATCACGGATCACATACTGAGAACACAAACTGCACTTTATTGATAACTTGATCATAAATCTTCAAAATATTGTACAGACTCTTGACGAACTCAGAAAAAGACCCTAAGCATAGAACTTGTGTAGATGCTCGATGTTCCTTGAGTCTCTCTCCTCGACTCCTTCACTATTCTTCGATCGATACGACCCTGGTCCTGTCACCTTGTGCACGATGAAATCTCCTTCCCAGCGGGACATAAGCTTGTGCATACCCATGGTCTTCTGGATTCTCCGTAACACTAAGTCACCGATGTTGAACGATCGCTCTTGGACGTTCCTGTCATGATAGCGCCGGACCCCCTGGAGATATCGAGTGGAATTTAACAAAGCTGCACAGCGTTCCTCCTCGATCAGATCAAGCTCCAGTCGTCTTGTGTCATCAGCAACTCCTTCATTGTACATCAGGTCTATTGGTAGGATAGCTTCAGATCTATACACCAGAAAATATGGCGAGTGACCAGTTGGCTTGCAAGGCTGGGTTCGAAGCCCCCAGACTACATGCGGTAACTCATAGATCCACTTTCCTCCGTACTTCTTGTTGTGCTTGTACAGTCGCTTCTTCAGGCCATCCAGGATCAAACCATTAGCTCTCTTGACTTGTCCGTTGGCCTTGGGATGAGCTACTGATGCGTGAATTACTTCGATGTCGTTCCTCTCACAGTTGACCCTTGAACTCGTGGTTGTTGAAATTGGAACCCAAATCTGTGATGATACGATGAGGACAGCCATACCTGATCATCAGATCACTAATGAACCCCTTGGCCTTGGCTGCAGATATGTCCGTGACTGGCTTGACTTCTATCCACTTGGTAAACTTATCGATGGCGACTGTTGGCACTCCTTAGCGTCACGTTTTAGCAACGCTCAAGAGCGTGTAGATATATGTCGTTGTATGCAAAATTAATTCTGCAAGCGCACAGAATATATCTCGTTGTAGCACTTCACCTCGGGAGTAACCCCAGGGTATCGTATTTATATTTCCGCAGGGAAGCAGATGGTTAAAGTGTATTGAAGAATGAAATGATATATCTTGCCAGAAATATCAAGCCACAAACCTAGGGGCACAAACTCTAGGTTTGGGTGGATAATGGTCAAATTAATGACCGGGTAGAAGGTCTGAAAGACCAGCGACACACGGAGCACCTATTTCTAAAGAAAAGGAAAGACGCTGGGAGAGACCGGACCTAGACTCTTTCTAACTCAGAGCAAAAGGCACTCTAGCCTTAGCCTAGACCCTAGCTTAGATACCAGGAACAGAGCTCAATTCAACGGCTAGAACGGGAGAACCTCAGAACAGGATGAGAGAGGGGGTTCTCCGGGCTCAGCACTACTGTTATGAATACACCCGAACGTGCTGGACTACGAAGGACGGACATGGCTGTCACCACCTGCCGCCTACCACTGCAGTTCCGTGGGGTGCAACACACTTCCTAGTTAATCAACAAGCCAGACACCACGTCTGCACTCGATGATTAAGATTTCTCTTGGGGCCTGTCAAGAGAAATCCCCGTCTTCCCTAAGGCGTCTTACGGCCCGGTCAAGGCGAGCAAACCCGCGAGATAAAGCCCGATAGAGCTAAACTAAACTCTACACTAAAACTAAAGGGGATAGGACTTTGCTCTAAAGAGAGCAAGATCTTTACTTGAGGACCCGATGTGTCCGAGGACCGGTGGATGGTCGCTTCCTGGTGTGATGAGTGATTGACAACGTGGTGTGGATTGACGTTTCCCTTGGCTCAAGTATTGCAGGTGTAGAATGCGGCTTGGTTGCATTGGTGTAGGTGAAGAATAGGCGCGAAAGGTCTTAGCCATGGCGGCCTCCGAGGAGCAGAGAGACAAGTAGGCTTGGTTCGAGGGACCCGGTGGCCAGATGGATCAAGTGCGGTTCACATGCTGGCAAGAACGAGCAAGGGGACGTGGTTCCGGTGCGAGGTAGCAGCTCACAACCGAAGCTCGTACGCGAACGAGAAGCCGGTGCAAGGTGGCGGCTAACAACCGAAGCTTGCGCGCGGGGTTTGGTGATTTGGCCACAAAATCATCGGTGGACAGTTTCCCTTGGTTTGGGCCTCAAAACCAAGGACCGAGGACTCGACGTGGCGAAGATGGGCTGCTGGGCCAAGTGTGGCTGGCAGGGGCGGTTTAACCGCCCCCCTGGGCAGGCCCAAAAACGGCGTCGAGGAGCTTCGATCCGGAGGACGCGCGGCGTGACTGCAAGGCTTGCGTCGGAGGGAAGCTAGCTTGCAGTGGAAGGTGTCCCAGCCGGAAAATATCTGAGAACCAAATGTCAAATTTGCCCCTGAGGGGTATGTATCACTTAGGGGTAGTTTAGTCTTTAGAGCACCACCACTTGGACTACTAATAGGCCCTCCCAGGGCTGGTGGCTGCTATCTCTCTAGTTATCTCTTTAGTTCTCTTTGGTTTTCTCCTTTGAACTAGTTTCCTCTTCATCCCCTCCACCTAGAACTATTTCGAATCTTTCCTAGTTTGTATAGGTGAATTCATGGTTATGTGATTGAGTTTGTGCTGCTCATCTTTGCGCCATGATTTGATTCCACGATCTCCCTTTTCTTTTTCTATTTTCGGAGGTATTTTCGGAGCTATTTTTGGGGGATTTTCGTTCTTCTCTTTCTAGGGCGTTTTCTCTCGGATTTCTTTGGGGGATTCACGTATGAGTGCATTGTGCCTCTTTTGCTGGTGATCCCTTGCCCCCAAACGCCGGGAATCGCTTTGGATTTGAGATTTTCGATGAACTCGAGGTCATGGTGTTCTTCACGAGATCTGAGATTCCGAGAGTTGTAGCGAGTTAGAGGCCGAGATCTTTTGGGGAATATACTCCACTGAAGGTGTACATCATCTCCCCAAAGTTTCGTCTCAAGAGCTCAAGCTGTTTGGGAGATCGACTCACGAGTTGACTTTTTCTCGAGAGCTCCCAGATTGACCGCCCCCAGGAGGTTAAACCGCCCCCCTGGGCGGTTAAACCGCCCCTAGGGAGGTTAAACCGCCCCTGGCTGGGTAGAGAAGGTTTTGCCTCGTTTCGGTTCGTTTTGTGTTCCGCTGCGTGTTTCTTGCTCCTAGGGTCAGTAGCTTGACAGTGGCTATATGATCTTGGCAAGATCGCTTTCAGAGGCGTTGGAGTTGATTTGGGAGAATAGCCGGATTGGTTGGAAAGAATTTTTATCGGCTCCCATTCACTCCCCCCCTCTCTGGTCGCCGTTTCGGTCCTTCAATTGGTATCAGAGCCGGTTACGGGTCTTTATGACTCTAACCAGTCTGTGGGGGATATAGTACCCGGGTACCTCACGAGCAAGCCTGGCAGCCCACCAAAAGGGGGGCGGCCCAGCCCACCGTTCTGGACCTAAAGACATGCGGGACAAGTCGGCGCACGGAGGAAGGATCTGGAAGGAGAAGTCCTAGTTGGAATAGGAATTATTGTAAAGAAGGAAAGGATTCTTAGAGATAGGATCGGATACAAACCGACTTGTAACCCTGCCCCCCGATATATAAGGCGGGCAGGGACCCCCTCCAAAACAATCAGACAACAACTCAAGCCAACTCAACACGCAATACAACACCCCAAAACAGGACGTAGGGTATTACGTCGAGTCGACGGCCCGAACCTGTATGAACCCCTGTGTCTGTCCATCCTAACCATCTTGCTTCCGATCTTTGCGATCTTCCCTGCATTACAAATCACTTCCGTGGGCTACCCCGTGGAAGACTGCCGGAGATAATATCACCGACAGTGGCGCGCTAGGTAGGGGATATCGCCGAGATCAATCTGGTAAGCTCGATGGATCGCGTCAAGATCTTGGACAGCTGCAACCTCCCGGACGTCGACGAAGTCGAGATCCAGTTCGGGGATGTCATCACCGCCGCCTTGGATACCCAAGCGGCAGGAGCTACGGTCGCCACGGAGGTCTCCTCTCTGGCGCCAACTTCGGCCATCACGGCCCAGTCCGGTCCGATCGCATCTGATCGTGCCGACACTACCCCGCTGAATCCATCGCAAAACGCGAGGCAAGACCAGTCGGGAACAGATCTACAATCACTCGGTTCCGATCCGGCTTCTGAGAGTCGCGTCGCCGAGTCATCACAGAGCGTAAACGCTCAATTAACACGCGTCCAGAGCCCTGAGGTCATTACTGTCCAGACCCCTGGCTTTTGCGCGCTTGCTCAGAAGCAGAAGATGAAGGACATCGTCCAGACGGATGATTACTTCTCTGGAAGCGACTCCTACGAGTTAGATCTACAGGGACCCTCAATCCTGGACGATCTGCCGGAAGGATACACAGTGTCCGATGCCTCTACAGAGCCGGAACTACTAGGATCACTCGGAGAATTGACTCCGAGTAGTTTGGAGCGTTATACGCCCGCGTCCGACTTCTCCGAGTCCGAGGAAGATTACCTCGCGCAAGAAGGAGTCGGGTCATATTGCTACATGGTGGCGCCAGCAACGCCAACCAATCCTGTCTCAGAAGATGAGGTCACTCCAGCTGAGGAGACGACTGAAGCCAGGAATCAGCGTCGAGGACGCAACGCCAGTCGGGCGACTCGCAGAGCCGCACGACCGCACGGAGCCACCGCGTCAGGATCTGGCACTGCTCGACTCCAGGAGCCTCACTCTGAAGATCATCGACGCCAACGGGATCAGCACGACCGGAGGAGCACCCGGAACTTGATGCGCGACGGCATGTTCGAGTTCAACGGATACGACGTCTACGAGACGCCGGTCCAGAACCTCGTTACTATCAACGAGGAAATCAATCGGCTACCACCTAGCACTCCGGGCCTGGAAAAGGTAAGGGCTCTCGTGCAGGCCGCCTCCGTCCAGGTTCACCAGATGCAGGGCAGAACGACCACGGACGCTCCTGAGCCCGGTCCGTCTCGACACCGGGCCAGCGGCGGATCGGATCGTGATGAAGACCTCCGCACCACGATCAACAGAGATCGAGATGCAAGGGACGTCATCCGCAACAGCACCGAAGAGCGCCACCGTGAGGAAATCCGACGGCGCGAAGAGTACGATCGGGATCATGGAAATCCCCGTCGTAACTCCAACAGGAGCGGCTACTCGACGGAGTCAGACTACTCTGACCCCTCCGGTAGCCCAAGGCGCGGCAACAACGGCGGTCGCACTCCGCCACGAGGACGAGTGCTTCCACCACCCAGGCGACCGACTCCGCCAAGAGAGCGAACTCCACCGCGCAGCAGGACCTACCGACGGGACCGAACTCCACCCAGGACTCGGAACTATCGGAGGACCCGTTCCTCGCCCAGGGACCGGGATCGCAGGAGGGACAGCACTCCCCCAAGAACAACAGACGGATCGGGTCCGAGCGATTCCCGCCCTAGAGGTCGGATCGGCGGATTCCAGTCGTTCACCGAGCGCTTGAGAAGCGTGACATGGCCCAGAGGCTTCAAGCTGTCGGACATCGACAAGTACGACGGGAAATCTGACCCATCTCAATGGCTTCAGATCTACTACACCGCCGTACAAGCGGCCGGCGGCGACGAGGACGTGATGGCAAACTATCTTCCCATCATGCTCACCAAGGACTGCCGCAACTGGCTGGCAGGACTCCCGCAGGACGCCATCGACAACTGGGAGCAGCTTACCGAACTCTTCATCGGTAACTATCTCGGTACCTGGGAAAGGCCCGGGAGCAAGCGGCTCCTCGGTCAGATCAGGCAGCGCAAGAACGAGACCCTGCACGACTTCGTGCGCAGGTTCTCAGAGAAGCGCAACTCCATCACGGACGTCACGGATCAGGAGGTGATGTCAGCTTTCCAGCGCGGCATCTCCGACGGGAGACTGATTCACAAGTGGACTCGGAAGCCACCCGCGACTGTCAATGACATGTTCCGGGTCGCTAGCACGTGGGCGGACGCAGAGATCGCGGAAAAGGAACAACTCAGCGAGATCAGGAGTCGCTGGGAAGAAGAGAACAAGACGACTCGCAAGCGCGACCGCCGCGAGGACGAAGACCGACACGACGACCATCGACGCACTGACAGCCAACCTCGCAAGAAGAAGAGCGAGGGAGATATGGTCGCCGCCCTGGACCGGTCCAGAGGCCGGGTAACTCCAGAGGACTTCCAGCGCATGCTCGATGAGCAATGCCCTTACCACAAGCACAAGCACTCGGCGCGAGAGTGCTACGGGCTCAAGCGAGCCTTCACTGGGGGCAACAGAGGCCCTCCATACAGGAAGAGGAACGATGGTTCCCCGCGAGACGACAGGCGGAACGACGAGCCCGGCGACGACTTCCAGGAAGCCGACCGAGTGGTGCGCATGATTTATGGCGGACCAGAGTTCGAGTCGAAGCGCCAGCAGAAGCTCACCCATCGCCAGGTCATGCACGCGAGGGAACCACCGGTACCTGAGTACCTCAAGTGGTCGGAAGTTCCGATCACCTTCACCCGGGAGGACCATCCAAACTTCATACCGAAGCCCGGGTCCCATGCCTTGGTAGTAGCCCGACGATTCGCAACGTTCGGCTCACCAAGGTACTAGTCGACGGTGGCAGTGGCCTGAACATCCTCTTTGCTAACACATTGAAGGAGCTCGGCCTGACTACTCTCGACCTGAGTCCCCCCCAATCCGCATTCTACGGTTTGATACCGGGAGAGGGGGCAGAACCACTCGGGCACATCACACTGCCCGTCACCTTCGGAGACCGGAACAACTACCGGACCGAGCACATGCAGTTCACGGTGGCGAACTTTGAAACTGCATACCACGCCATCCTTGGAAGGCCCGCGCTCGCCAAGTTCATGGCGATTCCTCACTACGTCTACTTGCAGGTCAAGATGCCAGGACCTAATGGCATAATCACCGTCTTGGGGGACATCCGAGTCGCTTACACATGCGAACAGGAGACCCTCAACGCGGCAGCTGCCCTGGCCAACAATCGAGTCGTTGACTCCACGGCAGGCTCCGCCCTGCTCTGCTTTCTCGACTGCTATCCAGGTTATTACCAGACTAGCCTAAAGCTAATAGATCAAATAAAGACCACGCCGTTCGGTGCCTTTTTGGCCTTCGGTCTGAAGAACGCCGGCGCGACCTACCAGAGGGCAATTCAAGCGTGTATGGATCAACTGATTCTGGACATAGAACGCCTATGTCGATAAATCCATGGAACATCGAGCATTTACAGCGTTTCTACGCCTGATTCAGTTATGTATTTATCTTTTTTATTTTAGATTTGTTTTTCCGAGTGATTTTGGAGGGTATTCACCCCCAGTCACGACTCGGCAGATTTATAATGAGTTATCAATAAAGTTGATTTCATCTTTCATCTATTTCTACTACTCGTATTTCCTCTTTCGCGTCACGCACATAAAGTATGAGTGGAACAAACCTTAAATCGAGAGGGAAAGTACTCGCCAAGTCAAAGCTCTAAACGTACGACAAAGACTCTGCGGCATGAGACTGAGACCAACGAGGCTAATCTACTCCGTAACAGGTCAACCACTCAGAAATTAAGGCCAGCGCAGAAAGAAAGGGAGTAGTAGCCCCATAAAAACTTATACAATAACAACAACTTAAACATTGTTCAAAAGTTCTACTTCCACCAAATACTACAAATATTTTATTTACACTGCAGGATCAACAGACGGGGCCGCTTCATCAGAGTCATCGACAACATCCTTGGACAGGACATTGGCGATAGGCTCGACCTCAAGGAGCAGTCTGCCCACGTCGTCTTCGGAGGTGCCGGCAGCGTACCCGCGGCTGAGTGGCTCCAGGTCCGACGCCGGGAACAGCGACTTGAGCACCGCCAGGACATGGACCACAGCTGGCCTGGCTGATGGAGCAGAGCTGTCGCCGGAAGAAGCGTGGGAGCGCCCGAACGCGGTCGAGGATAGAAGTCGAAGACGATGACGCCTCCGGCTCGATCTCCTCCGCCACCACTCGGATAGCGTCCTCCAGCGCGATCCTCTCGGTGCGCAGCGCCTCAGCCTCACCTTGCAGCCGGGCCACCTTGGCAGTGAGCTCTGCGAATTGGGACATAATCCGATACCGATAATCTACAGAAAGTTAGATCTGGATAATATATTCACGTCTGACAGAAAAACAAACAAGGAAGAACATACCTCTGAGCTCATGCACGGCCTGGGCCTCGTTGAGCCTAGCCTGCTCTACCTCCCCGCGTAGATCGCGAGTGGTACGCTGGGCTTCCTCCAACTCAGCCTGGCGTTGGGCCGCAGCAGCTTCGAGCTCAGCCACTCGGGCCACCAAGGAGTCGGCCTTAGCGACTGCAGAAGATAGTTCTTGAATAACCGAGGCTTTTGCCTCGGCATCAGCAGCTAAGTCCTGCAAAGACAAGTCAGATGACAATATGAATTGATGTACCACTCGGTACTTGACATCAATAAGATAAGTAACTCAGGAAATACCTTGGCTATCTGGCCCATGCGAAGATGGAGTGACATGAACTCCTCCAGAGGAGTCATGGGAGCACCACCACTCAAAGCGCCATCCACCGCAGGAGCAACTTCGACCGCCGCAGTCTGGGGCTCCTCCACTGCTGCAGTCGGTTCAACCACAGGAGCAGGCTGGGGGCTGCCTTGAGGAACTGGCGGTGGGGTCGGCGACGCCGGTGTAGGACTCGGTGGAGGCGGGGTTGGTGCTCGCAACGACTCTGGTGGCGGACCCACAGGCTGATCGCTGAGAAGATCAGCCGAGTGGGTCGGCACCTCTGGCATTTGGATTGACGGGATCTCGGTCTCAACAGCCGACTGAGGCGCAGGACCCGCAAAAGGGACCTCAGACGGCGTGCTACAGGATAAAGCATATATGGATCACTCATAGAAGAACATAAAGGAAAATCAAGAGATGATAAGGATACTTACAGAGTAGAAATGCGCATTCTCGGGCGCTTTCCTTTCCGAGTGGGGGAAGGGAGGTCCCTCGGACTTGCAGGCACTCAGAGGTACTACTGCAAGGGGAGACTGCTCCGAGCTGGTGATTGGCGGCAGGATTGACGACCCGGCACCGCCAGCTTCATCTTCTTCCGAGTCAGACGACTCAGAGATAAGGAGTTGGCGGCGGCTTGGCGCATCCCCAATCACGATCCCCGTTGAGATCTTCCGCTTCTTCGGGGCAGGGGCAGCCTTCCCACCACTCGGAGACAGCACGTCGGGAGAAGGAGAGGACGACAGAGTAATATCTGAATCGCGCAGGTCACTCTCACTCCCCCCGACTGCTTCTTCAGCTTCGAACGGCCCTGCGCCGAGCCGGTTGATCCACTCCCTTTGGCATCTCAGGCAAAGGAGGGAGGGATACAAAGGCAGCTCGACCCTGCAAAAGTTGGGTTCAGTTCTGAGATTACACCCAATGGGTGGAATTGAAATAAAAAACAACAACAGATTGACTAAATACCTCAGGGCGTGGATTTCCCAAGTTGAACGCCGGAGGACAGTCAGTGGTCCTCAGGGAGGTTCCGGTCGCGAAGAATTTGCCAAGCCGAGCGGCGGCTTGGACTTTGTCGACACGCTCGGGGGCTTCGCGCGTGTTGTCCCCCTCGGCGTAATACTCATACGCCGGATGAGCCCGCTGCTTGAGGGGCTGGACCCGGCGCAGCACGAAGTTGGCTGCCACTCCGACGGCAGACAACCCTCTGTCCTTCAACTGGGTTATGAGACCCAGGAGTTCCCGAACCTGATCCATTTCACTCTCCTTGGGAAGAGCAGTCCAGGATTGGGAGGGAACAGGACGAGAATCGATTTCTGGAGAGATGGCAGGCGAGTGGTTTCCTACGTAAAACCACTCGGACTGCCACCCCTTGTTGGAGGTAAGGAAAGGAATGTCAAAATACTCCCGAGTTCGACCCTCGCGGAGTTGGAATCCGGCGCCCCTGACTACTTGCGGGCACTCGGTTCTGGGATAAGGTTTTAGAAGAAAAAGATGAAGAAAAAGATTGAAGTGAGGCTCTATCCCAAGATAGGCCTCACAGAGGTTGATGAAGATGGCGATGTGAAGAATGGAGTTGGGATTCAGTGCGCAAAGACTGATCCCATAAAAGTGCAGCAGCCCGCGGAGGAAAGGATGCGCGGGCACGCCAAAACCACGAAGAAAGAAAGATTCAAACACCACCAAATCAGAGGAGTTTGGGGTGGGGAAAGACTCACCGGCGGCGGCGCGCCACTCGGCGGTTTGCTGGTCGGGGAGGATGCCGTCGATGACGTGCTGCTCGAGGCGCCTGGTGGTGGTGATGGACTCCCTCCACTCGGCGGCGCGATCCACGGCGACCTCGGCGGTGGCCTTGGCCTTGGACGACCGGGCCCTTGCCGGCGACCTCTCCTTCCGCTTCGGGCCTTCCTTCCTCTTGGGCGCCATGGCGACGAGCGGGGGCTGAAGATCGAGGAGGAAAGCTGCGGGAGCGGATCTAGGGTTTGCTCTTGCGCGAGGAGGAGAACTGGAGCGTCGGGGAGGCAAATGGCGAGTAAAGGAAGAAGATTGCGGCGGGGATGGCTTATAAAGGAATGAACCGTTCCTCCCGCGCGCGGCGCGATGCGTGTCTCGGGAACTCAACCGACGCAGGCACGTCCCGTCGCTTTGAATTCAAAGATGCGGTAAGGAGTCGCGATATCTCGCGATATTTCGCCTTCCGTAAAGTAACCGTTAGGAAGCAACGGACTTTGCGGAGTAGTGGGCCTAAATGGGCTGAAATATAGCACGACCTTTCGGTTCTGTTACGCTAACAAATTTGTGGGTTCCTGAGCTAGTGTTCAGGGGCAGAAACCACTCGGTCGTGAGGCTAAAATTAGTCGACGGCCAGACTTGATTTTGCAATTAATATTGCATCCTTGCAATTGATTTTTACATAAGGCATGCGATACTATCGCTAAATTCGCTCAGAAATCTGGGTCAAATGCTGACAAGTATAAATCTTGCGAGAAGATGGCTTACCATATGGTCAAGCTGAGTCGTGGGACACGACTCGGAGGTCATGCCGAGTTCAAAGAACTTGAGGACAGAATCCTTATAAAGGGGAAATAAAAAAGCCCCTGAAGGAAAAGATTATCTAAAATCCATGTCCAGAGGCATGGGGGCTGAAAAAATCAGTCAGAATTCATGGCTTTCAGAGTCTTGACACGATCATGCTGAGTCGTAACAAGACTCGGGGGCTACACCCAATGGGTGCACCTGGAGGTGCACACCATTGATGGATTAAGTTTAAAAAGAGATTCATAATATTTATTTTTGACCCTCGACCAGAATATTCTATTCTGCTCAAGGCTCGGGGGCTACACCCAATGGGTGCACCTGGAGGTGCACACCATTGAAGATCAAGATACAGATGGATAAAAGTTGAAGACCTTTGGCCAATTTCATACTAAAATTGCCCAAAGCCCGGGGGCTAAGTGTATTCACTTCGCTATCGCGTCGTGAAAAAGAGCACTCCTTCCCCTCACTATGGCCATAATTGAAGAATCGTTTTCAGGAACGTCTGAGCATGCACTCGGATCTTCCTCGAAACCACTCGGATCTTCTTCGAAACCACTCGGATGAGGTCCTAAGACAACTTGGGAGCACTCGGATCATGCAAGAAAAGGATAGATCAATTACAGCCAACGATCGGTCAAGAAGTGCTCGGGGGCTACTGTGGGGGATATAGTACCCGGGTACCTCACGAGCAAGCCTGGCAGCCCACCAAAAGGGGGCGGCCCAGCCCACCGTTCTGTACCTGAAGACGTGCGGGACAAGTCGGCGCACGGAGGAAGGATCTGGAAGGAGAAGTCCTAGTTGGAATAGGAATTATTGTAAAGAAGGAAAGGATTCTTAGATATAGGATCGGATACAAACCGACTTGTAACCCTGCCCCCCGATATATAAGGCGGGCAGGGACCCCCTCCAAAACAATCAGACAACAACTCAAGCCAACTCAACACGCAATACAACACCCCAAAACAGGACGTAGGGTATTACGTCGAGTCGACGGCCCGAACCTGTATGAACCCCTGTGTCTGTCCATCCTAACCATCTTGCTTCCGATCTTTGCGATCTTCCCTGCATTACAAATCACTTCCGTGGGCTACCCCGTGGAAGACTGCCGGAGATAATATCACCGACACAGTCTAAGATCCAAAGATGGCGTACCAAGATCGGGGTTCCGGGCCTCCGCACTTCGATGGGAAGAACTACCCAAACTGGGTCGCGCGTATGGGCGCTTTCTTGCGAGGCAAAGGAAAGTTGCTGTGGGATGTGACCAAAGATGAAAACTATGTCAATCCCACCAACTTAGATGCCCAGGATGCAAAGGATAAGTTTGAGGCGAATGCTAGAGCTGTTGACTACTTGTTCCGTGCTTTGTCTGCCGAGGAGTTTGAGCGAGTTTTGGGCGAGGACCTAGCTAGCCAGATCTGGCAGAAGCTCAAGGTAGCCCACGGTGGTGATAGCCATGTGAAGGCTAGTCTTTTCTCGATGTATCACAGAGAGTATGAGAATTTTGCTCATTTCCCTGGAGAGTCTGTTGATACTTTGTTTCAGCGTTTCACTTCCATTGTCAACAACATGAAAGCCAACATTACCGTACTCCCATACTCGGATCATGACCGAGCTATCAAGCTCCTGCAAGCACTTGATAGATCCGTGTGGGGTGCCAAGGTTGAGGCGATCATGGAGTCGGCAAACTATGAAACTTTGTCTTTTGATGAGCTTTTCTCGAAGTTGAAATCTTCTGAGGTTGACAGACAGCTGCTTGCCAAGGCTAAGAGTCCGACTGATCCTCATAGTCTGGCCCTAGTCGGTGGCTCTGGATATGGACATGGTAACACTCCTAGACACTTTGCTTTGTCTTCTCTTGTGTCTCCTCTAGATGAAGAATATGAGGTGCTGAGCGAGGAGGATCTCGCGTTGCTCACGAGGAGGTTCGAGCGGATGTACCAGAACCGGAAGGGTTCGAGGCGTGCCGGGAGTACGTGCTACAGATGCGGGAAGATGGGCCACTTCGTCGCCGAGTGCCCCGAGGAGATCAAGAACGACTACAACCGCAAGCACTGCCCGCGAGACGACCACAAGCACCGTCCCAAGGACGAGTACCGCTCCAAGCACAAGAATAAGGACGAGAGAAGGTCGAAGAACAAGCACGGTGGACACAAGAAGAACCGATCTCGAGCGATGGTGGCAGATGCGAGCGACATCGACACAAGCTCCACCAACACGTCGTCAAGCTCAAGCAGCGAAGATGAAGACCGTGGCCACCGCAAGGAGAAGAAGAGCTTGAACCGCAACTTCAACGGCATCTCCTTCGCCGCCGTCGACTACTACACCATGGCACACGACTCCGTGAAGAGCAAGGACGACTCCGACTCTAACTCCGAGGATTAGGTATTAACCGATCCCACCTCTTTGCGTCAGGAGATTGCTAGATTAGAGCAGTTGGTCGATAACCGCGATGATGTGCTTAGGAAGACCAACAAGGAGAAGAGGGAGTTTAGGTCTTTGCTAGGAGAGTCCAAGGATAGAGTGGCTGAGCTTGAGACCTTGCTTTCTGAGACTGGAAAGAAGGCGATGGAGTTTGAGTCTTTGCTTTGTGAGTCTAGGGAGAGAGTAGCTAAGCTTGAGTCAGAGATTGCTGTGTTGAAAGATGCTCCTCTTGTGTCTGATGAAGTTGAATGCTCGTTCTGTGATGTGCATCTTGCTGATCTGGTTGTGCTCAAGGAGAAACATATGACATGCTTAGATTGTGACAATCTAGGTGTTCATTAACTTAATCACCTGCTAAACCTTTTGTCTTAGCCTAATTAAGTTTAATTTGGCCTCACCTAGATTTTCACTTAAGGAATCCTACAAAAATTCCCTTGCACCTCGGTGAACCTTTGACCTTTCACGGTTGGCATGGTTCAAATTCGGGATTTCGCTTAAGAACTTGAAAATCGACCAATACAAAAGTTTTTCAGTTTTTAACGGGACACATTTTTGTCAATTGGCTCATTTCGAGATTTTGAGTGGAAGGCACCTTAAATCCCAGTCAAAGTCAGTCAAAACACAGAAGTTCACTGCAGACTGGCACCCGAGTCTATGCAGTTTTCTGCACAGTTTTCTCTCGAATCCACTCACTTTTCCTTAGGTCAACCTTTACAAAAGTTGTAGCTGGTAACCTGGAACACAACTTTGCTTTTTGGAGATTTTGAACTTCAGTTCAAAATTTTGGAGAAAAGTTGGGTTGAAGGAACACCCGGCATGTGTTCGACGAATTGCCAGCGCTCTCCGGCGCTGCGCAAGGCACGCGCCCGACAGCACCGCCACGCGGCGGCCAGCTTCTGATGCGGACGTCAAGGTCGCGCCTGCGCCTTAAATGCGCCGCGCGCTGTCTCCGCGGTCGTCCCCTATAAAACGCTTTGTCCCCCGCGCCCCCTCCGACCAGATGCGACGGGCGCCCGGCGTGCGCCACGTGGTCGCCGGTGACCCGCCGGCGAGCTGCAGCGCCTCTGCCCCGACCAGGGCCGGCAAGCCAGTCGCCGTGCGCCCCCGCCTCTCGCCAACCCGCGCGCGAGCTTCCCCCGACCGGCCACCGACCACCCAGCCCTGCGCCGCCCCGCCGCGACAGGCTGCCGACCGGCGAGCCATGTCCGCCGTGGTAGCCATCGATGCGCCGCCCGAAGCTCCGCGTGTCCGCTTCGTTGCTCCAAGCCGCAGTCCGAGCCTCGCCTCGACTGTCTATAAAAGGCCCCGCACCCCGCACGCAAGCTTCCCCCTCCGCCGCTTGCTTTTGCCACCGCCAGCGCTGTCCTTCCGCCGCTCGCCTTTGCTGCCGCCAGGCTGCTACTCCGCCGCTCCCCGCCGTGCGCACTGTTCCGCCGCCGTTCCTCGCCACCGCACTCGCCTCGCCCTTGCCATAGCTTCCCAAAGTCCTAGCTGCCACTCTCAGTTCTACCACCGAGTCCTTTTCCTTAGATCCGCTCCGCAGCCACCCCGCAAGACCACTCGAGTGCTGCAAACCACTCGGCGCAGCAAAACCACTCGAGCCCTTCAGCCAAACCACTCGAGCTCCGCCACAAACCACTCGGGCGCAATCCCAAACCACTCGGGCAGAGCCGCAGCCGCACAGCTCCGCCGTCCGCCACCGTCGCACCACCTCCAGTCACTCAATCCACTCGTGATCCACTCGAGGTAAGGCGGTGAGCCTCTCTAAGCCTCCACGACTGGTGCCACCTTGTTAATAACCAGTCGGCGAAGCTCCCGAGTGCTTTCTGTTCACAGAAGCCTTGTGGTACTCTGTTGCCTGTCTGTTTAATAGAAGAGCTTAGTTGAGCTGGCTAACTTGCATACCAGTTTTAAACTGGAGTACTTCAAACAGCCAGATCCTTTGATCTTTTTAAGCTATCCTTTGGCATGAGAGCTTGCTTAGACTAGTTTAGTCTCTGGTAAATTTTCTAAGGACCTTTGGATGATAGTGTGATTTCTTAGGATTTATTCTTAGTGTGCTGTCTTGTTTATGTTGTTGTGGTTAATGAATGCTTGACCTTGGCTTAAATCTTGGTCAGCAAATCAAGTAACTCACAAAGAGCACACAGTAACTTTCTCAAATTTTATTGGTGAACCAAACTGCCAGAATGATTTGTGCAAGTTTCTCTGCTAAAAAGGGAGTTAAATAAGAATAAGTTGTTTTTAATAAATGGTTAAATAAAATCACACACACACTCTCACTGTTTTGTGGTGAAATCAAAGCTAATTATTATATGTGTACATAATCACCATCAACAAACCCTAATACTTTAATGAGTAATTACAACCTTTGTTAAAGAAAGGGAAGATCAGACAAATTTTTGTCCAGGTGAATGTGTCACTAAATACACCCGGGTTCATCATGGTGCAACTGTGATGACTCGACCAAAGATCATACTCTTATTGCATATGCATTCGTGTAGAACCTGCCCTCGCCGACGGAGACTACGAGCTGATCCTCACTGAAGGAGAAGGCCAAGCAAAAGGCGAGGTGAACGCTGTCCAGGTCGAGCAAGACCCGAACACGGTTGCAGAGGACTCCCAAGCTAACTTTGTGCCCGAAGTCAAGCCCCGGAGCATGTCCTATGTTTTCAAATACATGCAATTATGTTTGGCTATGTTTATGTTTGTGCATTTACTTTCAGGAGTTGATTTGAAACCCTAGTTGCATGATCCTAGGTACCTAAGCTTTGCAATACTAGCATGATAGGTCGATAGCTGCTCTGATATAAGGATCCGGTAAAAGCCGAGTGATTTCCTGTCACTCGCGAGATATAGGAATCGACTGCTCTACTTATGTTGGAATCATAAGGATGACAGGCGGGGATTTTTGTCATGTAGATGCCCCGTCTGTGTATGCTAATGTTGGTTAAGGCCGAATGGTGTGGTACTGACGGTTAAGCTTTTGAAAGTACCAAGCGCTTGTCTATTCTATGGGGTCAGTAAGTTTAGTACCTACATGTCTCCAAGGTGCGGACTTTTTCCGACTCCTAGCGGGAACTTATTCCCCATGCCTCGAACATGTGGGTATGAGGGGCGTAAGTGTTGGCTCGGCCAAGCCTTAGACCTCGTATGCCAGGGGGAGTTTGGTCCTGGACGCGACTGGAAGATTGGTGGGAACTACCTGGTAGCGCTAGCCTTTGGCTGAGTGCGATGATCCGAGTGTTTGGGTTCCCCCTTGCAAGGTTGAAATCGGTTCGAACTGTCTGTCTCTCGCAGCTAATGAGACTGCTTAACTCCGCTGCTGCATTGAGTAAGAAGTGGAACATGATGATGGAAAGAAACTTGATGTTTGCTTAATTTCTTGCTCCACTTGCTTGACTAGTACATGTTGCTTACCTAGAATGGTTAACTTAACTAGAACTTGATGCTAAAATACTGAAAGTAAGGATCCACTCTTAGCCACGCTTTGGCAAAACAAACCCACCAGCCAAAAGCCTTGCATGTCTAGAAGTTGGTGATGTAGCTGTCACCCGACGGTTAAGTCTTGCTGAGTATTAGTATACTCAGCCTTGCTTGTGGCATTACTTTTCAGGTAGCGCTCTTGAGGAGATGGTTGCCGGTCTTACTTGGCCAACCACTCTTCCTCCGGGCTGGTCTGTTGTTTGGGACGAGGATGCTTCAGAGTGACGTCACGACGGCTTCACGTGATGTTGCTGCGACTTCGAATAATTAGTTGTCTTCCGCTGTTTTCAAAACTCTGAGAAATTGGTACTTTATGCTCTGAACTTGGTTTTGTAATAATTCTACCTCGAGTGGGACCTGTTTAATATTTTGGATGTGTTGTAATCTCTGGGATCCACCTTCGAGTGGGTTTTTGTATGACTGGTTTCGATCGAGGTAACTGTCCGTGGTTGCATCGGGCTTGACCCGACAGACTTCAGATTACTTCGATTTAATTGCGTGATGACCAATGGAGGGTTAACGCTCTTAAGCTGGATTAATTTGAGCGGTTCTGCCACATAGATGAACTAGAAGGTGCTAGGGTTGAGCTTGCTGAGTTGAAGTCTAGATCATCCTTGCTAGGTGCTTGTACTTCTTGTCCTGCTTTGCATGCTCAGTTGCTTGAATCACGCACCATGATTAGTTCACTTGAAGCACAACTGAAATCTCCCATTGCAAATTCTTGTTCTGCTTGTGATGTTGTTGCATTGAAGAATGTTGAGCTAGAGCAGTGTGTGAATCGCTTGCAAGATGAGAATGATGAGTTGCGACAGTGTTTGGGTTGGTTGTCGGGTCGCGAGCCTCAGCTTAAGATGTTGATTGCTGGTTTTAAGAGAGCTGATGGTCGTGGTCTGGGTTCTGAGAAGGTTGGTGAGAGCAGTGGTGAGAGAGAGAGAGAACCTGAGAGTTCCACCACAAACATTCCCACAAACCCACCAAAAGCCATTCTCAAGAACACCTTCACACCCAAACCAAACCACCTGCTAAACAAGCTTGACACCACTCTAGATCCTCCCATGTTTCCACCAAAGATAGACAACTTTCAGAGGAGAGTGACCTTTGTGAGGAGTGGGGTTTACCGGCCGAGAGAGAGGGCACAGCCGAGAGAAACCTCAAAGCCAAAGCCAGTCCGCTTCCATTGTGAGCATTGTGGAAGGGATGGACACCTTGAGGAGTTCTGTTGGAGGAAGAAGAGGGAGGTGAGAAGAGAGAAGGAGGTGGGGAACAGAGACAGGTACTACTCTTCCCGTAGTGTGCCTGTGTCTTGTTCACCCTGGCCGAGAGGCGAGGCCTTTGTGCACATAGTTCCTGCGTTTGGCAGTCGTGGTGTTCCAGCTAGTCGTGAGTTTGCTAGGCGGCCTGCGTTTGGAGGTTTTGAGATTTGTGATTGATGCTTTGTGTTTTTGCTCTTTTGCCGATGGTGTTGAGCCCTTTCGCTTCTTCTTGAAGGGTCGGCGTTTCTGGAGCTTTCTCTTGCGAAGTGACTTTGTTCTCAGCTTGTTCTTGCTTTTAGTCACTTGCTTGAGTCTTGTTTTCGTTTTCTTTTATATTTTCTTTATCTCAATAGTTAGTATGTGTGTGTTGTCAATGCACTCATCAAGGGGGAGATTGAGGACCCGGTGTGTCCGAGGACCGGTGGATGGTCGCTTCCTGGTGTGATGAGTGATTGACAACATGGTGTGGATTGACGTTTCCCTTGGCTCAAGTATTGCAGGTGTAGAATGCGGCTTGGTTGCATTGGTGCAGGTGAAGAACAGGCGCGAAAGGTCTTAGCCATGGCGGCCTCCGAGGAGCGGAGAGACAAGTAGGCTTGGTTCGAGGGACCCGGTGGCCAGATGGATCAAGTGCGGTTCACAAGCTGGCAAGAACGAGCAAGGGGACGTGGTTCCGGTGCGAGGTAGCGGCTCACAACCGAAGCTCGTACGCGGACGAGAAGCCGGTGCAAGGTGGCGGCTAATGACCGAAGCTTGCGCGCGGGGTTTGGTGATTTGGCCACAAAATCATCGGTGGACGGTTTCCCTTGGTTTGGGCCTCAAAACCAAGGACCGAGGACTCGACGTGGCGAAGATGGGCTGCTGGGCCAAGTGTGGCTGGCAGGGGAAGTTTAACCGCCCCCAGGGCCGGTTGCCCAAAAACGGCGTCGAGGAGCTTCGATCCGGAGGACACGCGGCGTGACTGCAAGGCTTGCGTCGGAGGGAAGTTAGCTTGCAGTGGAAGGTGTCCCAGTCGGAAAATATCTGAGAACCAAATGTCAAAATTGCCGCTGAGGGGTATGTATCACTTAGGGGTAGTTTAGTCTTTTGCCACTTCCGCAGGGATGCGAAAGTCTCCTCCAGATCAGCGATGAGGTCTTCTGGATTTCTGGTCTTTATGACCACATCATCGACGTAAGCTTCCACGTTGCGATGGAGTTGCTTCTCAAAGCAGAGTTGGATCGCGCGCTGGTAAGTCGCTCCAGCGTTCTTCAACCCGAAGGACATCGTGGTGTAAGCATATGCACCATATGGGGGTGATGAACGCCGTCTTGATTTGATCCTCCTCTTTCAGAGATATCTGGTGATAACTCGAGTAGCAATCAAGAAAAACAAAGTAAGGCACAACCAGCCGTGGAGTCGATAACCTGGTCGATGCGCGGTAACCCGAAGGGATCCTTGGCGCAATGCTTGTTGAGGTCAGTGTAGTCGACGCACATGCGCCACTCGTTGTTATTCTTCTTTCTCACCAAGACTGGGTTTGCCAACCAGTCGGGGTGGAAGACTTCCTTGATGAATCCTGCGGCGAGTAATTTCGCCAGCTCCTTCTTTATCGCCTCTCGCTTGTCGGTTGCGAATCGTCACAACCGTTGCCTCTTGGGTGTAGCTTTAGGGTCGATGTTAAGGCTGTGCTTGATCAGGTTCCTTGACACCCCTGGCATATCAGCAGGTTTTCACGCAAAGATGTCGCGGTTAGCTTGCAGGAACCTGACGAGCTCGCCTTCCTATTTCGGGGTCAGGCCAGCCCCGATCTTGGTGGTCTTCGACTGGTCTCCTTCCAGTAGTGGTGCGTCCATGGTCGCCACATCTTCAGGAACGGCCGCCTTGTGTGGCCCGGGCTCCTTGCTGGGAACCTCGAACTCGGACTGCTTCAGCTCCTGAGCCGCCGCGAAGATCTGGGCCATAGCGTTGGGCACCTGAGTGGTAGCCGCAAACTCCACAGCCTCTCTATCGCAGTTGTACGATCGTCGCAAGTCGCCACGGATAGAGATGACGCCTCTGGGTCCTGGCATCTTGAGGACGAGGTAGACGTAATGGGGGATCGCCATGAACTTGGCCAAAGCAGGACGTCCGAGGATCGCTTGATAGGAGGTCTCGAAGTCCGCCACCTCAAACTTGATGTACTCTGTGAGATCATGTGTGATGAAAAATTGGTTTATATTGAAATTGGCACTGCAAAGTGATTAGCATAATTGGCATAGGGTGATATGCATGTTTGATAATGTGTTGCGCTCGTGTTGGCGTATTTTGGTATGCTTGTTACAACATGTTTTATTTTGATACACTCGTGGTAGTGTAGGTGGTTTTGATATTTATGTGACACACCCGTGTGAGTGATGTTGCATGGACTGATCTTGAGTCAAGTCGTGGACTTGTGCTCGTACGCGGTTGCACGTGTTTCATGTGCAGGTGTTGCTTGAGGCGGAGCGTGGTCGGTGACGGACTGGAACTAGGTTCGGGAGGAACTGAGGTTTCGGGACTAAGTTCAGGGAGGAACTGAGGTCCTATTGGTCAAGGATGTCACGCGGGACGTTCGGGCTAGAGAACGGTGCACGTGAGGATTTGTCGATGCGCGAGCATGTGTCTCGGTGTCGACAGATGATGTTGATCGGAACGGTACTGCCAGCGTTCTGATCGGAGGGCGGTGTGGCCGCCGGATATGCGTTGTGGACGCATGGTTGCTGGCACGTGTGTGTGCAAGCAGTAGCTAGGCTAAACATCGTGGAGATGTGTTAGCTTTGGAGTGGCCAGTTGTGGTCATGTGAGTTTTGGCTAGTTAATTAGCTTGTGGTTGGTTAATTGATTAGTGGCTCAAGGTGGAGCGTGCAGGATTTATGTATGCATGGAGGAAGATGTATGCATGGCATGGAGCAGCATGCAGCTGTGTTGCATGCGCGGGTCAAGGAGATCATGGTTTGGATCGTGTCAATGTTGGACACGGTTTGCTGTGGGTCGTGCAGCAGCCTGGTTCGACCAGGACTCGGTCTTGGAGTCTGATTGTCAGGTTTAATGTTCGACCAGCATGTGGACTTGGTGGCCGGCTAGGTGCATCGGCCTTGGAAAATAAAAGGAGCCCGAACCAGAGGGGGAGGGCTGATTGACCGAGAAGAGGTTTTTTTTTGAGATGGTAGAGACGGCAACGCAGGAGACGACGCCGGTTCTGTTTTTCCTAGAGGGAGTCTAGGGTTTTGGGATCTCGCGGAGATCTTTGTATGGATACTTGTGTAAGCATCTTTCAAATACATCTTTGATGCAATAAAGATCAAGGTTTACAAATTGATGTGTTGGTAATCTCGTTCCCTCACTCTCTTGCTTTCAATCTTGCATGCTCGGTTTTGGTAGATTGATTTATTGATCAACATGCGTAGACTTGTCTTGATCCATCCAAAACCGTGCTAGCGCATCAAGTTAGTGTTCTGCAAAGTTTTATTAGTTAGCCCTAAATATATTTTGTCTAATCTCGAAATTAGGGCTAGGCTAATTCGCGACACCATCCGACGTCACCTGCTTGTTTATTTTATATCTGGAGTTCTAGACATCGGATCAACGTGATTCTTGTTCGGTTAGTTTCACAATTTGATAAGTTATTTTCTGACAAAACAACACGTTTTTACGAGTTACTGTCTAAGAACGACATACGATTTAGTGGACTATTCAGAATCTGTTTTCAGGGTGAAAAGTTTTCCGCTGCGAGTTTTGCTATCATTCACCCCCCCCCCCCCCTGATAGCTATATTAGAGGGCTTCGATCCTACAAGTGGTACCAGAGCTAGTTGTTTTCTAATTGATCTTAATCAGTGATTAGAATTGTTAGCAATGGATAGGTATTCCACAAAACCGTGTGTTTTCGATGGTGTTGATTTTCAGTTTTGGAAAGCGAAGATGGAGGCATATATTCAGGCACAAGGCTCGCTGATTTGGGAGAAGGTTATTACTCCTTTTGCAGTACCAGATCAAGTCAACAACGATAATCGAGCGAATGTGGAGAACAACAGCAAGGCAAGAAATTTAATCATTCAAGGGCTAGGAAGGAGCGACTTCGATCGTGTGGTTCATCACAAGTCTGCATATGAGGTATGGAAAGCTTTATGTGATTATCATGAGGGTTCGTCTACAATTAAAGAGGTACGCCAAGATTTAAACCCGGTGAATCACTTGATGACTTGTTTGCTCGCTTTAATAAAATTCTTAGCAATTTGCATGCTGTTAATGTTACTTACACTGATGCTGAAAATGCACGTCAATTACTTGGAGCACTAGACATGTCTATTTGGGAGATGAAAGTTACTTCAATTAGAGAATCTACTGTCATGAGTACTCTTACATTAGATGTGCTTTATTCTAAATTGAAAACTCATGAATTAGATGTTCTTGCTAGGAAGCATGGTTCCAAGTCTATTGCTTTAGCTTCTCAATCTAGCAAATTTCATGACGATAATTCTTCTGCTAGCTATGCTTTGTCTTGTTTGTCTTCACTAACCAATGAACAGCTAGAACAACTCCCGGAAGATGATTTGGCACTCCTCTCTACTCGCTTCAAGAAAGCTTTGCAAATGTGAGATCAAGGAAGAGAGGAAATTCCAGTCCTCAGTGTTTTGAGTGTGGATCATTTAATCATATTCGTCCCAAGTGCCCAAAGTTTCTAGCAAGGATTTCAAGGGATGATGACGATTCTGAAGAAGAGGATGTTGCTGAAATTAATACGAAGAAGCACACATCTAAGAGCAACAAAAAGAAGAGCTACTTGAACAACAAAGTGGTGCATCAAGTTCTTTCAGCACTTGAGCAAGTAAACTTGAGCGATGTTGATCCGGACAGCAGTGATGAAGAGAAAATATCTAAAAGGAAGAAGGTGCGTAATTTAACAAGCTTATGTCTGATGGCAAGTAACAAGAGCTTCACTAACAGCGACATCGATAGCTACAGTGATGAGGTAGAAACTTCGTATGATGATTTATTTGTTGCTGTTGAAAAACTTGGCACTTTGTTAGAGAAAAGAAATAAAACAATTAAGAAACATGATGCTTTGATTGAATCATTACATGCTGAAATTGATAGGCTTAAAACCTTAATTCCTAGTGATGATTCATGCAAATCATGTGACTCTATATATGCTGAATTTACTTCTCTAAGAGATGTGCATGCTTCAACTTTAGAGCAACTTAAATCTGAAAAAGAGAAAAATGAGAACCATGTGTGTATAATTGATGAACCAACTTCTTGTGATAATTGCGATATTCTTGAACTAAAGTTAAAAGATGCAAATGCTAGAGTTGATCAATTGAAACATGATTTTTCTACACATGAGGTTCTTTCTTGCTCTAATTGTGCTAAACAAAAGAAATCTATGTCTAGTTCTTGTGATAATTGTTCCACCATTTTGAAACGCATTGAATATTTGCAAAATAAAATGGGAACTAAAAGTTTGAATTAAATTTTAGAACAAAAGATTAGCTCACAAAAATATAAAACTGGTTTAGGATTTGATCCTTATACTCACTCCAAGAATAAAGCACCCACTATTATTAAATCTCTTGGTAGTGGTAAATTTGAAACTCGTGTTGAGCCTAAAAAGATGGTTTTTAAATCTGCTGGAGTCATGTCATCTACTAGCACAATTGATGCAAATGTTGCTTTTACTTCTCAAGTTAAATATAAAGTCAAGTACACTTGCACTCATTGTGGTAGAGATGGACATAAGAAAGAATTTTGTTTTAGACTAGCTAAACAACAAAGAAAAGAAAGTGCTAAAGCTAGTTCTAATCTCAGAAGTGCACATTTTGTTCCTCGTGAGTTTGTGGCAGCTCACTATGTGCATACGGTGAAGCAAACACCTTTTGTTGGTAGAAATACAAGTGAACGCAGATCTGATTTTTATCATAAAAATACCTATGTTGTACCTACGGGCTTTCGTCGTGTGTCTCGGTACTGGATTCCTAAATGTTTTATTACTAACCCCAGTACAAAGGTCTCGACATCACCTAGTGCTATGTAGGTTTTTCAGATTTGGGTTGGAGAACATGAGCTTTATGTACTTGATCTTTTTGACATGATATGATCAAGATATTGATGGTTCTCTACACCTTTGAGATGGGCTTTATGAGACATGTGCAGTGACACTATGTGAGGTACTTACACTCATACCTTTACATTCACATATATATTGATTTGTGGTATGAGATGAGATGCTTGTTGATATGCTCATATTTTTTGTCCCCTGGCTTATTCGATCATGTTAAATTTTATATGATGCCTTTTCATGCTTGGTATGTGCTACATCATGTTGCAATGATTGTGCTTAATTGAATAAACCATATTAACTCAAAACACATGTGTCTCCCTTTGTCTCTCTTGATTCCATTGGTTATTCATTTGAGGGGGAGTTATTGGCTTATTTATTGGATGACACATTCTGAAAAAGAACATTTGAGATGGTTGTTTTGAGGGGGAGTTTTGAAACTCTTTGTTATAAGTTTTCAGTTTTCTTTGTGAGATTCAATTTGTGAAAAATAAAAAATTCAGAAAATTGAGAAAAAGGAATGATCATTATATTTTGTTCATGTATGACATTTGAAGCCACGCTTATGCTATAAAGTAATTGTGTCTTTCATACCTATGCATGTATGGTGTAATTTTGGCATGACTTTTTAAATGGAATGACAACTTGAATTAAATGGTGTCATGAATGAACTTTCTTGTCTACTTTGAGCTTGTTTCTAAAAAGTGCTAATTCTGAATTATGAAAGTTATATACGCTGAAAAAATATATGAGAAAGATCAAGGAAATATGCATTGTCGCACTTCTTCTTTATGAGACGGCTTATCATTGCACTTTGATATGAACTTGGAAGAAGTTGTGTATGACCGAAACCTTGTTCTTAAGCTTTTAATTGTCAAATGACATAGGCTTGACTAGGTTGAAAAGTAAGGCTGATGGTGCATATAATTCCTTGCAATTTATTTTTGTTGCAATCAATAAACGAAATCAGTTTTTATGCATCAATAAAGTGCACAAAAGTTTCAAGTTTTGAAGTAGTTGAGAAAGTGAGATCATGTCATGCAAATAAATTGTTAACTGCACTTGATATTTTTAGTTGTGCTGAAATTATATTGTATATGTATGGATGTGAAGGTGCAACTATTTTCTAGCATGGCTTGAACAGATAATTTGCTTCATACATGGATGATTTGTGATGCTCATTATAAAAAATAATAAATCTGAAAATAAAAGTTCTCTTCTCTTTTGTGTTCTTGATGAATCCATTGTCAAAGGAGGAGAGTTTTGCACATTGCACAACACATTACACAGTCATATGAGAGATTTTCTTTTGCTTTCTTCTTTGGTTTCTCACAGGGAGGGATTTTGCTTTTGAAGAAAGGGAAAGAAATTTACTTGGATCTTTTGTGATGATTTTTTCACTTTGCTTTTGATTAAAAAAATAATATTTATGTAAGTGAATGCCAATGTTCAATGTTTATATGGTGTTGCCAATGTTTTCATCAAGGGGGAGATTGTGAGATCATGTGTGATGAAAAATTGGTTTATATTGAAATTGACACTGCAAAGTGATTAGCATAATTGGCATAGGGTGATATGCATGTTTGATAATGTGTTGCGCTCGTGTTGGCGTATTTTGGTATGCTTGTTACAACATGTTTTATTTTGATACACTCGTGGTAGTGTAGGTGGTTTTGATATTTATGTGACACACTCGTGTGAGTGATGTTGCATGGACTGATCTTGAGTCAAGTCGTGGACTTGTGCTCGTACGCGGTTGCGCGTGTTTCATGTGCAGGTGTCGCTTGAGGCGGAGCATGGTCGGTGACGGACTGGAACTAGGTTCGGGAGGAACTGAGGTTTCGGGACTAAGTTCAGGGAGGAACTGAGGTCCTATTGGTCAAGGATGTCACGCGGGACGTTCGGGCTAGAGAACGGTGCACGTGAGGATTTGTCGATGCGCGAGCATGTGTCTCGGTGTCGACAGATGATGTTGATCGGAACGGTACTGCCAGCATTCTGATCGGAGGGCGGTGTGGCCGCCGGATATGCGTTGTGGACGCATGGTTGCTGGCACGTGTGTGTGCAAGCAGTAGCTAGGCTAAACATCGTGGAGATGTGTTAGCTTTGGAGTGGCCAGTTGTGGTCATGTGAGTTTTGGCTAGTTAATTAGCTTGTGGTTGGTTAATTGATTAGTGGCTCAAGGTGGAGCGTGCAGGATTTATGTATGCATGGAGGAAGATGTATGCATGGCATGGAGCAGCATGCAGCTGTGTTGCATGCGCGGGTCAAGGAGATCATGGTTTGGATCGTGTCAATGTTGGACACGGTTTGCTGTGGGTCGTGCAGCAGCCTGGTTCGACCAGGACTCGGTCTTGGAGTCTGATTGTCAGGTTTAATGTTCGACCAGCATGTGGACTTGGTGGCCGGCTAGGTGCGTCGGCCTTGGAAAATAAAAGGAGCCCGAACCTGAGGGGGAGGGCTGATTGACCGAGAAGAGGTTTTTTTTTGAGATGGTAGAGACGGCAACGCAGGAGACGACGCCGGTTCTGTTTTTCCTAGAGGGAGTCTAGGGTTTTGGGATCTCGCGGAGATCTTTGTATGGATGCTTGTGTAAGCATCTTTCAAATACATCTTTGATGCAATAAAGATCAAGGTTTACAAATTGATGTGTTGGTAATCTCGTTCCCTCACTCTCTTGCTTTCAATCTTGCATGCTCGGTTTTGGTAGATTGATTTATTGATCAACATGCGTAGACTTGTCTTGATCCATCCAAAACCGACCGTGCTAGAGCATCAAGTTAGTGTTCTGCAAAGTTTTATTAGTTAGCCCTAAATATATTTTGTCTAATCTCGAAATTAGGGCTAGGCTAATTCGCGACACCATCCGACGTCACCTGCTTGTTTATTTTATATCTGGAGTTCTAGACATCGGATCGACGTGATTCTTGTTCGGTTAGTTTCACAATTTGATAAGTTATTTGCTGACAAAAGAACACGTTTTTACGAGTTACTGTCTAAGAACGACACACGATTTAGTGGACTATTCAGAATCTGTTTTCAGGGTGAAAAGTTTTCCGCTGCGAGTTTTGCTATCATTCACCCCCCCTCTGATAGCTATATTAGAGGGCTTCGATCCTACATACTCTATCCTGAAGTTCTCCTGCGTGTCGTATGTGACTGGTAGTGTGACTTGGCCGAGAGGGAGACTGCCGTTTCCAGGGACAATACCGTAGAACGGGGATTCTGTGGGAGTCAGCATCTTCTCGATGTCGAGTCCCATCCTCTTTAGCGTGCCAGTGAATAGCACGTTCAGCCCCGCCCCACCGTCGATGAGCACCTTGGTGAGTTGTGATCCTGCCACCGTAGGGTCCAGGACGAGTGGTAATTGTCCTGGTTCGTCGTAGCTGTTCCACTGATCCGCCCTGGAGAAAGTGATTGGGACCTCCGAGTACTTTAGGTACCTTGTGACGGCTGGCTCGATTGCCATGATGTGCCGCAGAGCGAGCTTGTGCTTCCTCCGAGTGGGAAAAGCCATAGGCGCCACCCATGATGACCATGAGTACATTCCTAGGCTTCTGGAACTTGTTCGTCTGGTCCTCGTCATCTTCTTCTTCTTCTTCGTAAGCCCTTTCCTTGTTCTTGGCTTCAGGATCGAGTGGTTCCCTTGCCGGCTTCTTCTTGGCTTTGTTCTCACGGTCCTTCTTAGCATATACACCTTGGAGATCATAACATTGGCCCATGGTGTGCTTATGCTTTGGGTGCATTGGACACGGCCTGTCCATGATCTTCTCGACGTCGCTTTTGCCGTGGTAATTCTTCTTCTGGCTTCGCATGCCAGTCTCCAGAGTCGTGACAGTGTCGTTTGGCTTGCACTTGTTGTGCTGGGAGCCCTGCTGGCCTTTGTTGTTTTGCCTCTCCCTGCCCTGGGGAGGGCCATATTTTTCGAGGTCACGGTCTTCTTGCTCAGACCACGCCTCAACCTGGTCACGCAAGGCATCCAGAGTCCTTGGTCGATGCAGACCAAATTGTCTGTCAAAGAACCTGTTGGTGATGCCGTTCTGGAACAAGTCGATACAGTCGCGGTCAGAAACGTCCACCACCAGAGTCTTGATTTCCATGAAGCGACGCATGTAGTCGCGTGCGCTTTCTCCTTTGTGCTGCTTGCATATGGAGAGGTCGTGTCGAGTCTTGGGGCGACTGTATGTGCCTTGAAAGTTCGACACAAAGATCTTCTTGAGGCGTTCCCAGGACTCGATGGAGAGTTGTGGCAGGTTTTCGAACCATGTGAGTGGAGCGGGCTCGAGTGCCATTGGGAAGTATCTGTACTTGATGGCGTTGTTGCCACCCGCGCACTCTATAGCTGTAGAGTATATGCGCAGCCACGACTCAGGGAAGGTCTTGCCGTCGTACTTCTCAAAGCCGACTGGTTTGAAAGGCTGCGGGTAAACCGCCATCCGGATGTCCCTGGAGAACATCGGGTACTCATCATCTTCTTCTTTGTATCCCCAGGCTTCATCACACCTCTTGGATTCGAGGATGGAGCGCGCGTCGCGGTTAGCGTTGATGGTTTGCCAGAGGTCGGCACTATGTGCTGGCCTGTGGGATGACGTGGCACCGTCGTTGCGACTGGCATGGGCACGTCCGCCTCGTTGGCGATCATCCTCTGGTCGGCGTGGGGGTGTGACCTCTGCGCGGTTGGCTTCCCCCAGTCGGCTTGGATTCGGTGGACGACGCTTGTCGCGGGGAGGTTGACGCCCGCTGCTTTCGACTTCTTCGCTTGGAGCTGCCCGACCGCTGCGCGATGGGGCGGCAGCGATGGCCTTGTCGAGAGTGCGGACCATGTCATTGATCCGTTCAAGCGCAGCTGCCGTCTCTGGGTTTGTGGCAGGCTGCGGACGTGGTATGCAATCTCCATGGCGTTAGCCATAGGAGAGTCGTACCGTGCCACCCGTGCGAACTCTTGAGCGAGGTTGCGACAAGCCATGACGCTATTGCGAGCGTTTAGGCGGCGCTAAGCCCTCCTGTTGTTCCGGATTTCTCTCTCCATGGCCGCTTGGGCGGATTCACCAGCGGGTGGTTCTTCGTTCGCAGAGATATCTCCCTCTAGCTCGAAAGCGTAGCACGGGTCATTGTCGACGCCGCCAGCTGCTGCCGCGCCAGCCATGAAGACTTGTCGATTGGGTTCGACAAAGTCGCTGGAGCTTGGGGTGACGAGTTCCGTAGAGCTTTCCTCTTCTGGCAGCAGCGGTGTGCCGTGTTGGAACGGCAGGTCGTCAGTAACTTCAGACCCAAAGAGTACAAAAATCTGGTGGGACTCGTAGACGTCCCGCGGGATCCTGTCTCTGGGGTACACGGATCTTCCTTCAGGCGTGGCGTAGATCACCAGGTCGTGTTTGCCATCGTCTTGTAGCATCTCCTCGTCCGAGTGGCATTCGGGGACCGCTTGGCTCGAAGAGTTGGCGTGTCCTGCCATGACTCGGACTGGGACGTCCCGCTTCGAGTCCATGACGGGCTCGATCTGGCTCCGTAACGCCTCACAGTATGCGTGGGTCGAATTACGGAGTCCAAACGGGAATTGGGATAGGAGGGTTGTTTGCTGCTCCGGAGTCGCGATCGACTCGAACTCTTGCCCGCGGATCAAGTCCGCGAGCGTGATCTCGCCGAGTTGTTCGGCCAAATCTTCCATGATGGGCGCTTGCTCCTGCTTCAACTCCGCGTGACAATTGAGCAAAGCAGCGTCTATGGAGCCATGAGATTTATTCGCAAAGCCTACAGCATTCATGTGGTCATGGGCCGTGACAATTGAGCAAAGCAGCGTCTATGCATCAGTGCAATGGATTAACGAATTATGCAAAAGCTTTAGCTATGGGCAGAGTACTACAATTATCAAAACAGCCAGGTTAGGTGAGCAAGGAAAAAACGTACCATGCCAATCTACTTGATTTTACCAACTTGCGCTCTCTTCAGAATAGTATGTATGTAATGTGAATTAGAACTTACAAATTGAGTTTTAATATTACATGGTAATGCATTACCCATGGAAGCCACACTACCATGGATGCTGCCCAATATGTGGGAGCCATGGATGAGTTAATGTTTAATGAACTCTCAAATTATGTTATATACTGTTGCTTTTAAGTAAGTTGTATCTAATAGTAATTGTTATCATCTTTGAAGACAATAGTTGCATTTCGATATTTAGTAACATATAAACTAGCCCGTGCGAATGCACGGGTTGCCGGCTAGTATATAATAAAGAGGGATGGGGGGACTAGTTTGCGCGCAGCGGGTCCCACCATGCATGCGCTTCGCTCTGCCCTGCCCACTCCAAAAAAGCAAGGCTCAGCGGGCCACACCAGCACGCACCCCGACAAACACAGTTGGCGCCCGACGGCCATGCGTGGGACCAACACCCGAAAAACATTTGCAGGAAAAAATTGCCCAAAAAAATATTTTCAGAAAAAATGTTTGCAAAAAAGGATTATCAGAAAAAAAGGTTTTCAGGAAAAGAAGTTTTTCAGAAAAGTTTTGCAAAAGGATTTTCACAAAACTTCTGCAAAAAAAAGGATAACAAAAGATTTTCATCAAAGTTTCAAAAAAATTGCAAAACAAATGAAAAAAAAAAACACCTCGGCTCGCGCCTACCCGGCCGTCGCCGCCAAGCTCGACTCACCGGGGAGGTCTGGCAAGCGCTGCCGCTCCCACGCTCGGCCAGCGCCGCCGTCTCCGCATCCGGCCAGCCCCGCCACCGCTCGGCTCGCCGGGGCCCGGGGAGGCGAAACCGCGCCGCTGCTCCCGCGCCCATCCAGCGCCGCCACGCCCGCGCCCAGCCGGCCAGCGTCGTCGCTCCCCCGGCCGGTGCCAGCAGGCCGCCGTTGGCGCGCCCCTCGCGTCGCCGCTCCCCGATAGTATCTAAGTGGAAAATCTAGGGAAAAGAAGAAAAATGAGAAACGGGGTAGAGAGAGAAGCGGCGGGGGAGGTTGGACCGCAGTGGGGTATGCGGTAGGCGAGCCCACAAACGAAGTTGTCTTCGGTGCGGCCAGGTGTAGATTTGGGATTCGAGAGGGATGTACGGTGGATCGTCGGGGAACGAGAGAGCTTGAGGTCGTGGTCAGAGAAGATAGCGGCGGAGGAATCAAGTGGGTGATCACGAAGGTGGCGGCATCCGTAAAGGGTCTTGCAGGGCAGTTGCCTCTTGACGACCATGGTTGGTGAAGCTACTCATGGCCGGGCACCATGTTTGCGGATCAGAGTTATTCATAGAACAGAGCATAGTGAAACAGAGCATGGGGTCACTACTATCCAGTAACTCTCATATTCTCGTTGAACGCTGAAACAGAGCATGAGTGGTAGTTGGCATGAAATGTTACCTCTGAGTCGGTTGCTCAGTTGGCCTCCGACGTATGCTTGAGAGAACGAGATACCATGCAGACCGCAAGAGCACACGAAAGGGAGCGTGTAGTCTTGTGCTTCGTGGCTGCAATGAAATGCCGTATGGGTTGGCCTAGATCAAAAACCAGGCGACCATGCACACTGTCATCTATGCTCTGACGCCTCACTGGCTCACAAGATGATTATGCTAACAAGCAGCAAAAATTTCTCAACATTCATACGAAGAAATATTCAAATGAAAACAACGTTGAAGAGAGCAACGATTGAAGAGAACTAGAGGAGGGGGGAGAAGAATGGAAAGTGCAGAGACAGAAACAGTTCAGTCCCTTTACAATGAGTAAAGCAAATGTTGGTCGCATCGAAAACTTCTGATGGGTGGTTCCTTGTACTGCAAACTACAGTAAAATCTTAAGATGAAATGGAACAGCAATACGCTTACAGAGGGAGAAGCTATCCAGCAATTACAATCCCTAAAAAATATCATCCTGCATACTCGTAGAAACGATGATCAAGCCCTGACGTCTGAAGTACGTGTCATGTGTGCAGGATTCATTCTTTACACGCAGGTTCCTGTATATGGGACTTGTTATCCATGGCTAAGCAGTTTGATCTTTGCAGTCATGGCAAAACAGAGGGACTTGTTACCTGTCGTTGCATTCGAGCAGCGTTATCATCGCCGTTAAATGGAATAGAGTTTGTCATCTGTATATGGGACAGAAATATACTGGAGCAACGGGCTGGCACACCTTCAGGACTGTCAGCAGTGCGCTGATCCACCATCTCAGTCATCTGAGAAATAAACCAGGGAAAAACAAACACGAATTAAGTTTAGAAGAAAAGGAAAACGAGAGAAACAAGGAATAGCAGGAGGAGCTAGCACCTTAAACAATAGCTATGTAATGGCGGGGATTATTGGGATGCATTTCAGCTGCATGTATCAGCGCAGCCTTGGCTAGCTCCGCCTCCTCCTTGCTAGCGCCTTCAGACAGGAGGTAAGCATCAACTCTCTGCAGTGATGGCAGGTTCCCCAGGCTCAAGTTGAGACCACCACCACTGCAGGCAACTCCACTTTCCCGCATCATCACATAAGACGATAGGAACTGAACCTCCCTGAGCCTTGGCATAGCTCCTTGTTCAAATACCACAGGCCATACAAATCTCTTTAAACAACAGAATACAAGGCACGGGAATGAACCAGCACCAACAACAAATGTGTGGAGGACACCAAGGTTCTTATTGTCAACTTCCAGACATAGCGAGCAGAGGGCTGGCAAACTCCAAAGGATTTCGAGATCAACCTGATGCAGCTCCCTCACGCAGATGTCTAGGCAGGTGAGGTCCACAAGAAGCGACGGATTTACCCATGCCGGTAGTCTTGAAAACCAACAGCTCGTTCGGGTACACAAGTCACGGAGGTGTCGAGGGGCAACCCAGGAATCCAGTCCACCGATGCTGCGTTGACGACTAGGATTGCCTGTGATATTTAGATCCTCGATCTTTTCTAACTTGCCTAGGCACTCCAGCATCTTGTCGTTCCACTCATCCAATTGAATACACAGCTTTCTCAGTTCAGTAAGTTGGCCCAACTCTTCTATAATGTTTGCGGTGCAACCATCAATGTGTAACCATGACAGCTGTTCAAGACATGTAAGTTTTCCAATTCCATTTGATACTCCTGTTGACAAGCCAAAGCGTAGGCACATTAAATTTCTTAGCTGGAAAACAGTAGAAGGCAAGCTAGGAATCTCACTATCCCATATATCCAATGTTTGTAGAAATAGCAGATTTCCTATTTCTTCCGGGACCTGAGAAATGCTTGTGCTACGAAATCCCAAGTACCTCAAGTGATACAAATTCTCAAGGCCCTTAAGGCTATTAGCTTGTGAAAGATTGCAACCATTTAATTGCAAGACCCGTAAAACTCGGTAGCTACCAGGAGCTGGCACTTGAGCAACGTCAGATGAGAAGATAATAACCGACCTTGCGTGTTGCAAGCATCTAGTAGCTTGAGCCATTACGTGGCTTTCTTTGCCATTTTGAAGGGACAACCTCCGAATCTTATTAGATGGTGATGTGTCATCAATATCATTTAGGACAACGACGAAGTTTTCTTCACTGGACAATTTACGGATAAGATCAAGCACCATATCATGTATGCGACAACCATATATTGAGTCCTCGAAACCATATAATGGTTGGATCATACTTCTATTTATAAGCTCATTGAAGTAACTCTCTCCAAGTTCAAATAGGCTCCTTCCTGAATTTTCATGTTGGATAAAACCTTCAGCTACCCACATGCTTATCAAATAATCTTTGTAAATTACATAATCTTCAGGGAACATGCTTAAATATAACAAGCAAGTCCTTAGATGGCATGGCAGCTCATAATAGCTAAATGACAAAATCTTTCTAATATTCTCCACATCAAGATTGTTTTTCAAACCAGTACCAATTGAGTTGTACACCTCATACCACTCCATCTTATTTCTTGCTTTACAAGACAACAGACTAGCCATCGTAATAATAGCTAAGGGTACACCGGCACATTTGTTTAGTATTTTATCAGATACTTCGGCCAGCTGCTCATCGGGACATTTTTCCTCTTCTTCTTCTTCTTCACTCTTCTCTTTGTTTTTGCTACCAAATATTCTTCTATACAGTAACTTTCGAGAGTTATTCAAAGAAAGGGGTCTCAATTTGTAAACAATACCAGCTAATTCAGCAACATCAGATTTACGGGTAGTTGTAATAATAGTGTATCCAACCGCATTATCAGGCAAAGCACATCTGATCATTTTCCAGACTGGGATGTCCCATAAGTCATCAATAACAACAAAATACCTGCAGATATCGCAAGTCGTAGCAAACACTAATGGTTTTAGAATGGGGGACAATTCTAATGATGTGCATATATCATGCTATATGTGTTGGATATGATCCGAATTATAACGTGTGTCTTGTGGGGACGCCTGGAGGGCCCACGGTTCGGGTTGTATGTTTAGCGGATTTGTTTCCGTATTCGACTGCAGTCAGTTTAGTCCACCCATATCTACATCTTGTAAGCCGCAAGGGATGAGTAGACGACTCATTGTATTCCCTGCGTTGTAACTCTCTCATTATAGTGAAGATCGCCGGTTGGCGCCCGTGGTTTTTTCCCGCAAGGGTTTTCCACGTTAAATCTGTGTCTCGTGTTCGATCTTGTTTACGCATTATTTGCTAACAAGTGGTATCAAGAGCTTGGCACGAGATTGTGAAAAAAAAATTTAGGGTTTCAGTCCCTTCGTCGCGCCGCCGCCGCTATCTGGTGAAGGCGTCGCCTGACGGGTCTGCCCGGCGAAGATATTTCGTCCCGCGTCGTTGTCAGCGCGCGTCATCATCGCGTGCTTTACGCGTTGCTGAACGGAATCGTTTCCGTTTGTTCCGTTCCGCTCGTGCAAGCCGTCGTTTGCCCTGCGGCAGATTTCAGGCGGAGGAGAAAATCTGGCCGCTGTTTACCCTGACGTGCAGATCGATCAGGCCGCTCGTTGTTCCACAGCTAGAAAATTTGCTGCTGTAGCTGCACTGTGTACGACGTGGTGCTCGTTTGTCCTCTCCGTGAGCAAATTTTTTGGAGATTTGTTACAGCCACACGAGAGATCTACCAGGAGGTTCCATTAGCTCTTTGCTAATCGTACACAACAGGTGTACACGAGGCTGCAGGTTTTGTTCTAGGGTTCTACAATATTCCTAGATTTATTTACTGCAGATTATTTCTTCGGGTTATTTCTTCTCAATGGCTTCTATGAAGTATGATATTCCGCTGCTGGATCGAGATACAAGGTTCGCTCTATGGCAAGTCAAGATGCGAGCTGTTTTAGCGCAAGCTGATTTAGATGATGCGCTTGAGAAATTCGGGAACAAGGATTCAAAGACTTGGACCGATGATGAGAGGAGAAAAGATCGTAAGGCCTTGTCTCATATTCATCTTCATCTCTCAAATAATATTTTGCAAGAGGTTTTGCAGGAGAAAACTGCAGCTGCTCTATGGCTCAAGTTGGAGTCAATTTGCATGTCAAAAGATTTGACAAGCAAGATGCATATGAAGATGAAGTTATATACGCACAAGTTGCAAGAAGGTGGCTCTGTCCTTAACCATCTTTCGGTCTTTAAGGAGATCGTTGCTGACCTACAGTCTATGGAGGTAGTTTATGATGATGAAGATTTGGGTCTTATTCTTTTGTGCTCACTGCCTAGCTCTTTTGCAAACTTCAGAGATACTATTCTATATAGTCGTGATTCTCTAACCATCCATGATGTTTATGAGGCATTGCAAGCCAAAGAGAAGATGAAACTGATGGTGTCTTCTGAAGGTTCCGCTTCCACTGGAGAAGCTTTGTCTGTTCGTGGCAGGACACAAAAGAATTCTAATAATGGTTATAGAGGCAAGAGCTCGAATGGCTACAGGGGCCGTTCAAAGTCTAGAGGCAAGGATGACAAATTCTGCAAGTATTGCAAGAAAGACACTCATTTTATTTCTGAGTGTTATAAATTGAAGAACAAGGAAAAGAGAACTGGCACATACAGACCGAAAGGTAAATCTGATGATGAAGGTAATGCTTCTGTTGCTGCCACCAATGTTAATTCAGATGGTGGAGATGTTCTTGTTGCTTTTGCTGGATGTGCAAATAGTGGTGATGAATGGATTCTTGATTCCGCTGCTTCCTTTCATATGTGCATTAATAGAGATTGGTTCATCACTTATGATTCTGTCCAAGGTGGTTCTGTTCGTATGGGTGATGATAGATCACATCACATTATAGGCATTGGATCTGTTCAGATTAAGATGCATGATGGTATTATCAGAACTTTGACAAATGTGAGACACATTCCAACTATGAGCAAGAATTTAATCTCTTTGAGTACTCTTGATGGCAAAGGGTACAAGTACTCCGGTGGAGATGGAGTGTTGAAAGTGTCAAAAGGTTCTCTTATTGTGATGAAAGGTGATTTGAAATCTGCCAATTTGTACCGTCTTCGTGGTACTACAATTACAGGTGATGCCGCTGTAATTTCTAATTCATTATCTACTTCTGATGCTACTAATCTTTGGCATATGCGTCTTGGGCATATGAGTGAGCTTGGCTTGGCAGTGTTAAGTAAGAGAGGTCTTCTCGATGGGCATAGCATCAGCAAGTTGAATTTCTGTGAGCATTGTGTGTTTGGCAAACACAAAGGGTGAAATTTAATACCTCTACTCATTCAAGTAAAGGTATGCTTGATTATGTGCATTCTGATTTATGGGGACCATCTCGCAAGCCTTCTCTTGGTGGTGCTCGTTATATGTTGACCATTATTGATGATTATTCTAGAAAGGTATGGCCTTATTTCTTGAAAGATAAATCAGAAGCATTTTCAGCATTTAAAGAGTGGAAGACTATGGTTGAAAACCAAACTGAAAAGAAGGTTAAAAAGCTTCGTACTGATAATGGTATGGAATTCTGTTCACACGAGTTTAAAGCATATTGCAAAGCTGAAGGCATTGTTAGGCATTACACCGTTCCTTATACACCTCAACAGAATGGTGTAGCCGAGCGTATGAACAGGACTATCATCTCTAAGGCTCGTTGCATGTTGTCTAATTCTGGCTTGAATAGACGTTTTTGGGCTGAAGCTGCTTCCACTGCTTGCTATCTTGTTAATCGTTCACCCAGCATTCCTATTGATAAGAAAACTCCAATTGAGGTATGGTCTGGTTCTCCTGCTGATTATTCGCAATTGAGAGTTTTTGGCTGTACTGCTTATGCTCATGTTGATAATGGTAAATTAGAGCCTAGAGCTATTAAGTGCATCTTTCTTGGTTATCAACCTGGTGTTAAAGGTTATAAATTGTGGAATCCACAAACTCAGAAGGTTGTGATTAGCAGGAATGTTATCTTTAATGAATCTGTTATGTTGCCTGACAACCTATCTACTAGTGCTCCTGTTCAGCAGAAAACAAGTGTGCAGGTGGAGCATTTTATTGATTCTGATCATACATCAGAAAATGATAGTGTTGCTGTACAAGAAGCACCTATTGATGATAATTTACCAATTGTTGATGATTCTTCTGTTGTTGAGCATTCTTCTCCAGTTGTGCAGCCTCCACAACATTCTATTGCAGCTGATAAGCCCAAAAGGGTTTCTAAGCCAAGAAAAAGATTAATTGAAGAATGCAATATTGCTTATGCTTTAAGCGTTGCAGAAGAGATTGAAGGTGCAGAACCTTCTAATTATTTTGAGGCTATTACTTCTGCTGATTCTAACAATTGGATGACCGCTATGCAAGATGAGATGGAGTCGCTTGAAAAGAATGGTACTTGGGATTTAGTAAAATTGCCCAAGAATAAAAAGCCTGTTCGTTGCAAATGGATTTTCAAAATGAAGGAGGGTATTTCTCCGGTTGAGCCAGCAAGGTATAAGGCAAGGTTGGTTGCTAAAGGCTACAGCCAGATTCCAGGTATTGATTTTAATGATGTCTTTTCCCCAGTTGTGAAGCATAGTTCTATTCGCACTCTTTTGAGTATTGTTGCTATGCATGATTATGAGCTTGAGCAGTTAGATGTTAAAACTGCGTTCTTACATGGGGAGTTAGAAGAGGACATTTATATGGACCAACCTGAAGGTTTTATTATTCCTGGAAAAGAAAACCTTGTGTGTAGATTAAAGAAATCTCTTTATGGCTTGAAACAATCTCCTAGGCAATGGTATAAGAGATTTGACTCGTTTATGCTCTCTCATGGTTTTAAGCGGTCTGATTATGATAGCTGTGTTATTTGAAGACAGTTAATGGTTCAGCTATTTATTTGCTTCTTTACGTTGATGATATGTTGATTGCTGCTAAAGATAAATCAGAAATAGTGAAATTGAAGGCACAATTGAGTAAAGCATTTGAGATGAAGGACTTGGGTGCAGCTAAGAAAATTCTTGGTATGGAAATTATCAGAGATAGAAAATCTGGTATGTTATACCTCTCTCAGCGAGGTTATATTGAAAAGGTTCTTCGTCGTTTTAATATGCATGATGCAAAACCAGTGAGTACTCCATTAGCTGCACATTTCAAATTATCCTCTGATTTATGTCCAGTGTCAGATGAAGAAATCGAATACATGTCTAAAGTCCCATATTCGAGTGGAGTTGGTTCACTTATGTATGCCATGGTTTGTTCTCGTCCTGATTTATCTCATGCATTGAGTGTTGTCAGTAGATACATGGCTAATCCTGGCAAAGAGCATTGGAGAGCTGTTCAGTGGATTTTCAGATATCTTCGAGGTACTTCTAGTGCTTGTTTGCAGTTTGGGAAATCTAGAGATGGACTCGTTGGTTATGTTGATTCTGATTTTGCTGGTGATTTGGATAAGAGGAGGTCTCTCACAGGTTATGTTTTCACCATTGGTGGTTGTGCTGTTAGTTGGAAAGCAAGTTTGCAGGCTACTGTTGCTTTGTCCACTACTGAAGCTGAGTATATGGCTGTTTCTGATTCTTGTAAGGAAGCTATTTGGTTGAGAGGTTTATACTCTGAACTTTGCGGGGTTTCTTCTTGCACTACTATACATTGTGATAGCCAAAGTGCTATTTGTCTCACTAAAGATCAGATGTTTCATGAAAGAACAAAGCACATTGCTGTGAGATATCATTTTATTCGAGACGTTATTGCTCAAGGTGAAGTTAAGGTATGCAAGATAAGTACTCATGACAATCCCGCTGATATGATGACTAAGCCTGTTCCTACAGCTAAGTTTGAGCTATGCTCACGCTTAGTTGGTATTAAAGTTTGAAGTCCTAGTGACTTTCGGCGTCGGTGATTAATTATTATTGAAGTGAGTTCATTGTTGATACTTCATTTGCTACAAGATGGAATTCGTCTCAAGGTGGAGTTTGTTGGATATGATCCGAATTATAACGTGTGTCTTGTGGGGACGCCTGGAGGGCCCACGGTTCGGGTTGTATGTTTAGCGGATTTGTTTCCGTATTCGACTGCAGTCAGTTTAGTCCACCCATATCTACATCTTGTAAGCCGCAAGGGATGAGTAGACGACTCATTGTATTCCCTGCGTTGTAACTCTCTCATTATAGTGAAGATCGCCGGTTGGCGCCCGTGGTTTTTTCCCGCAAGGGTTTTCCACGTTAAATCTGTGTCTCGTGTTCGATCTTGTTTACGCATTATTTGCTAACAATATGCAAATTAGGCTAACTGGACTAATTAAAATAGGTAGGGAGCACTGCCTTTGCAGTATATAGACAATGAATCAAGATGCTACTATATTATATGAAGTTAATAATGATATGATAAAGCATATGTTGTTTTATTTGTCATTTAACAAGGACAATGCACGAAGATTTGACTAACAAATATGTAGGCTTATTATTATTAACGGATAGAATGCTTTTATACCTCTTCTCTTGAAGAAATTCTCTGAGTACTCTGATGAACCGCTCCTCATCCAATAGTTCTTTATTGGTGTTCTTGCCAAGATCATTGAGCAAGCCCTTAAATAATTTCTTCATATCAGGAGTTTGAGATACTGAAACAAAGGCACAACAATCAAATTGTGCCTTAATCTTTTCATAAACAACATTAGCAAGAGTTGTCTTTCCCAAGCCCCCAAACCCAACAATGGATACTATCTTCCCATGCTGCACTACCGGAATCCGGGTCTTTGCCGTGTGCTTTAGGCTTTGCCGTGTGCAAAATGGCACACGGCAAACCCTACGACGGCAAAGCCATCTTTGCCGTGTGCCAGATCACGGGCACACGGCAAAGCCCCGATCTGGCACACGGCAAAGAGCGACACAGGGCAAAGTTTTGATCCCGAAAAAACGCAAAATAAAATAGCAAAACATTTTATTTTAATGGGGGAAGGACCCCATCGGCAAGTCACGCATTTTTCACGGAAAAATCGCATGCTACGCGGCCGGTGGGGTTCGAACCCACACCATTTTAATGGGGGAAGGACCCCATCGGCAAGTCGCGCATTTTTCACGGAAAAATCGCACGCTACGCGGCCGGTGGGGTTCGAACCTGCGCCCTCCCCTTCGCGCGTAGCCTCCTCTACCACTGCACCACTCAAGTCTTTGTGTCCATATCCCATTTTGATTCCCCTCATATTAAACTTTTCCGAGTGTAAATTGTTTATTTGAGGCCCTAAATGACTTCAAATAAAAAGTTGTGAACTACAAAGTTTCATAACTTTTCAAGATCTACAACTTTCGTTTTGGTCAAAAGTTCATCCGAGGTCGTTTATAGAATTTGAATTTTCAAATTTGACAACAGTTCATCCGAGGTCGTTTTGGTCAAAAGTTCATCCGAGGTCGTTTATAGAATTTGAATTTTCAAGATGAGGCGGGTTGGAGCGTTCGGTTTGAGGGATTCTCGAGGTCGGGAATGGCTGGGATGAGGTCGTCGGTGCTGGCTGCTGCGGTAGATGTTGGCAGCCCGGTGGTTCTAGGCGGCCGGAATTCCGCCTGATTCCGGCGAGGTGATGGCCGGGGCTGAGCGTGAAGGTGATGGGGGCGACGCTGGAGAGGTGTAGGAGCTCTGGGCTTCCTCGATTTGGTTTTGGTGGGCTAACCCGGCGGGATTTGGCGGGCGGCCAGAGCTTGGTCAGTGGAAAAAAATGGAGGCAGAGCGGGAGGAAGACGAAGGGAGTGCCAGGGTTTAAATGAGGGACGTGTGAAGGTAGACGGGAAAGTGTCCTAGCGGCGGCGTGCTTGCGCGGCACCGGCTCCACTGGCCGGTGCAGACGGCAGCCGTGGGCGAGCCCCTGCCGAAGCGTCGATGCCGGGACACGGCGAGCTCCGCCGCCGGGAGCAGGGGGTGCGCCAGACCCAGGCCAAGCTCTGCTGCCGGAGCGGTCATGCCGAACCCGTCGGCGTCGCTCCCATGTCCCCTCCTTGTTCCGTTCTATGGGCGCAGGGCCACTCCCACTCCCCCGCCTGGGTCTGGGGGTCTCTTGCGTTGGAGCGGCGTCAAACGGCTGTTACCACACTCGTCTCCAAACAACGGGTGGACGGTGCAAATAGCTGTGACGCCCGCCCATGTGGGCGCAGAATCCGAGTTGCTGATGATTCATTTACTCACAGGTTCAGGTTATTTTGTAGTAATCTCCATGCCTCCGTGGACCATGGGCCTGCCATCGAGCAACATATCATCAGCATTAACACAAAAATACTTTCTTCTGTTCGTTATTCTTCAGTTAAATATGAGAGACAAATATACAAAAGTAACTCAGAAAAGGGTTTGAAGAAAGGAAAAAAGGAACAGCTGGAGTCAGTCTGGCACACCTTCTTCACTGTCTCCACCATCTTATTCTGACGAAGAATCTGTGGCCTGTGGGGAAACAAGTGCGATTAAGTATAGAAGAACAGGAAAAGGAAAGAAGCAAGGAATAACAACATGAGACACCTCACCTTCTCACGACATATAAGTATCATATGGTTGGGATGATTGGGATGCACTTCAGCGGCATGCGTTAGCACAGCCTGTGCTAGCAACGCCACACCACTAGCGCTTTCATATCGGAGCTCAGCCGCGAACATCTGCAGAGATGGCAGGTTCCCTAGGCCCATGTCGAGACCACCATCGCTGCAGGCAATTCCTCTTGCTTCCAGCACATGAAACGGACTAAGCCAAAGCTCTATGAGCCTTGGCGCAGCTCCTTGTTGAAATACAACAGGCCATACAAGTCCTTCTAACAGACAGTATACAAGGCACGGAAACCAACCAGCACCAACAACGACTCGCTGAAGGATACCGATGTTCTTATTGTTCACTTCCAAAGATAGATCGCGGAGTGCTGGAAACCTCCCGAGGATTTCGAGATCCACCTGACGTAGCTCTGTCATGGCGATGCAGATTTCTGTGAGATCCAGAAGTAGAGACGGATTCACCCAAGCTGGAAGTGTTGAAAACAAGCAGCTGGTTCCTGCACTCAATTCACGGAGATGCCGAGGGGCAACAAAAGCATCCAATCCACCAATGCTGCGTTGACTATAACTGCCCATGATATACAGAAGTTGGATCTTTTGTAGCTTGCATAGACACTCCGACAGCTTGTCGTTCCACTTGTCCAATCTAATCGACAGCAGCCTCAGTTCAGTTAGCTGGGCAAGCTCTTCGATCATGTTTGTAGTCGAGCCAACAATGGCTAACTCTGACAGCTGTTCAAGGCGGCTTAGGTTTCCAAATCCGTTTGGCACTCTTGTAGTCCCATCAATGCTTAGGCATATCAAATTTCTTAGCTTGACAACACTCAAAGGCAAGCTGGAAATACGATTATTCCATAAGTCCAATGTTTGCAGAAATTTCAGGTTTCCTATTTCTTCCGGAAGCAAAGAGATACGTGTCTCACGTAGTCCCAAGTACCTCAACAGATACAAATTCCCTAGGCCCTTAAGGCTATTAGCTTGTGAAAGATCACAACCACTTAATTCTAGTACACGTAAAACTCGGCAGCTGCTAGGAGCCGGCACTTGAGCAATGGCAGATGGGAAGACAGCAACTGACCTTGCATGTTGTAAGGTCCTAGTAGCTTGAGCCATTGTTACGTTGCTTTCTTTGCCATTTTGAAGGGACAACCTCCGAACTGTACTCGGTGGACATGCCTGATCCATATCATTTAGTATGGTAACAAAGTTTTCTTCACTTGACAAGGAACAGATAAGATCAAGCACCATATCATGTATGCGACAACCATATATGCTATCATTAAGGTGTAGTGGTTGGATCATACTTCTGTTTATGAGCTCATTGAAGTAACTCTCTCCGAGATCAAATAGGCTCTTCCCTAATTTTCCACATTGGATAAAACCTTCAGCTACCCACATATTTATCAAGCGATCTTTGTAAATTTCAAAATCTTCAGGAAACATGCTTAAATATAACAAGCAAGTCCTTAGATGGTATGGGAGCTCATAATAGCTAAATGACAAAATCTTTCTCATATTCTCCACATCCATATTATTTTCGAGACCAGTACCAATAGAGTTGTGCACCTCATACCATTCCAGTTTATTTCTTGCTTTAGAAGCCAACAGGCTAGCCATAGTAATAATAGCTAAGGGTACACCAGCACATTTCTTTAGTATTTTGTCAGATACTTCCGCCAGCTCCTCATAAGGACATTTTTCTTCTTCTGCACTGTTGTCTTTGTTTTGGTTACCAAATATTCTTCTGTACATTAACTTTCGAGAGTTATTCAACGAAAGGGGTCTCAATTTGTAAGAAACACCAGTTACTTCAGCAACATCAGATTTACGAGTAGTTGTAATAATAGCGTATCCAATATCATTATCAGGCAATGCACATCTGATTATTTTCCATACTGAGACATCCCATATGTCATCAATGACAACAAAATACCTACACGTACCAAATGTTATAGTAAATAACAATGGTTTTAAATTGGGAAAAAACTAACTTTCTTCGTATATCATGCTATATGCAAATTAAGCTAACTAGTTCACCAACCCGTGCTCCCGCACGGCTATAGCACTTTTACATGACATAAATACAATCAAATTTGCTACTTTTTGTTAATTTCCGAACACTTATGCTATTATATGATCGATAACATTGTTTTGCAGCATATGCTCTAAATAATTTAAATAATATATTAATGAACGGTTGTCATGATTGGGGAGCAAAAGCAATACACTCTGAGCATTGTAGTGCATACTATGTTTCATAATTATAGTTAACATTATTTTTATTAGAGGATAATAAGATGTAAATCACTATGTTTCCTATCTTCTCCTTTGTGTAGTTTGCACCCCAACGTGGGAGCTACAATGAAAATTAAGTGTATGGGCGTATTGGAGGCCCATCTTTTTCAACTCGACCAAGTAACTAACTACATTCAAAATAGTAACTGTCACCTCTGAATGAATAGTTTGCAATATTCTTGAATATGAAATGTTTGGATCATTATTTGCAATGGATCCCACACTATAGTGTATGTTTTATGTGTCTCACAATCAGTTGCATTGCGCCTGAGGATCTTAAAACACAGTGCCATTGATGTCATGTATTTTCAGAAATATTTCCTATTAAGTTCTAACCTTGTCCTTCCTCATTAGCATTACACATAAATGACATTAGGTTATCGCATTGAATGACATGCTATCATAGCATCTTGGCAGTTTTGTCCCTTTCTAAATATTGTGCTTCTGAACTGAACACGGTCATAATATTATCCTCTTTCTAGCCTAGTCAACTCTCTTTTTTTTACAAAATGCAGCACACTCAGTCCAAGGAATACACACAACCCTACATTTATGATACTTCTAAGAGACTAACCCGGTAGGTCTCGAGATTGACAAAGTCAACACATTTGTCTCATTGTCACTCACCTACCACGCTGGTTAATTATTGGATAAATTCAAAAAAATACGTCGAGGACTCGAACTTGGGTAGGCAGATTCCACAACAATTAATCTTACCAACTTAGTAAAATATTTTTATATTTCATCATAACTATATCTTGCAATAATTTATTTTAATAGGCAAAATTACATGTTATAATCATGTGAATTTTTTCGTTGTCGATCTTTGTAATTTTTTTGTATTCATAGTGAATGATAAAATTGTTTATAGGACAAAGCAAAATATATCAAAATTCTAGGATGGGGGAGTAATGTGTATCAGTTCGAGTCGACTCCATATATCATGGTGTCTATTAATTTTAGAAGGTCTTACGTGCCCTCAATTAGTTTTACTTAGTATGTCGACACATAGTACACTTTTCATTATGACTTGATTTCTTTTATGATTTGCGACATCACATTATGAGTATTCTCAAGATTTTTTAGGAATGAAAATAACATGATATTGTATTGGAAGACAAAACATTTATGTGACATTCGGATAATGTGTGGACTCCAGTATTCTACCTACCCATAGAATTTGCGCTAGATGTAAACTTAATTACGATTGCTGACACAAAGATGTAAAAATTAGTCCTCGGAGAGCTCGGCCACACAAAGGTTTGTGCGAGATGAATACTTAACTTTTGGGAGAGATTTAAATTATGTTGGACGATTTTTTTCTAATGGCATATGTGGATAATTAAGATATAAATATAGGGGGTTATTTTAGAGATGAAGACTTAATTTTTGGAAAATATTTAAATTATGTTGGATGTTTTTTGTTCTAATGGCATATGTGGTAATTAAGATATAAATATAGGGGGTTATTTTAGACTAATTTTTGTAATGGCATAGGTGGGTAATTCTTTTACAAATAGACCGTGCACATAGGATCCTAGATAGCTTCACGTGGAGGCTTCTAGAATTTTTCTTTTTTTCTAGAGTGTCCACCTAGAATTCTAGGTGGCTTCATGTGGAGGTTTCAAAAGGAGCCTTCAATTAGTAATAGTAAGGAGTAAACTAAAATAGGTAGGGAGCAATTGGAGTCTCAGTGTGTAAACAAAGAGAGTAGATGCTACTATATTATTTGCAGTTAATAATGATGTGATAAAAGCTTAAGTTGTTGTATTTTGTCATTTAACAAGGACAATGCACGAACATTTAATTAACCAATATGTACATTTAGTATTCTGAACTGAGAGAATGCTTTGGTACCTTTTCTCTTGAAGAAATTCTCTGAGCATTCTGATGAGCCGCTCCTCATCCGATGTTTCTTCACAAGTGTTCTTGCTAAGATCATTGAGCAAGCTCCTGTATATTTTTTTCAAATCAGGAGTTTGAGACACTGAAACAAAAGCACAACAATCGAATTGTTCCCTAATCTTTTCATAAACTGCATTAGCAAGAGTTGTTTTTCCCAACCCCCCAAATCCAACAATGGATAATATCTTCCCATGCTGCTGCATGGACACTTCATTCTTTTCTTCCAGAGTCTTGATTAGTTCATCTCTTGCTTCGTCAACTCCAACAAGCTCTCTCACCTCCATGTACTGAGTGAATAATCGAGGATCGATCTTGATGGGCTTAGCTACATCACTGTTGATCTTGTACCGATCATGCCGCTTGGCTACTTCTTCAACGCGGATCTTGATGTCTTTGATTTCAGCAACAATCCCACGGCGAATCCTAGCCTTTCTAAACAAACCAACACTTCTATCAATGAATTTTTTCATGCCTTGCAGCTTGGTCTGCTCATTGCCCTTGACACGGACCATGAATGTGTCGATATTGTCCTCAATGTCGTAGGACAGCTCCCTCAAGTCCCTAGCCCAGATCTTGTCCTGAATGTCAAGCTGGTCTGCCGGAGTGTTGGAGACCTTCTCGAGGGCACCCTTCATGCTCTCAAGCTCAGCTTGGAGGAACCTGATCTCCCCCTTCACCCCCTTCTGCAGCTTGTATTCGCCAACAAGCAGTTCACCGAGCTTGGTGATGACGCTCGGCAGTGCCCCTGTCACCACCTCCATGCGGATCTGCCTTTGGGCACAAGGAGCAAGTTTGCTTTGTGTGTGTGTGTGTGATCTGTGAGTAGCACTGTAGAAGTGGCTTGCGGAGTTGAATGGTGGTGCTTAAGGTGACATTGGAGCAGAACCAGGCCTCCTATCGTAGTCTAGTGTCAGACAATAAAAAAAGATTGCCAGTCATAGATCCATGCACCTTGGATGCCGCTGCAAGCCCATGGAGTTAGTACAGGAAGAATATAAAGTATTGCATCTCCGATGAGAAAAACGTGGACTCACGTTGTGCTCCTCGAAAGAAGCCTATCTTCAACTCTCTGCAAGAGAACAATAGTTTTCTTTTGTCATCTCGGATCTCTATACAAAGTTTGAGTGGAAAACAGTAAGCGTGGAATACCATTTGTCGTCTAAGCACTACGGGAAACCGCTTGTTCGCCGTGTGCCAACGGCTTCGCCGTGTGCCTCTTCGCGGGCACACGGCAAACAAGCCTGTTTGCCGTGTGCCTGCCCACGTGGCACACGGCGAAGCCGTGGCACACGGTGGACCCAGGCAGGCACACGGCAAAAAGGCAGGCACACGGCAAACAGGACTGTTTGCCGTGTGCTTGCCACGTGGCACACGGCATATAAGAAGCACACGGCAAACAGGCCTGTTTGCCGTGTGCCTAACGACCAGCACACGGTAAACAGGTCGCCCCAAACGGCAGTTGGCTTGGCCGTCATCTTTGCCGTGCGCCCTTGCCACGTGGCACACGGCAAAGATCCAGCACACGGCAAAGTGGCCTGTTTGCCGTGTGCCACACGTAGGCACACGGCAAACAGGCAGCAAAAATTTTGAATTTTGCCTCCAAAATTTTTTTATTAACTTCTTTGTCCTTGTATTATTCCATGTTAGTTTTGTGCATGTTTTTCGGTCTGTTTGCTATATTTAATCATTTTATATCATTATTTTTAATTTTGTCGATACGGCAAATTTGAACTGTAAGTGTTTCGAATAATGTAATGTAATGTTCGGAAAAATGTTATTCGGATTCTTAAGACTAATATGATGCCATGTCCATTAGATGGAATCAAATTTTGAATATATTGCTCGCATACCGTGTGCCCGCATTTGGGCTCGGTTCGTTTAAAATTTTTATAAAATACAAAAAAGGCCAAAACATTATAAATTTTGGCGTGATGTCATGTTTTTATACGTAGAGGCTATGGTAAAAAATGTAGAAGGTTTCGAGCAAGTTGACGCATTGCCTCTTTACAAACCGGAGCTTCTCGGGAGAAGATCCTAAGAGTTTTGAATGAGACGTTGTGATTTGAAGCAACGTGACAATTCAAATTTTTTTTTACCACAAAAGTCATTTTTTATAGTCTTCATACACCTTAGACAGGTCCATGCCCAAATTTGGTTATTTTTTGAATCCGTTTGATATTTTTTAATTTTTTTTCTGTGTAGGCAGAAAATATTTGCCGTGTGCTTCCCCTAGAGGCACACGGCATAGACTGGTTGCCGTGTGCCTCACGGTGGGCACACGGCAACAAGTTTTGAAATTCTAAAAAATAAAAAAAATGTTCGCCGTGTGCCCTGGATCTGGGCACACGGCAAAGCTGCAGGCTTTGCCGTGTGCCCAGATCCAGGGCACACGGCGAACAATTTTGAAATTCCAAAAAATAAAAAAAAATGTTCGCCTGCAGGCTTTGCCGTGTGCCCAGATCCAGGGCACACGGCGAAGCCCACGGCACTTAGCCGTTTTGGGCCGCCTCTCCCACTCACACAGCGCACACACACACGCACGCACACACACTCACACACGCCACGCCTCCGCGCCGCCGGGCCGCCGCGCCGCCGGGCCGCCACGCCGCCGCGCCGCCGGGCCACCACGCCGCGCCGCCGTGCCGCCCCGCCGCCGCGCCGCCGGGCCTCCACGCCTCCGCGCCGCCACGCCGCCGCGCCGCCGGGCCACCACGCCGCGCCGCCGGGCCGCCGCGCCGCCGGGCCGTCACGCCGCCACGCCGCGGCGCCGCCGGGCCGCCCCGCCGCCACGCCGCCGCGCCGCCGGGCCACCACGCCGCCACGCCGCCGGGCCGCCGTGCCGCACCGCCGCCGCGCCGCCGCGCCGCTGTGCCGCCGCGCCGCAGCCCCGCCGGGCCGCCACGCCGCCGGGCCGCCTCTCCGGCCCCCGCTCCGCCGCTCCTCGGCCTCCCCGGCTGCTCCACGCCCTCCTCGGCCGCTCCACGACCTCACCTGCCAGCCGGTGAGTTTTTTTATTTAGTTGCTTAGTTTTAATTAGTTGTTTGATTTAATTTAATTTAGTAATAATTAGTTGTTAATTTAGTTAGAAAAACTTAGATAGCATATACTTAGTTATAATTAGTTACTATTTTAGTTAGAAAAACTTAGTTAGCATATACTTAGTGATAATTAGGTGCTGCCGAAATATTTGTGTGGTTTTGGAGGTCAAAGCATTGTGTCTGGCCATCGAGCCGTGTGCTTAAACATCTGTGTGGCCCGACCTTCGTGTCGTGGTTTTTGTTGCAGGTTTGGAAACCCTCACCGTATAGGGGAGGTGCTGGCGAAATTTTGAATTTCATATAATCATTTATTGAATATTGCAGGAATCCGCTTCCACTTATTCGACGGAGAGTCGGAGCTGTAGCGGGAGTCGGAGCCGGAGCGGTACCAAGAGCGAGAGCCGAAGCGGGAGCCGGAGCGGTATCAGGAGCGGGAGCCGGAGCGGGAGCGGGACCGCGAGTCTACACCACGCCGGCCACGCCTACACCGCTGACCCACCGTAAGCACCGCCATCACGCTCGCGTTACATGCATGTTCGTAGATCACATAACCCAGTTAGATGTCTCCCGTTCGAAAGAGATACGGTTGTAAATATGCAGAACTTTGCATATCTACGACCGTATCTGTTTCGAATTGTCCACGTTATTTGGACAGCCCAAGGATGCGTAGCTAGAGTAGGTTTACATAGTCTACTCCGATCTGGTACAGGATTTCGGCAGCATCTCTCCGGTGTTCTCCGGATACACAATCTCCCTCTGGGACGTGTATTTGGAGAACAGCGGGGAGGTGCTGCCGAAATTCTGTCCCAGATCGGAGTAGACTATGTAAACCTACCCTAGCTACGCATCCTAGGGTGGGATTAGGACCTATCTTCACCTAGTAGAGAGTATAGACATCGTGTAGGACCTACACTATGTACATGTAAAAGAATTCCATTTTCATTTGCCGGTGTCATAGATGATGAATGATCGTAGCTGGATGCACACGGGTTGGAACCCTGGGGGTGATGTGAGTGTGGAATGGGTTCGGAGGACCGAGGCTTTTATAGATGAAGCATTTGCAAAGGTTAAAGGAAGCAACAAGACCACTTGGTGTCCTTGTGATAAATGTGGGAACACGCGTCGAAGAACAAAGAAAGAAATGACAAGTCATCTTTTCAAACACGGATTTACGATAGACCAAACCCGGTGGACTTACTATGTTGAAGGCAATAATCGTAGAAGAGACGAGGCCGTGAGACAACGCATTGAGGAACTTGATTCAGATGCTGGGGTGGCGGACATGTTAGATGACTTTGAGGAAGCTCAGTTTGATGAAGGAGGAAGGGAAGATGAGCCAGAGCCAAGCGCGAAGGCGTACTACGACATGTTAGCTGCAGCTGGTCAACCCCTTCACGAGCATACAAAGGTTTCCCAATTGGATGCTATTGGACGCCTAATGGCCGTGAAGTCCCAGTTTGCACAGAGTCGAGACGCCTACGATGTTATGTTGACGGTATTTGGAAGTCTGCTTCCGGAAGGTCACATTCTGCCAAAGAACATGTATGAGTCACAAAAGGTCCTTCGTGCACTTAAGATGTCTTACGAGAAGATTGACGCCTGTCCTAAGAACTGCATCTTATTTAGAAAAGAACACGAGAATGCAAAGTACTGTCCAAAGTGTGAATCCTCAAAGTTCTTGGAGGTAGACGCTGGTGATGGTCAGAAGAGGCAGCTCGCGATCCCGCGAAAGTTCTACGGTACCTTCCATTCATACCGAGGGTCCAACGGCTGTTCATGAGCGAGGACACCGCAAAACAGATGACATGGCACAAAAATGGAACTCGATACAAACCAGACAAGCTTATACATCCATCCGATGCTGAATCATGGACCCATTTTGACGGGATCCACCATGTTAAAGCTGCTGAAGCTCGTAATGTGCGTGTTGCGTTGGCGACAGATGGCTTCCAACCTTACGGAATGTCGGCAGCCCCATACACATGTTGGCCTGTGTTCGTTATCCCTCTCAATCTCCCCCCGGGCGTTATCTTTGAACGACGGAATATTTTCCTGTCGTTGATAATTCCTGAACACCCGGGGAATAATATGAGTGTGTTTATGGAGCCTCTGATTGATGATTTGCTCCGTGCTTGGGAGGAAGGGGTTTGGACATACGACCGAGCTATAAAGACAAACTTCAGAATGTATGTGTGGTACCACTACTCTCTGCATGACATGCCTGCGTATGGGATATTCTGTGGCTGGTGTGTGCACGGAAGTTCCCTTGCCCAATATGCAAGGCACGTCTGAGGTTCATTTGGTTGAAGAAGGGCGGCAAATATTGTTCGTTCGACAAACATCGACAATTCCTTCCTATTGACCACCCATTCAGACGAGATAAGAAAAACTTTAGTAAAGGCGTCGAAGTTAAAGACCCTATACCGCACATGATGACACCTGATGAGATTCGTGCCGAGTTAGAAGCCCTCGTGATGAATGAAGATGGTCGGTTTGTGGGATATGGCGAGGAACATGCCTGGGCGGATATGTGTGGCTTGTGGAGGCTCCCTATATGCAAGATCTCCTTCTACACCC